>NW_010583408.1:122847-162063 GCF_000705375.1 Tinamus guttatus | reverse complement strand
CCAGCTCCAAACCTTCAACCAGCTGGTCACCATACCTACAATATATCAGACATAACAGTGGCCTAAAAAAACAACTGCTATATAGTCCAGAGGACAAGATGTGGCTGAATATTCACTACACACTTTCGGGGGCATTTCAGGACAAAGCCAAGGAGTTTGGCTCTTTCCGTGAGCGCCGCGTTACCACAGGGCGAGCAGCGGCGCCCACCGGGGCTTTCATCTGACGTAGCTCACACTGCAGCCCGTTTCATAACGGAACACTCTGCAGAATTTAAAGCCAGTGATTATCCAAATTCCTACTACCACGTGTCAGTCTCCTAAGGATTCATAGGCTTTAGGTGTCATGTAATAGTGCTAGAGAATCGCAAGAAGTAGGCCATATATCCTAACTGATATGGTTTCCCAATCACATAGCAAAGATGGAAGAAGAACATAAAGGCTTTTTTGTTTGTTTTTGTTAAAGATAAAAACTTAAAGATAAAGATAAAACCTTATAAAGATAAAACCTTATTAATTTCAAGTGTGTGGGCCGAATTTGTATTTTTACCTGTTATTATTATGTATGCATGATGCACACATTTTGTCTTTGCAAATCTAAGTGTCTGATTTCCAAAGAGCTGCCACAGAGCAGGGCATTGCACAAGTATTACATACACATTTTCATTATGTACACACCTATTCAGCTTGCTAATGAGATAACTGTTATTTTAAAGCATCTTTCAAAGGGTTATAATAGAAGAACTGAGTAAACATCCCAGTGACAGCCATCGTAGCCTTGATAGTTGAGGCCCTTCCGCTTCTTTTTGCATACTGAAGGGGCACGTGGCACAGCAATGATGAAAAGTCATAGCTGGGATCAGCTAGAACACTGCAGGTCAAGCACAGCATCCAAGGCAGGGCAGAGGCAAGTGCCAGACTGCACCATAACATAAGCACAGTCATCCAGGACCTCACCTTTATATGGATAACCGTTCAGGAATCTTTACAGAGCTGACAGGGTAACCCTGAAGGCCAATCTGGTGGCAAGACATCAGAGGAATATAAAATCATAGCAACAGCCATGTTTCTAAAGACAATTTTATGCTGCAGACTTCTCATTACATCACTGCTTCCTGCTATTTAACCAAATAGCTATTTAACCAAGCTGCTATACAACAAATAACAAGCAATTATGAAAATAGGACAACTTAACAATTTGTATAACATCTCCAACTTTCTCAATCTTCAGTTGTAGCAAACATTCATGTATGGTAAGCTTTAAAACTTACCAAATTAAGTTATTTCTCAGTTCACAACACCTAAGTTGAGCCATTTAGAAGTCAGTTCATTACCTGGACAGCAATGGCACTGCAGAAGTGGTGGGGGAACCTATCCTAAGACAGGCAAAATAAATTGCATGCTGGAAATGCCTGTGTCTCTGGTCTCCCTACAGCGGGGGAGAGAAAACTACCAGTTTATATTAAAAACAAACCTTAGGCAGCTAAACTTAACTGAGAGGAACCTCTCTAAATAGCTATTGCAGATGAATATGAAAAGCAGTGTTTTTGTAGATAATAAAAATCTAAAGCAAACTGTTCATAAAACTATGTCACATATAATAAAAGATATAATCAACAATACTCTATAGCCCAACTGGAACGTAAACAGCATAGGCTCTATCTCCACGATTCAGCTTGTTTCCAGACAGCACCCATTTTTTACAAGACAGAGCACTACACTCCATCATTTGCAACCTATCTAGAAACACGATACTGATAACACCGTGTGTTTTGTCTTCCGAGCACTTTTCAAAACCTCATGATGCAAATAAGGTATACAAAATTCTGCAAATACCCATTCTATAATTATCTCTTTCTTAATAAAAGAAGTATTTATTATTATCTGAAAAAGTATGCTTGTATCTGAGGTGTGCTGAGAGACTCTACATTTAATTTGGTCAAATGAATAATACTGTAATTACATTTGTATCAGATTAATCTTTATTAAAATTTTTTAAAATGAATTACTATATCTAGGGTTTTTTGCACTTCATCAAATTTAGGCATAAAAAATGCAACTTGCAGGAAAATACAAATCTATACATTAAGTATTGTAATTAATTTTTTTTAAAAAAAGAAACACTTGCATCACAAAAAAACCCAAAAACTACTGTAAATCATTTTCATGTAGTAGAATAATGCATTCTGGTTACGAGAAGGTCTGAAAGTTGCTCTTATTCAGATCCCAGGATTCACAACTACTGCTTCTCAGGTGAAACGAGAGCAAAATAACAGCTTGCACTATCAGATTCTTACAAGGAGTTACAGAGCACATCATACAAGCAAAAAATTACAGCTGCTGTGAAAAAGCTTCATTCAGACGCTCAGTGAAACTGGCAAGAAAGAGCACGTTTGCTCCACATATTAAACGTGCCATTTGCTTCTGAGTGCAAATGCAACGCAGTTGGCTTGCACTATCAGATTCTTACAAGGAGTTACAGAGCACATCATACAAGCAAAAAATTACAGCTGCTGTGAAAAAGCTTCATTCAGACGCTCAGTGAAACTGGCAAGAAAGAGCACGTTTGCTCCACATATTAAACGTGCCATTTGCTTCTGAGTGCAAATGCAACGCAGTTGGTATTGATATCCCAAGACACAACGAGCCGTTTGCTACTGCTGCAGACAGGGTCAGACCCTGCCCTCCTCCACAACTGCAGGCAGCTCATAAACCCGTGCCAAGAGCAGATCCGGGAGCTGCTCCGCGCACAAGCCCGTGTCCCAGGCAGCTCGGACACGTTTCCCATTTCTTAGTTCCCAGGACAAGTGGATCAGCTTTTTGGCTCAGCTATAACTGGAGCATTTATATTTGCAGCCTGTACATAAAATAAGGGCCGCGAGCACCAGGGAAGGGGAAAAGCTGTTCATGGTGAGAGCAGGAGGGGAAGCTCACGGACGCGTGGCCATGGACCTGGCTGCTCACCCCGGAGCCTCCGCTCCTCACTACAGCTCAGCCCTCATCAGGGCACTGGGATAAAAACACCAGGCAACGATTCACTACCTTGCACCGGTGAATAAACCCCGACAGAAACAGAAGCCAGGGGAAAGGAAACAGGGATAAGCGCAATTTTAAAAGATGACCTGTAGGAGGATACTAGAATAGATAAGGAAGGAAGCAGAGCCAAAAAGAGAATAATCTGCTCTCATCTGCATTAAAAGAAAATGAGAGGGAAAGGACAGGTAGGCCAGACAAACACATAATATCAGTAAGCCCCACACTGAAAGCAGATGTTTCAGCTCTTCAGCATGGGGCAGCTCTGCAGCACAGCCATGATTTAGGTAAGGGAAAATCCCCTAGAAATTCAACAGGCTAGGTAGGATTCAGTTCCAAAGGGTGAGGGAGCAAGGAAAGTTAAAAAGCAGGAAACATTAAGAGCAGTAACATGAATGCACAGCAATGATAGAACATGACAGGGAAGGAATGAAAAATAAATAATATAAGCAAAGAACAAAATTTTCTACAATAAGAGGGGAGTAACAAACTGAAAATATTTTCATCACATTAAAACTATAACAGAAAGAGAAAAGTGCTTCTGTCCTTACTTATCCCAAAAATGTATTTACTTATCTTTTCCAATGTATAGGCATATTTATACCTAATTTTTATTGCTTCAATCTAAGCACTATAAATAAAGCCACAGCAGAGACTGGTGCATGGTAGCAAACACCAGCTTCTGAACGACAGACAGTACAAACACAGGGATTCTGGATGAAAAAATAACATTTATTTCCTGGGATAATTTAAATATATCTATTATTGCATATGAAAATTATGTGGCTACTATGCATGCCAATATACGCTTCTTGCTTCCTATAGCTAAATAATCACCATGCATTTTTCCTGGCTGCCAGTGAGGAATGGCCTCCAATAAGAGCAATAAATATTAGCAATGTTAACAATTAAGCAGCTCTAAATTCTTAGCCATTTATCAGTTATAAAAACAATCATGGCAAGGTAGATACTTGACCTCTCTCTACCTGAGACAAAGCTTAGTTCTCAAAACTGACAGGTTTACACACTGTCATCTTGAGGACAAGAATCATGGGTCATTGTGACATTTAAAAAAAACATTTTCTTATTTCTGTTATCAACCTAACTCAGTGAATTAGTGTAACATTCCCAATTTCTACCCTGAAACACAAAATCTAAGGTAGTATGCAAAGGTAGAGAATTAATATTTCACTGTCTTTCAGTCAAGCCAGTGACTTATACTCCACCAGATCCAAGCAAATCAATTCAATTTAACTTACTGAAGAGGGTGAAATATTGCATAATTAAAAGTGACATCAGTTAAGTAAATAAAATAATGCAATGGATTTATATCCAGAATAGAATAAAGTCTTCTTTATCTTTCTGCCCTCAAAATTCCAGGATCATATTTTTTTAATACTGTATAGATGTTCAGAAGAAAAAACTAAATAAATACTCTCTTGGAGATAACAGCTGCTAGGCCCTCTGTTCAATATCTTTTTTAATAACACTAAAAAGCACTGACTGCTGCAATTTATTTAATAATATACGTGCTATTCATGTTATAGGACATCACAAGAAACACAGAAAGGGAGGAAGACTTGTAATTTTACCCAATATACGTTGTCCCACAAACCTAAATCTTCAAATTATTATGGAATAAAAGCCTGTCTTTAATTAAACTCAGACACTTACATCTTGTTAAAATGTTTGCGAGAGAGGCTTTTAAGGAGCACATCAGCAGGATGTTGAGAATGCAACATTGGTACTTAAAAACACAATGATCAAAAACACCATTAAAAAAACACCTACCTATATCATATGCAAGAAAGTCAGCAGAAAAACACTTTGCACCATTACTGAGGGAAGTATCATTATGAGTGTTTCCACCAAAAATGAGCATAGCACCGTTGATTAGGACAGCTGAATGAAGATATCTTGCAAAACCACTCTCTCTCAAAATAGTCCTGCAAAACACAGGAGTCAATCGCTACATACCAACCTAGGAAAAGTCATAAACACCTGAGGAATTTAACAGAAGGAAACAAGACAAGGAAAACACTGAATTAAAACAAGTATTCATTAAGTACGATAAGATATATTTTGACTGTTTCTCAAATTATTTATTTCTTCACTTTTTAGAATGTCTAATATAAATATAAAGTTTACATTCTTCATAAGAAATTAAATGTATATAAATGTTAAGGAAAATTACACAATATGAAATAACTTGTACTTTTCTGCAAGCCAAGTAAGGAGGGACCAGATTTGTCCGGTTTAAAGAACACAAAAACAAAATACCTGAAGACACAGTGTCCTGTTTTTTTTTTTTTTTTTTTTTTTAAGAAGGCTATAAGAATGCTTAGCCTGACCAAAGTTTTGAAAAGGAGAAAGATTTTTCACTTGGACACCCAGAAAAGAAATGCAGGCATCAATCTAGTTACGATGGAAACATCTGCAGTGCTTCATTGTCAGGTGGCCAGATTCAAGCACCCAGAATTTCACTTCAGAGAACAACCCCCCAGTTACATCACAGCATCCTTCATCTTGGATCATTCTTCGTTCGTGTTGGCTTGTGTGGTCTGTTTGCAACTGGGGAATGACCTGGGCCCAACAGCAGCCAAGGGTTTGTACTCCCTCTAACACCAAACTGATACGGAGCTAGCAAAAAGAATGAGACAGGAACTAGATTTCGTCACATCTTACCACACACATCTTACCAAGGGAGAGAGTAGCCTTTTGGATTTTTTCTGACTTGAATCATTTAGCTAAGACAACTGCAGAGAGCTCTGCGAAGGGCCGCTCCGGAGCCCAGGGAGACCATGGCTCACACCGGCCGGTTACCGGTCACTTAGGCCCCTCTCATGAAACAGGGCTCCAGGCCGGGCTTGGGCCTCCTCCTGCGCCATGTGCACTGCTTACCTGCACCGACTGCTTGGTCAGCCCCTATAACGAGCAGCTATTCTAACAGCTGTTCTCAGCTAGCAACAGAGGAAAGTTGTTGTTGCAAATGAAGAGTGACAATATACACACAAAAAGAGATCTTGTCCTTGAAAGTGCTGATACTCCTTTCTTCCTAAACTGTTTGCTTACCAGTTTTCTTCTAGTTTACAGCAAGTGCTCTATCCTGACTACCCCACCCTGCAGCTCTCTGCAAAGGGTTCTCCTGCTCACTAAAAGCCTAAAATGCCATACAAAGATCATCATAGTGAAGAAACCTTGTTATCGTAACTCCTTCTGTGCAAGGGAGTGTATTCACCTCAGCCAGTTCATTACCTGGAATTAGGACTACTACTGTCAGAATATTCTTGAAATGAAGACAAAATACAAGTTCTCTACATGAATCAGCATGCCACACTAATATAAGCAGATATATACAGTCACTATTAGTTATCAAATGAAAAATAATAAAAATTATCTAATTTATTAAGCATTGTATTGAACTGTCCTTCAAAAGATGCAATATCATTTTATTCCCAGAGTAGAAATATGCTAAAAGCTATTGGTAGGTAAAATAACAGAGCATCATGATTCCAGCAATTTAAAAATAGATAAAAAGGAATGAAAAAAAATGTTCTACACATGATGTGAACTGCCATGAGCCTGTAGCATTCAAACTAAAGACTCTCAGTGAAATCAAAATCACATATTTCCAACAATCTGATCTGAGAGCAAGTCTTGGGTATGTAAAGTTAGGTCATCAGTGCTCAAGGCAAGTATTAAATTGCAAAAAAATAAAGTGTTCTGAGAGATGTATCTCAGTCTCAGAACATCTCTAAGGCAAGAAAAATTAAGAGTCATTTTCTATATATAACACTTGACATTCACAAATTACAGTAAACTTGAGGAACACAGAACTGACAAATATTTACGTATTATTTATATACATTATATATTATATGAATAACAAAGGATCCCTACACCAAAAGCAAAAGCATTTGTTTTTTCTTTTTTCATACTGTTTTGTGAAAAATATCTTTCCAGAGTTCTAAGATTTTAGGGCTTATTTAAATCCTACTATGTATGTAAGTGCAATCAGCAATATATTCACAGCATGTGGAAACACTTATATTTTGTAATGGTTATCTGTGGATAGGAAAATCTTTCCTTAATTTTTACAACCTGCAACAAGCTCCCTCCTCCCAGTCCTTCAGTGGGCAGCTCCATTAATCGCTGGCTTGTGCCCAGTCTCTCTCAGTTCTGTTGTGTTGCAGAATACATGTGTTCTGCAACCTGTAGAGAGTATGGAGCTGTCTGTGTGACTTCACTGGAACTCTTTCCTTACATTTTCTTCCCCTGTGACAAATACTTTTCCTTTTTCGCTCCTTCATTTAGTTTCCTACATTGCAAACTCTACTTACCATATCCGAGTATTAACTTCGTATCTGTAAAGATCATCCACCAACCCATACTTATTGCCAGGCAGTGCTTTGTATCCACCATGGACATAGACAGATTTTGTCAGTTCATCATAGACACTAGTATGACCATATCCACCTTGCACAATTGCTCCTTTGGTTTCGGGCACAAGCCAAGAATTAGACCCTGGAACAGATGTATAAAAGACAGATTTAGAGTCTTAATATTGCTAAGACACAATACTAGAAGTATATGCAAAGTAGGTCGATATTGCTGTAATCCTAAATACGCCAATAACAAGGGATTATGTTTAAAGCATAATTTTATGACAACGTATCAAAATATCTGCAACAGGATAATGCTACAAGTTTGCTATCTGCTATTTTAATTAAATGGAACGTTACCAAAGACCTACTGGTGTCAGACAGTATGTCAAACTCCTCCAAAATTCAACACACACCCCAGAACACCCCCAAAATATTTTGGTAAATAGAAAATGAACAGTTAGGATGATTTTCATTCCACCTTAACTCTGCCCCTCTTGAGGGACAGTCACTGTGCACAACTGTGACTGAACCATTTGCAGTAGCAAGGCAGAAACAGAACTGCTACAAGCTCTGATCTCACCAAAACATTTAACTTCAGAGAGTTGAAAATATACACTGGAGACAGACATTTTGCTGGTAAACTATTAAAACTATTAAACTAAAACCATTTTCCAAAGACTGTTCACTGCATTTGTAACTGCAAATACACTAGTTGCTGAAATCGCCACAAGGATAAATCTGACAGGACCTCATTTAGAGCTTATAGTTAAATCCACTTTTTACACCACATTATTAGCAGCATTAATAGCTATAAAGAGACACTAAATACAACTAATCACAATAACTCATATTGAAGAATAAAATGCAGCTAGGTTAAGTGATTTTTCCTTGCTTGTTGACTGCAAATTTCCAGTTTTCTCCCTTCTCTCAGCAGATGACATAATCAGGCACCTAAAGAACTAGAGAGTAAAGAAGCCTGTACCGCAGAAGTCAGTCTATCCAAATTTACAATTTAGGTAAGAGGGTTGGTGAGCAGTCTGTTGATATATCTTACTACCTCGAACCACTCAGGCAATTTCCTGGAGAGGCCAATACAACTTAAGATGATAAAGTCTGCAGTAACAAGCATTTTAAACAAATCCTGGGAGATATTACTGAAGGCATAGCGCTCACACGAAATTGTTGATATATCTTACTACCTCGAACCAGTCAGGCAATTTCCTGGAGAAGCCTAGACAACTTAAGATGATAAAGTCTGATATTACTGAAGGCATAGTGCTCACACGAAAGAAAAGAAGGAGAGAGATGAGCTGGACAAATACCGAACTTAAGCTGGCCTCAGAAATATGCAAAGATTAAAAACAAAGTGTAGAAAAGTAAAAATAAATATGCTTAAATAACAGGAAAATACAGAACAATGTAAATGTACCAAGCAGTTTACATTACGCTTACCTTAGAGCAATTTATCTAACACAAGGCAGCATACAATGTCTTAACTCTCTGGCCTCAAATATAATGTCACTATGGGAAATTAGTAACCATAATAATTGAAGGCGGTTTGTGCACAGATGAAGAAGCAGCAATGAGCAATACCGAAGGGCGTTGGGACTTTCTAAGGATCAGGTACAAGAACAAGTGCATTTTGTAAGCACTTTCAGAAATTTGAGATGTGACAAGAGTATAAACTTAGGCATCATCAATTCATAGAAGCAGCAGGGTAACAGTGCAGAGTGAATCGGATGATCCTGGCTACTGAAAAAATAGTTCAAGATTCAATAACAACTTCTTGATATTGTGCAAGATATTGTGCATAAGTATTAGCACAATGATTATGAATTTCTATAGAACAGAAGCTCACCAGCTGGCAAGGACTAAGAAAAGCAAGTAGGTGCACTACTTCTTTAGAGAAGGTCTCTGAGCTTAAAGCCATTTTCATGGTTGTATTACAGAGGTCATCTTAGTGCATATCAAGTGAGGTGTTCCCAATAATGTAGAGTTATGGTTATTTAGCCAGGCATTGGTGAAATCTCACCTGAAACATCTCACAGGCATTTCTAAGCATCCATGTTCAAGAAAGATGAACTCACTGTGGAAGAGGTGCAGAGGTGAACTATTAGAATGACAGAGGAATAGGCAAGGTTACCTTAATTAAAATCTGAAACGCGAATGGATATAAACTACCCACTTCCAAAAGGAAGTTAAGATTTAGAAGATGCCTACCCACTAAAATTACAAGCCCTGAAAATATCTTCTAGTGATGCTGTTAAACAAATAAACAAACAAAAAATACTTTAAGATCAATCTTCATATATTATTCAAAATAATTCTAAATACGCTGTTCACATTAAAAAAGTGTTAATCTGAATAGCCAGGGTGATCCCTTCTACGCTTTTGGTCATACCAAGTTAATCACATGTAAAGTTGTAACATATTTCCAGCAGCAAAATAAGGGAAATAACAAACAGACTAAACTTTACTTTTTTTTTTTTTTAGTTAATTTCTTTGCATAAAATGAAGAAGGTTAAATCAAGAAGAACAACTTATTTTAGTATTTATCTTTTATCAGTTAAAAGAGAATGAATAAAATAGCTTTTTTGGGATAAATACATAAAAGTATGTAAAGATTTTCTTAATATTTATAAATACAATATCTTCTATAAAAACTTTCTGAAACTCAACTAAAACACTAATATTCTATTCACCTTCAGACTCACATTGAGATTTGTAGAAGCTTTATGAGGTATCGCTAGCCTAAAGGGAAATAAATTTCCCTGGGGAGTAACCCAGAAAAGCTTTATGGTCCAAGTTAGTAAAACAATTCACATAATTCCCATATCAAGATTTATTGGTTACTCAAAAGCCATAACTCTGAGTATAGCAAGAAAGGACATGGGGAAGCTCCTTCGCTCTTGCAACAGCCACCAGATCTTTGGAGCAGAAATGAATTCCCCAGCTTTCACAAGGGGAAACTCTGGCTGTAGATCATGTCTGATTTTTTGCCACTTATTTGCCTTTGTCACAAATTACTTTCTTCACTACTCCGACAACATCAGAGAAATTTTCAGATGATGCACACGTTAGATTAACACGTTTTGTTACAAGACCTGCAATGCACAACACCTATGGGTAAAGACAGGGAGTCCACAAACAAGCCATTTTTAGGTGGTTCTTGACCCAAAGCCTACTGAAACCCAGGTCACAGTACCTAAAGTAGACTTAATCATCAGATTTTCATATATTATAACACGATTAGATCAACAGAAGCGCGTGGTTCAGTATATAAGCGGAAAAATACTTGAAAAATATTCTTCATTATAAGCACCACAGGAGTTAAGCTTCCAGTGAACGTGCAATGTTACAACAGTGTGTGTTTTCAAACAAACAGATAAAAGGGGGACTCCAACTTTTTCTTTTACACAAGGTCAGAAACCCTTCCTGATGACTCTTCCTTTGTAGCTGTGATTCTCGGAGGTTCAGAGCATCATTTCCATTCCCTCCGATGCCCACTGCATTTGGAGGTCGAAGTGTCAAGGAAACCAGCCCTTCAGTTCTAGCCAGTGCATGGAATTCCAGGGTGAAAAATGATCCTGCCCAAGCAAAACTGTAAATAAATGCTGCATCTGGCACAAAATCCAGGAAAATTTGCCACAAAATTCATTTAAACTTGGGAGAAGGGAATACTGGACAGTCCATGAGGTTAAACACGAGGATTCTCAACTGCAAAACTGCTCAGCCACAGCTCATAGAGCACGTCCTGCAAAGCACTGCATGAGCAAATAACGATCACCACATGAGTAGATTCACTCAGATTAATGGGTTTACACTGCAAGACCCTATATTTTATAGGTAATGCAATAATGAAGCATACTTTCTGCTAAAAACTAGATTTCCCACCAGCATAATATTACCTTGGAAAGAAGACAAACAGTTGAGATTAATTTAGACCCACAGAGCAAAATGTTTTTTCTCCTACTTAGAGCTTATAGCCATTGGTTGAAAGGGATTTTCTGTTTGTTTTTTAAATATGCTTAGTTGTAGATAACAGTCCTTTTTACTAATCCTTCTCAAGTATAGCTCTAGCATATTAAGGAAGTTTTAAAATAGGAACAAGTTGCACATTTCTATCATGCCAGTAATAAAATACTCCACAAACAGAAAAAAATTTACATTGCACAGTGAATCATATGCTGCTCCTCATTTTTTTCTTCCCTCTTCACTAGTAATCTAATAAATAATACTGAAGAACAACCTTGGTACTTTCTTCTCCTGACTAATAAAGCAGCACGTGACATTCAACATTTCAATAAACATTAAGATGAACGAGATCTCAGAATATTAGAATAACTTTCCTTTGTTATTCATTTTCTTTGGAGACTTATTAAAACTCAATTTCTAGTCTTTTCTTTCTTTTTGAATCTTTCAGAGATTAAAGATTTTTAATGATCATTTATTCTTTGCCTTAGCCTTAAAATGTTGCAGAGAAACATTTTTTTTCTGAGAAGATTGAATTTTAAGAGTGGTTGAAATTTGTCAACGTGGACAAAAAGTATTGTGACTCTCTTCTTCCTATTTTCCCATTCTCTTTTTTCTCCTTGTTTTGCACTGTTACAAACTTGAACGTTGTCATCAAAGGTAAGTTGCCAAGAAAGAAGTACAAGAACCTTGAGTACAAGGTTTGAATGGATTTCCCTTCCCCAAAAAGCTACATAAATATATGGTTTCTATACATATGCAGTAACATATCCATACAGAAAGAAATAAAATGAAACACTTCAAAATGTACACTGTAACATAAAACTACTACCACAAATTTTATATGCATGTATTCTGTGATTCTTTAAATAACTGTTAGAAAGCTGGGTCAACTCTAAGCAAAATAAAATGAAAAAAGGCAAGAGAAGATTAGCATTTGAATTAATGGGCATATTAATATTCTTAAAGATTCACCACCAGGTGTATTTTCTTTTTTTTTTTCCTACAAAAACAAGATCTTGGAATTAGCATTAGGAGATAAAGCACTTTTGTTTGTACTTTCTTGTATTTTATCTGAATGTGAAAAGGTTATTTAATTCAAAAAAACTAAAATAATCCATAGAAAAACTTGCCAGTTTACAGGAGGAATCTCATAGTTGTAGGAAATTATTTATGAAAATTGACATTAATTATACTTCTTTGCTACTAATAGTAGCAATCATTTGCTCTAGAGAAAATCAGATAAATAACAACAAATAGAAGTTATTATGTTTTGAAAATCAGAATGAAAAGTATTACAGCAATAGTACTTAATGCCTTAAAATAGCCAGATTCTTGTGGTAGCTCGTGTGCATTACGTTCTATTTTATTTTTCTTTTTGATCTATTTAATATTTGCTACTCCATTCTACTCTGTGAAAAAAATGGGCAAGTTTTATGATAACCAAAATCGCTGTGTGGAATTTCTGGTTTCAGCCTTTGCATCCTGTAGAATCCCACACCCGTAAGCGTGATAATGCATATCCAAAACAAGAGGACCTCAAACACGCCTGAAACACTCCTGATTAACAAGAAAGGTGTTCTGCAAAATTTACAGGTAAACAAAAAAGATGAGAGTGTATTTATTCAGTCAAAAACATATCCAAAACCAACAGAAGTGTCCTTCAGTTTTTAATAAAATTTGAAAGACTTACTGATATAGTATTCTTGCACAATGCTTGTGTAACCATATATGGCAGAGTATCCAAAAATGATGATCATAACCACATCTCTGCTATCCAGCTCCACGATGTGTGCTGAATGACCCTCCACAGCATATTGCTGCCCATGTACAAGTACTGCAGGAGTTCTGCTACTCCAGGTTTGACTGGGTATGTTGAAAATCCACAACTCATCAGTAACGTTGCCATTATTTGTTTCAACTTTGCCTCCATACATGTAGATGTCTTCCTGCAAAAATTGGGAGAGGGGAGAGAAAGCATTAATGGATTAGAAAAACAGATAACATTTGAACTGCATAAATCCGCACTGTGTATTTCATAACATAAGATATAAATCTTCACATTTAATTGGCACTATATTAATCAGACTTAATCCCAGACAGTGATATTTAAACTAAAGCAATGGTGATGATAAAAAGACTATTTTGCAGAAAAATAAATCCAAATACGAAAGTGACATTAAAATGAGTCTCAGCTGGATTACCACAGGCAGAAAAACTTTCATTACCTGGCTCTTTTAATTCATAATACAGATTTCTATTAAAAAATGATTTAAAATATTTTAAACTGTTTATATGTTACTTTCCATACAATAAGTCTTGTCTGTGGGGATTCTGTGAGTATGCCAAAGATCACACACTCTATTAAGAGCAACGTAACTTAAGTGCTGATAAAACCTCTAAACTAGTGCCTAAAGAAAGGGGATGATATGTACAGCATCCTCTTAGGTGCATTTGCTAACATCAAATTGCATAGGGCAATACCTTGAGCTCTTTTAAGAGGAAGCAAAACGGATTTTGCAGTCTCCATGAACCACACATCTCAATCAGCAATCCTATCTGTTTTGTTAAGTAATGAATGATCTACTTAAATATTGAAAGCTGACTTTACCAGTTGAGCTTAAACTCCCCCCAGAGGGATAAATCAGGCCATACAAAGGAACAGAATTACAGAATGAATTCAAATTTGTCAGCATCACAGATTGGCACATTGTTCCAGGAATGCATCAGAACAGAGCAGGAAGGCTTATTTTGAAAGACGCTCTCAATTTTTAGTAAGCGTTAATTAGAAAGGAGGAGGAAACTGGTTTTATTTTTGTTTGCTTTGAAAAGAAAATGCAATTCCGTTAGATGCTGCCATCTTTCATTAGCTCTCACTAATAAAGGCAAAAAAAATTGCCAGTTTCAAATTCTTCTTGCTCCAAAGTTGCCTTGGGAATAGTGCCAACGGGAGTAGAACCAGAATGCTGACAAAGGAAGAATAACCAGAGCGCAACTTCATTTTTCAGAGCGCAAGTTTTTGCTTCAGTGGAGAAGCTAAAATTTGATCTGGAGATTACTAAAGTATCAGCTTCTGACCTTACAGGATTCAGTAACATCAAGATAGATACGTATTTCAGGTGATGAGAGAAAGGTTAGTATCCTAAATATGAGCATCTCACTCCTTTTTAAGGCAAAGCATTTATTGTGTCTCAACATTTGACCCTTTTCCTGCTAGGATAATTCATCATGAAATGAATCAGAGTTAACCAGTGACCCTGCCTCCTTCCTTCGCCTAATCTATTAAACTATATAATATTTTGATTATTTAATTATTTAACTAATATATTATCATATTGCAACTATTATTAAACTACTAAAAGGCTATTAATCCCCTATCTTTTTCTGTCCAGTATTACTAGATATTTAGGTAACGTGGTGCTACAATTAAATTGTCCAGCAATAGGACCAATCTCAGCAATAACACGGCTCTGTCAGCACTGATGCATTGGCTGGTGTTGTCTACAACCCCTGTATAAAGATACACTTTGTACAGTAGCTTTTACAATAGTTTTACTGTACCATTTTCCTTAATGAGAAACAATGTGGCAACATGAACTATGTTTTAGGCTGTTTGCCAGAGTGTAAACACATAGTCTTAATTTATTTTTTCCTAAAGATTAAAATTCTGTTCACTTTGCAAGTATGGGCTTCCCATGTCTTGGAAATGAGCTACAGAATCTACTACATTGCTACATGCTTGCCTCTTGCATCCAAAACTCCTTTCGGCTGTCCCACAGGCTTCTGACTTGCTGAAAATCGTGTCCCCACAATAATATCATCTAGCTATGGCATAAGGATTTGGATCAACTGGCTTGAAAGTGCTCTACAAAGGTGGCATTTAGAGTGAGAAAAACAAACACAGGGCAAGGCAGCTCCCCAACAGAAAGCTAAAAGACCAAGTAAAGGCACCCACTTATCTGAAAAGTCCCTGTCACCACTCTACACACCAGATGAGAGCAACTCTTCCACATGCCTCGCATTAAATCCCAAAGATCACAAATCATTACGTCTTTTGACCTTGGATGGGCTCTTACCAACTCCACACCTTATTGTTAATATTGATTTAATATTTAACATATACACAGTAATTCAAAATTTCCTTGGAAATTAACGTGCTTTTATTCTTTTAAATCCTGCAGATCTGTCTTTTTTTTCTCCTCCTTAAAAGAAAAACAGTTAGCTCCTCTCACTGCACCTGGAAGCTCCACATCGTTATGTAAATTCAGCCCTCCTTCCAAAAGAGTCTTATCTAGCAGCACCTAGACTGTACCTATACATTAATATAAATCAGTTTTCTTTCCATGTATTAACTCAAAAATTCATAAGCACCTCTGTTCTCCTCATGCTTACCTCAAGTTTCTAAAAGTTTGGTCAAATTTGATTCAAAAGTTTTTGAAAATTTACCTCAAGCTAAATATAGGTATGAAGCACATGATGTCAAACACCCTTTATATCTCAAGTAAGCGTAGGAGAGTTCACCCTGCTCCTACCCCTCCACTTGCCTCGTATCTGTGATAGAAATAAGAACTTAACACGTCATATAATTTGACCATCTGTAAGGTACGAGAAAACCTGTTCAACACAATGAAGAAAGAAATACCACAGGCAGAAACTTAAGAACTATGAGGATAAAATACAGAGCAACATCTTCCCTGGAGAAATCATCTTGTATTTTCCTGTTTTCCTCCATTCTTTTGACTTTGGTGGACAATAACAACATTCTGCATCCGAATCACATACTCTTTCTACAAGTTTAATAGCTGTTTTTATCAGAAAAACAAACAGGAGAAAGGTGCATTTAAAATTACTGAAGAAGTTTCTTTCTAAAAATCCACCACACACCACACTTTCTGTGGCTGAAGCAATAGAACTTGCTGCGTTACTAAAGCAATTTTGGAGGTATATCCAGACAGTAGTTCTCAGGAACTAAATACAAAGTGCGAACAAACAAAAGGATTAAGACAAAATCTTGTGAATGATCCCATACACACCCTCTCGGTCAGCATTAACATTTTTCAAGACAATATCCCTTATAAACACCTGAATCTTGATTTTATAGACACTGTAACAGAGGAATACGCTAGCTCAGCACAGCTAGATTCTATCCAAAGTCTAAAATCACTTTTTAAATCACATCAAATATCTCTTGGCAGTAATAAACAACAAAGGTAGCGATAGGCAGAACTGGCGATAAACAACAAAGGTAGCGATAGGCAGAAGCCTTTGCCAATTACATTCTGAGTTCCTTTTCTCTCTCAATTCTTGCAAGAAAACCACAAAGAAAAACTTTCCTCGATGAACCAGGATGACAACTTGCGAATGCCTACAGAATTGGCAACATTCAGCAAAATTTCCAAACAATATTAAATTGGAATTACAACTAAAAGGCAATGGAAAACTCTCCTATTGTACCATGTATTACAATAAGATTAAAAGTTATCATATGTTAACATGGGACTTGAGGAAACCATCTGACAGTAACTCATCCATTGCAAATCAATCTTTGCATTTAATACACAGCACCTGGGTTAGGCCTGTCTAACATCTCCTCCTCCTTTCCCCGGACCATTAACTTCTTTGATATGGTAACATCACCAGGAATATTCATTTTTCTCTATTATATCACAAGAACAGAAATGAATAATCAACATCCCCACCTCACCCACAATCGTCCCACCAGATCAGGGTGGACACAATGCAGGGCAGACCTCACTCCTCGTTATAACTACATCTTCTTCAGGAAAACGCCTCCCTCCCCCAGTCTGCTTTATTATCCTGAGCTTTCTGTGGAACTACACACATGCTGAATGAGAATCTGAGCAAGACACACACTGAGTTACGAATGGAGCATATCAGAACCTAAGCTTCCAAACAGGATCAAACCCAAGTTCAAGACAGCAGTTTATATCTCAGTTTAAACCTCATCAAAAGCCCTGACATTTTGCCTCTTTATTTCTACGGATTTAAAAATTGTTTCAGAGTGTAGATAAGGTTTACTTCAAAGAAGAATTCACTTAAGTTTGTTTCTATACATCCTAAAGTCATTATTTTTTGACTGGAAAGTAAGGCAGAGTACTTTTGGAAAAGGCCAAACTTTCAAATTTCCTGGTTTTCATGAATGTTTCTTCATTTACAGAAAACTAGGATGGAAAGTACAGGAAGTGTCCAAAAAAGCTACGCAAGCAGAGATTCAATATTGATGAAGGTATAGTTGGAATTCTAGTGGCAATGTCGGTCAATGTCATTTCCATACTGAATATTCAGATTTAGAAATACTGAAAAAAAAAGAATAAGTAATGAAGGCTGCACGGAAGAGAATTAACCATGCCTCTGCTTTTAGACCTGCTAGACAGAGGCCAATGATGCTTGGACTTCTGCTTCTAAACTGACTGAAATGTAATATTGAAACCAGTAGCACAGCATTTTTACATAAAGAAACCACTCTCTTGATGAGTAAGGTCCATTGAAGATGAACACTCTGAACTCAATTGCTTTCTAGTGCATAATGGCTCATCATATCTATTTTTCAACAACTTCTGAGGTCTTCTGCAGACAAGAATTAAAAGGCAAGCTGTGCCTAGATAGGATATAATTGAAAGGCATAAAGTAACAATCTATGTGCATTGGGTGTACAACCCCATAATAAGAATTGAATAATTAAGACTTTTCCTTACTAGAGCTGTCCCAAATAGCCTACCAATAGGCTACAACCACAACCACCTACAAAGATATTTATATAGATATAAATATATATATATATATAAACGTTATATATATTTATATGTGTGTGTTATATATATGTTATATATGTAACAATATATTTTGTTCTTATATAAGAAGAACAACAAAACACCAATTGGCAAGAGACTTGTAACACTTGTAAAAAGCAAACAAAGGTGTTACTGTAGCCTTCAATTAGATTAATAAAAATACCAGAACGTCCGGTCATCTTTCCATCGTCTCGAGAGTACCAATAATAGTTTAATTATGAGGTCAAATTTTGTGTACTTCCCAGTCCACTTTATTCCAGGCATCTTGTATTTTTTAATTTATTAGCAAATTTCATATCTAGTCACTGCTTGGCAAAGCTGTATGTAAGAACTTTAAAAACTTTAGAAGTTGTTCCCTCCGGTCTCTCAGTAACCTCTTTCTACAAATTATTTCAAAATACATTGACATTTCTTGGTATCCAGATGCCTGGAATGACATATAATGTTTGAGATATGGTAGAATCAATTCTAGCAAGATGGGTAATACCTCTCCAATAACCAGTCTGAAGAGGCCTTGAAGGTCATCCTATGTAACAGTAGGTCTGAAAGCAAGAATACTTTTGCATCTCTCCTCTCCTCTATAAACGCCTAAGAAAGTCTTAGTCACTTGTAACTATACATCAGTGGGAGTCTTCTGATCTTTTTTCTTCAGAATAAAGTAGTACAGTACTTCAATTTTAACTAAAGAAGCTTTCTGAGGGAAATGTGCACAGTAACTTATTTCATTCTCCACAGAGTCAATTACACAGCTTCAATTTAGCCTGCACCACAATCAGGCAATACACTAGCTCCATGGTCTTGGGCTAGGCTTTGAAATCTCAGGAGCTCAATTTAATTTCTTCTCTGTAGATATTTTTGTTCTCAACTAAAAAGAAAGTGTTACACAACGACTAGCATACAGCTTAAAACACAGCTAAAAAATGCCATCTCAAGGTATTAAAATATCTTACGTCTCTTCATAAAAAAGCTGTTTTTCCGCTTTCTGCTTCTGATCATCTGAAAAGACAGATAGCGGGCTTTATCCTAATAACAAAATTTAATAACTTCTTTTAAAAGAAGAAATATGTCATTTTCAACTTGAAAGTTACTCTTAAATGATCAGCTCCTTTTAGCCTCTGCAGTTTTTGTCATGACAGACTAAATAGCACAAGAACACATTAGTTAATTATTTATTTTACATGATTGGCCCTATGTTCAGTATTAGTGGATTCTAATTACTAATTAATATTAGACAACAGCAATGAATTCGTAACCAGACCCTTGCTTGTAATTTTCATTAATATTAATTATTAATTGTATTAGTTGCCTTTCCTCACTGAGGTCCAAATAGACCTCTGGAGAATTGACCAATATCTATCATATTTCATGCTTGCTGGTAAAAAATGTCTCTGAAATCTTAATTCTCTGGTTTGGAATATCTCAGAAAAGTATTTGCACTCTCCAAAAAAATAGTTAAAAGATTGAGGGCCTTTGCTCTGAACTACTAAATGATACATATACATATAGTAATGAATTGGGGAACTAATGAGAAGAAAAGTATTTTTGAATTGATGCTGGGGCATGTGGAGAATTCAGTTCTACATTGCTGTTCAGAAACAGTATTTTGTTCATAAAATATTCAGATTTAACATTCCTGGAAGACCAAAAGACCAGTGGCGTGCGTGTGCACGCACACCATTATTCCACTTAACTTCAGAAAAGAACACTAAATAAAACTGCTCATAAAAAGAAGCTAGAAGGTACAGCTAAAAGGAAAAAATCTTTAATGACAGTATGGAGACATCTTAAGGACATCTGCTCTGATCCCATACTTCCTATTAAAAAGAAAGGAAAATTCACTTCTCCATTAGAAATAGCAAAATAAATCAAGTTGAACTTAACAATAGGATAATTTTAACTGTTAGAAGGAAGAATTGCCTCGAAGTAACACATAGACTCCAGCAGACGAAATTGTGAAGGCATGTAAGGCAAACTGAAAAATAGTTTGATGAGCTACTTGCAAAAAGTATAAAAACTACTCAGTAGAGCATTTCTTAAACACATTAGAAATAGAGCTAGATAAATAATTTGTGGTACCAACAGAGACCTTGAAGGAGAAGATAAAGCTACAGCAATAGAATGAAGTCAATACTTGTATTTGACTTCTTTGTGGCAGACTTGACAGATATCTCCACATCAGATTTTTCTTAATACAAGAGGTATTGCAGAAGTATTTAAATTCTACTAGCAGTTAAAGAGTATATAGTAAAAATAAAAAAGGAAAAAATAGTCCCTCCTTAAAAATGTGTTTGTTCTAAAAGGTTGGTATCAGTTTTTAAAATATAATCAATGAGAATTTGCACAAGCTACAATAAAACTTACTTGTATCACATGTACAAATGCCGAAACCACCTAAAGGGCAGAATTAGTGAATACACAAACATCTTAAATAGACTGGGGAAAAGTCAGAAAGCTTTTCAAAAGGGAAGTTATACCTCACAAATCACTGGAGCTTCCTGAAAGAATCAAAAGTCTGGTTTGAGGCTTTTGCATCCCTTAAACAAAGTTGCTCTGGGACAAATAAAACAACCATCATATGGATAAGTAATCCAATAAATGAAGTTCAATAAAAAACACTCCCTTCTTACACTGGGGAGAAGTCATCGGTGGAGTCCCCAGGAGATTTACAATTGGGACTCAGTTGTTCAATACACTCAAAAATAATCACTAACATGCATGAATAGATAAATAACCTAGTTTATAGGCAATACTAAGCTACTCAAGATAGGAAATACAATGATCAGCAGCAAAGGAATTTCCTAATACTGAATAAAAGGACAACTAAAAATATCCAAATTGAGAAGCATGAAGTTATACTCAGTGAAACAAGATAATTTCAGCCTTGTACGTATAGTGAGGGCTCGTGAATAGAATGTAATAAGAACTTGAGGTTATAATTTTTAGTTCTGTGAAAACAATACTTTGAAATTCCATACCACGTTTAAAAAACAAAAATATAACAGTATTTTTATAGAATTATTAGGAAAGGATTAGACCACAAAATCTACAGCATAATTAAGTCATTATAGAGGTCTCTGTTGCACCAATACCTCAAGCACTGTGATTCTCTCCATGTCCATAGGGATATAACAGAACTCAAAAACGTAGAAGTGAGGTAATTATCAAAGGTATAAAATAGCCTTACTCTGAAGAATTATTAAGAAGACAAAGAATTTTCAGTTGCAAAAAATGTGATGGCATATACAATATGATGGATTTATACAAAAGCATGGGTAAAAGAGAAAAAGCTATTAGAAAATAGTATAAAAATTAGGGAATGTCACAATTAGCAGCAAGTAGCTGTTTCCTTAAAGGTCTTATTTCCTCATACAACACTCTTCTTAGCCATAGGATGATAAAGATGCTAAAAATAGGCTGAAAGAGATGCGAGGGACCCATAGATTCATAATCTTTCCACAAAAAAAAAGATATCACCCTGGTTTAGAAAATCCCATTTGCAGGGTAGGCGAGTATTCTGAAGAAGCTTCTTAATATTCCTGCCTTTTTTTTTCTCTTATATTCCTCTAGGCATGCACTGTTAGCCACTATTTGAGACATGCTACCAGGCTAGAAGGACCCTCTGCTCTGTCTTGTCAAGAGTTTTCTTTGTTCCTCGCCACTGAAGATAGATTATGCAAATAAGAGAAAATTTCACTTCACACCGAGATGTAAATTCTGTATTTCCCTGTCAGAGCTAACAAGTTTGCCATCATCTGCAGAAGCCACAATTTTGCACTGCTTTGACTGAGTATCTTTTGGAGAAGGATTAACACTAGCCAAATATTAACTAATAAAATAAATGTTTTTTTCCTAAGCATCACTCTGTCTTTCAGCAGAAAATTTTCTTTTCTTTTCTTTTCATATAGGCCTTTGAAAGTGCTCCCAAACAAGTAGCTTAGCAGACTACATATTATCTGTAGAAGCAAGACTACCAGTAGTTTACGTCTATACAAACTTGGAGTAAAATGATACTACAGAACAACAGTTCGTGTTTTAATCCTGTTCAGGCTCTGTACTAAGACTAATGAAACAGAATTAAAAGTGCATTCCTTACTGTGAGGGCACTTGTGGAAGTTCATGGTCCGTCCCAGCCGCACCCACGGTCTCCACAGACGTGGTCCGGGGTCCCACCTCAGTCCAGCCCAGGGCTCAGGCCCTGCCTGGACTCAGGCCCTGCCTGGGCTGCGCTGCAGGAGCGCTGGGTCTCCACTCCTGTCTCCTGTACGGACCTCAGACCTGTGCTCGTCTCCTGGACGGACCTCCTTGTCTCCATCCCTGCCTCTGGCCTCTCTGCTTTTGCTCCTCTCTGGACTCCCTGGAAGGCTCCTGGGCCCGACTCATCCTTGTCAAGACAAGGCTGTGGACATTCAGACCCATGGGCCACCCTTGGCTCCTGGCTCGCTGTCCCTAAAGGAAGTCGTGGCTCTTGCTCCTGCCTGATGCTTACCAGAATAACTCCAATTACATAAAACCTTCTTTATTTGCAGGCTTAGCTTTGAGAGTTTATTGTCTGCTGAAAAGTTATTTACAACCTTCCCTCAAAAATCATGCAATAGATCTTCTAGGTACTGAAGAGAACACTAAAGTGCTTAGAGACCAGAAGTTAAGTTATCCTCAAAGACCTATGTTCATGATGACTCATTTTAAGATTATTAACAGTGCACACGAAGAAATTAAATAGGATGCTGAAGAATCCAAACCTGATATAAAGCAAGAGTGTGTCCATATCTCTGGAGTGGCCCTTTGGAAACAGGCACTACATTCCAAATACTGCTTTCCAAATTGTAGCTAAAAGAGAAATAGAAAAGTAAATGTTTTCTACCTGCCCAGAAACTGGGGTTGTTGCATGCTTGAACTACTCGGTTTTGCAAGGAGTGCACATTCGAGGAGTTACCGTGTTGTGTCTGACACACGGCAGTTTGTCAGCAGCAGTAATAGTGATTTCAGTCATAACAGTGTCTAAATGGGCATCCAAGAAAGCAGGGGGAGCTCTTTGAGAGACCCATCAACAAGTTCAGAAAATGGGATTGTAATAAAAATCACAAAGTTTACAAGAAAGTTATGAAATCAAATTGAGCTCACTATTATCAGTGAAGCATACACAGAAAGAAAAAAAAAATTAAATTGCTTTTACTACAGTCCTATGCACTAACTTAAAAAAAAATAAAAAAGCCATTGAGAACTTTCTCAGCTGTGTGACTTTAGCCTCCATTAACTTCAAGTTAGATGAAAGGCAACAATAAGATGACAAAGGCAGAAACAGAAAAAAAAAAGACAGGAACACTGTTGTACTGCTGCGAGGTTACGGAAGAAAGCAAGATGTGACAGGGCTTATACATATACACAAAATATCATCCAAATCAGTCAGGTGATATTTACAGCTGCTTCCACTTCATGTTTTTAATTAGCTGATCAAATAAATACATATATACAACCTGTCTAAATCATAAGTCACTATAACCTCAGTGGAGCATGGATGAACTACCCACACCTTCCTGCAGGACAACCACAGGCTAAGTGCAAGCATTAAAAATGAGTCTCCTGTAATTATAAATTCACTTCAATACTACCAATAGCAATCTAGATATATTTTTTGGAAATATCAGCACACTCAACTATTCCACTGTTTTTTTTTTTTTCTGTATTTTGCAGCAAATAGAAAAGTTTTTACAAAAAAAAGTATGAGGTTACATATTAGTACATCTACATCAATATTACTCATATGTTACCTTTCTTCTATTATAAGAAAATTATGACCAGAAAATAAGAAAGTTAATGAAGAATCTATAACAAAATACAAAAATATAAGCGTTTCCATTAAGTTGCAGAATAGATGCTATCTCCCTATTAATTTTCGCTGAGCAGTATCAGAAAGGAAATCACAAAGGAGAGATCACTTACTTCAGCACCATTTGGAAGGAACTGTAGTTAAACGCGTATCCACCAATGACCCACATAAATTTTCCATGGAGAACTGCTTTATGGGAAGCCCGGCCCACGGATGGGCTGAACGGCTTTACGTTTGGTAGGATCCAGTAAGACTCCGTGGAGGGGACATTCAAAGAACAATCCGGACCTGTTTTACAAACAAATGTGCAATTTGTACAATCTGTTACACAAAGATGTTAAAGCCAATAAAAGAGAAATAAGGAAGGCTTAATTACAGATGTCAGGATTGCTCATTTTGATAAAATACAGTAGAGACTTTTATGTTTAACAGATGTTCAATGAAAAAAAAAAATCTGACAAGGGATGTCAGTGAAATTGGAAATGTTAGATTAGCTCAAATAATAATGATACATTTCTGCATTCTTCCCAGAAAACACTGCATGAGTCACAAATTGAAAGAAGGCATCATGTTTTCTGATGCTGCATGGTTCTAAAAATGTATAGCAAAATGTGCACTGCTTGTTACCTCTGGAGGAATTATACCACATTTGAACTAACCAGAGCAAGTTTATATCAAAGTGCACGGTATTACAGTCATTTACATCACAATATAGAATACAGTATATTAAATCTTAGGACTCAAAATTTGGCTATTGCCAATATCATATTGCAGCAGCTTTCAAGAGGAAAACACAGGGTAAACTGCTTTACAAAAAGAAGGATTTTGAATATTAAAACTTTATAAAATGTATAGAACATTTTACAGGCTACTAAACCCAGCAACTATACATTATTTTAGAACATATTTTTAACCAATTCTTGCCAAATACACAAAAGTCCACAAAATGTGTCCTTTCCCTATTTTATGAAAATCACAAGAAAAAGAAACATTTATTTTCTCATTTGTGTACTAACAAGAATGTGATCTCTTCGTTACTAGTTTATGTTGTGTATGTTAAAAAGAACTTGACAATTGTAAATATGCTTAAAACTTTGCTGAAAATGACAGCATCCTGACTTCTTGCCTCGTGTCAGTGACTACTGCAGTGTAGGAGGGCACTAATGTGTTCCAGCTTTGGCATTCATCATTGTGGTACTGAAACCCTTATCATCGGTGATGGGAGATAGATGTCGTATGATAGCTAAATTATTGCATGGTTATACTGTAAGCAATATACATTCCTCTCAGCCTGCCTAGCTTTAATAAACCCTTGACTCAAACTACCTGACATGCTGAAAGCCCAAGTTGTTGAAGTCAGCCTGGCAACTAAGCATTCTTGGAGAACAGAACGGCAGTGCGCACACACACAAGATTAGTTTCCATACAATGGCCAACAATTTAAGGATGTAATTTTAATCAGCAGCATATAGAATTAGGGGGAAATTGTAGGAATTCTCCATTTCTTAAGGAAAAATTACTGCCTTAACACCCAGTTCTATTTTCTTTCATAACACTGGCACAACAGTGGAATGCCACTAGGGTAAGAAGAGCCAGCAAACTCACTAGGGTTATGCTCAACATAAAAAGCTGCTGCTTGAAAATGAGGATGAAAATAATTACAAGGGAAAAATAAAGCTAAAAGGGGCAACCGAGAGAAGAAGACTCTGACTGGCAGCAGGCAGGTTACTGAAGACAGTATCAGGGAAATAGAGTGCTCGTGTATAACATCAGTTAAGAAATAACTGAACAAAGATAAAAGGAAGCTGGAATGGCTAACATCAGTGTAAAGTAAAAAAAAAATGTATACAATAATCAAGTGAAGAACAGGAATCAAACACAAAAATCAAACAGATGAAACATAAAACTACAATCAGGCAAGCAATTTTTATTATTTTGAGAAGCAACTAACTACAACAATGTCCCTGCATAAGCAGGGCAGTTGGACTACATGATCTCTAGAGGTCCCTTCCAATCTCAACCATTCTGGGATTTTTGCAGGAACTAGAGTATGGCACATGCAACGTCAACTTGAAAACATTCCAGGAAGAATCTGCAAAACTATACGCCTAGGAAGCAAATCAGCAGAAACTACATAAACTACATAAAAAGAATTAGTCAATAGAGAAATAACTGCAATCTACTTGTAAAAGTCAGTATGGCTTTTTTTGAGAAGGCCCCTCCTCCAAACTGCCAGAGCTCTTTAAAGACATCAAGATGGAAAAGAGTGATCCAGTTCATAAAGCTGGTGAGGATTTGCATAAGACTTTCAGCCAAATTTCTCACTAAAGATTCTTAGGAAATTTTGTCTGCTGTGGCAAGAGAATAAAAATCTTTGCATGGATAAATAATTGCCTTCCAGAAGTCAGGAGTAAATGACCACTTCTGAAAGGGAAGAACATCAACAGTAGAGTCCCACAGGGATCTTTACTGGGATCTATGCACTTCAACATATGCATTATCTCAAAAGAGGGGGAGTCATTAAGATAGTTTGCCCATGATGTCAATTTATTGGTAGAAAGAGTAAACTGAAAAATGTTGTGTAATCACAAGACAAGGCAATAGAAAAGCAGATGAAATGCAATATAGATAAATTTAAAACTATCCCTTTGCTGGACTTCTAGAAGCAGAAAACGATAGCAGTTGTAGCAGTAGATAGCAGCATTAGAGAAGAGGAACTAAAATGTTCAAATGAATGGAATAGTTTTCTGTATTTGAAACAATTGAGTAGGCTGGTACTCTTCAGCCATGGGGGAAAAAATAAACACAAAACAAAGGAGAGGAGAGAGGGGAGAGGAAGTAATTTGGAAGCAAATGGTAAAGGTCTATAAAGTACCAAGAAGGTGGTAGATAGGAAAGAGACTGAACACTCCTTGAGTAAGGAGCTGACATGCATTAAAATGCAACTTGAAGAAGCCACGTGCAAAACCAAAAAAAAAGAAAAAAACAGAGCCAGTTGTTCATGCAATAAGTAGCAGAGCTCCTTGGCAAGGAGCTCTTTAACAAAGGATGTTCAGGATGCCAAAGTTTACCCCGGGTCAAGGACAGCAAACATGTAGAAGAGCGATTGCTGAGGTTTACTAAATAGACAAAAATCAGTCAGGCTAAGGCCACCTCATTAGCTGAAAGCAGCTACGGGCAGCAGCCTACACAGTACTTGGTCGATGCCACAAAATAACTTGCTCAATCAAATCCTTCAAGGATTCCTAGCACTAGATACAGACGGACACTTCTCTGACTTCTTCATCTGTAGGGACTCTCTTTATCTGCTTTGATACAGGGACCATTTTTATACGACTGAAATTCAAGACTGCTTCTCAGGAGCAATCTTCCTACAAACTTTGTTAGCAATACCCTAACGCTGGATTTCATGATCGTAAATCTGAGCAGTAAGACATATCTGGGATTAGATCCAACCTAAGAATAGCCTTTTTTTTTGCAGGGGGTGTGAGTGGGGGGCTAGTTCCCTGATACCCTTAAACACAGCAACTAAATGTACAGGAGCAATCAGTAGGTAGGGGTGAAGAGAGAGATGGGCTTTTCTGGCAGCTGCTCACAGCTTTGGCAGCTAAAGGATCCATGAGCTCATAACTGAACAAACCACATACTATAGTAGTCAGATTTATTTTTAAGTATATTCACCACTTAGTTCCAATAAAAATAAAATTACCTGCATATACATATGAAAAATTCAAAGTAAAAGTCAGGTTTAATCTTGACAGAAATTGTGAGCACTGCTGCTTTTCCAAAGTATAAAAATCAGACTTTCACAGATTTTAACTTGTTACAGTGAGTCCTTGTATACAATAAGGAAACAGATCATTCGTACAACTTCTCCTAATACTTTACAGGAGGATGATGTCCATTTGCAGCCAAATTATTTTTAAAATATTCTTTTTTAAAAGATTCTTTAAATGCTGGAGACTCTCAATTACCATCTTTCATTATCTATTTCTGCCCAGAAAAATTTCTGATATTTGAACGACATCTAATGAAAGCATGAACAATGAAAGCATGAACAACGCAGGATATTATTCTTTAAGCATTAAAATAGAAACAATAATAGAATTGTAACCTCAACAAGATTTTGATCTGGCAAATCACTGCAGGGAATACTTAAATTAAACTTTAAAGTGCTTAAAATAAACATAAGATTAAGTACCCTTTGATTAATGAAGAACTTACAAATAGAAACTACAGCTTAGTTAAATGGGTGCCTGCAGTCAGAAAATGAAAACTTGTCTATATCTTTAGAGAGAAATGGAGCGGTGGGCGCTTGTGGCAAGAGGGGGGGTGGGAAAAAAAAAAAAAAAAAAAAAAAAAAAAAAAAAAACACACACACGCAGCTCACCCCACACTACTCACCAACCACTTGGAGATTTTCATTTTTGGAGCCACAGCATTCCCAAAATTCAAAGAGAAAATTAAAAAATATTATGCCTATGTGCACTATGATATGATTAAACTGGATGCATTAAAGTGAGCACAAGCGCAAAGCTAACAAACATGTTAACCATTACTGTTAATCTGATAGGTGACTAAAAAACAAAAACGTTGCACACAGTGGTGTTAGGGCCTGGGCCCGGAGCGCAGGCCCACACGGAACACAAGCGAGAGGCAGGAGCAGCCCTGTGCACCCAGCTCGGCCGCTGCCCCCAGGGCAGGACAAGGCCTGAGGACACCCACCTGAACCCAGCAGCCTGAAAGCACCAAGTAGGAAGGTGTTTCCTTGAAGGACACGTAATACCTGAGCACTGTGCACACGTGCACTCCATTGCCATAAGAACAAATGAGAAAGAGATACTAAAGGAGGCACCTCTGGCCTGCCTCTACCGCCCATACTTACAGTGGTCATCAGTGCCACCACCAGCTTTCACGCGGCCACACGGTGAACCAGAGGAGGGAATGAAACCAGGCTGAAAACAGCTTTTATTTTTGGCCAGGCCAGCTTTTTGGTCTGAATGTGTTCCTCACCGGTTCCATCATGCAGGCACACAGATGGTTGTATATCAGTGCGTGAGGAAGAGGGGCCAGAATTGCCTCTTCAGCAAAGCTGTAACGTGGTCACGGAACTATCATGACGTCTATGAGTCCGTGCAAACAACTGAACAAAATAAAGCTACAGAATAACACGAACTTCTACTGAAGTATCACTTAAAGAGCAGCTGCTCTAGTGAAAAGGGAACCATAGGACTTAATCTACAGGTTTTCCTAATTAAATACATATACTATTAAACATCATCGTTTCTTAATAAACATTTTCTTTTCCAAAAGGAAAAAAAAAAAACCCTTCACTAACTACATGCCTTTTATGTAAAAGGCAGCACAGTAGCTGCAGAACAAAGATAACAAAAATATGTTATTTTCTATGCAAATTTGATTTTTCTCCATTTAAGATGCGTTTCTTTCTTATCCTCCTAATGCATCACTCAATCCACACAAAAAGAAGAGGAGGTTTTAGAAAAAGCCATCAACTTTATAAACCTGAATTGGAATTTTGTTATACTCAAAGGTAGAAATAAATTCTATAGGTTTAAAATAGCAATTTACTCATACAACACTAGAGAAGGAATCTAATTTCTATTTATTGTGGAATTTCATGAACTGCCAAAGTAACAATCTGTTCCCGTAGTTCAAGTCGTAAGATCAATTTCCACCTAATGAGAAAACATCATCTATTGTCTTCAACCCTAATCTTTTCCTTAGGGATCACAGGGGAAAAAGCATGAGTATTGATGTGCTGAATACACACTTTTTCATACAATCTAATCCATGTATCCAAATAAAGTATCTATTGCTATTACATAGTCTATATTTGTTTGTCATCTTAGCATTTCAGTCAGAAATTATTACCTTAACATAATTTTTCAACTATTACAAACACAAATCCATATTACTGTTCTAAGCTTGCCAATAAAATCTTCACATGATGAAGAATTTTAGATAGTGAAAAATATTTCTGAGAAGAGATAATGTATCTGAAAACACTTTCATTAATTTTCATTGCTGTAACTTTTATCAAGCAGCAAATCATCTTTCTCATAAGTGATAAGGTGGTAACCTTATGGGAATAAGATGTTGCACAGTACATAAAAAATTAAGAAAGACTGTCTTTCAAGACTTATGGATTTCCAGCACTCTAATAGTGGGTCTATTCATATACTGCCACCACACTTCAGCTCTGCTTAATTCTGAGATTCAAACTGAAGAGCAACCTGGACAGTGGAGAAGAATAAGGCTTGGGTTTCCCAAGAGGAACATGGGCGGTTTCCAAGTTCCATACTAGTGGGATATGAAGCTCTGATATTTCTGCTACTTTTACAAAACTTCACAGCTCTAATAGTTTAAGGTCTCCCTCTGGTTTTCCAGCTAAATATACTGATGACCAGTTTACCCCCAATTGTTCTTTTACTGGTTCTAATATAATTTTAACTAGCTCATCTTTCTTTTAAGTATATACATTCAACAAATACTTAAAAATAGTAGTCATCTCTCTCTCAACCTTCATTTTACCAGCTTAAAAAAAGCCATGTCCTGCTAACATCTTCCATATATCACTCAATTATTCTCTTCTACACCTGTTTCAATCTGGATTCATAAAAACATAGGAATAAAAATGAAGTTCACTACTTCTATTTTCCTGTATTTAACTGTAGATACTGTGATCGATCGATCATCCTACCAGGGCTTTTGACATTCTACAGTTTATAGTTCATAGATTATGTGAAATTGAAAATATGGACTAGCTCATATTCTAATTGAGACATAAGCAAATCTTCTCAAAGTCACCTTCCACAATTCAATATTCTTTGTCCATAAATATATGATTTCACAATTTGTCCTAGACACTTTACCCTAACCTTCATTTGATTTTTGGTAGGATATTCTGATCCTGTTTTATATTGGAAAGAATACCCACTTTTTCACTAGACTTCATTAGCACAGTCTTATGTAGATTATAAAAATTATGTAATGTAAAATCAGTCAAAATCAGTCTTATATCTTCCCATCTTAAGAGTCAGTTACTGAGCACTCTCACTAACAATTCACAATTAACCAGGTGTTCCCCCTTACTGTTCCTTTATTTCCAGATTTCTGCAGTTCTGCTAACTTCCTATCTTCAAATAGAAGTTCAGATAAGATACATCACATTTTCTTGACAGCTTTCTTACAAAATATGAACTCTGTTGATAAATTCCCATCAACTTTTTTTCTACTATTCAATTACACCATATGTTTAATTATTTCTATTTTCCAATTACAGTCTGGAGCATTACTTTCTGCTGAAATCAAGCTAATGACTGCTGAGCTGCCTGAATCACTTTTTACCTACCTGAATCTCTCTTCCTTCATTTTTTTGTAGTGAATTAGCCAAATTTAGCAGTCTCCCTTATCAGGGAGATTAGCACTACTTATCCCCTTCTTCTATATAGAATATAGTGCTGCCTTTTCCCCTTTAGTAGAGTTCAGGGCTTGCATACTCTACCTTGCCACATTTATATACGTACTATTTACACACACTCTTTAAACTCCTAAACAGTAGGAACTTTCCTTCCTAAATCTCACCCTAACTGCATAAGCACAATATTATTTACTGCTTTAAGGGGCATTTGCTTTCTACTCAGTATTCCTCTTTTCAGGTACCCAGAGATACCATAATGCAGAGACACCACTCCAGTTTCAGAGCTCTGCTAGAAACTCATGCTCAATACCTGGACTAAAAGGTGGGCAAGTCTTCCAGCAATCTCTGCTCTCTAAACCAGCCTGACATTCTGCTGTTTAACCTGCAGTCCTTGCTCTTCAGTGAGATGGATTGTGCAGTATTAGTATAACTTCTTAAAATATGATTATTGATCTGGGTGATTTATATCTCTCTAAAATGAAACTGTCTTCTTTCTTTTCACTTACTGCACAGTAAATCTTACTGTCACCTGAAAATTTTATCTCTAAGTTTATGTATTAATCAAGATATTTCATAAAAATACTAGTTAACACTGGACAAAAGCTGGTCACTGGAACTAATAAATGGTTTATTGCATATTTCACAGGTAGCTGTATTTTGAGATCGTTCAGTGAAAGAGTTTTTAATCCATTTAATGTGTGACAGGCTAGTTATTCCCTCCATGTAGTATGAAGTCATACTCCTTGAAGGAAACAAAGAATACCTCCACCAACAAGATCTGTAAACTTAAATAAATATATAGACACAGATATACATACACACAACACATCGATAATAGTAACATTTTCATCTTTTGTGAAGATGGTGCACTTAACCCCTAAAATGTGTAAAAATAGGACCATAAATAATTTCTAAGCCTAAACATTTACCTGTGAGTTTGTACAGCTATAATTTCCTTGTTTCATAAAAAGTACCACATATAAGAATCTAGATATTAACACTGATGTACTACTCAAAACCAGTATTCAGTTCCAAATAACACCCTGTTCTCTGTCCTCAGAAGACTTGGTGAGATTTTCTTTAACAGCTGTTCCGTCCCAGTATCCACAAGATGTCGCCATTGGAAAAACATTTGAAAGCACAACACAAAATGCACTTCTTATGCTCTGAATCGTGTTATATTGACATTTTAACCTAGACAGTCCACTTAAAACTCTCAGGAAAAGGTAGAATTAGTTTATGTGTGTGTGTGTCTTTTTTTTTTTAGAAGCTGTCAAAAAAGAGCATTTGCATCTAAAATAATAACAACACATTGTTGCAAGTAGCTTCCCACAGGACTTCTGGAAAGTCCAAAAGCTTTATGGATTTGAGGGTTTTTTTGTGTCTTTGGTTGTTTTGTTTTTCAAAGAACTATGTATTCAAACTAGCTCATCTACCATAGATTAAAGAATACATTAATTGAAGATTATGTGGATTTGGGAAGAAATAAGGAAATAACTGATCATATTCTGTCTCTCTAAAATCCTATTTATTATAGGAAAGATTAGGAAGTTACTAAATACAGAAATGCCAGATCAAAAGAAGATATTAACAGTGAAAGGGGATTTTTTTTTCCTGCTTAGAAATGTTACTCGAGACTATAGCAAAGGTTTATCTTAAAAATCATTCAAGAGACTTGAGTTTTTTTTCTAGTTTCAGTTGCAATAATCAGCAATGGCACACAATCAATGCCCAACTGAACAGGCGTTATCCTTCCTGCAAACTCAATTCACAGCTTCATTCCAGAGATTGGCCTAGGAAGGTTTGTCATCCTTGTCGTTTGTGAAGGTGCTATGAACATGAGATGTTTTTAAGGCCTCAGCAGGATGTCTGCCAATACACCGGTTCCTTCCAGTGACCCTATTACCAAGCCAGTTCACGTGTGTGAACAGACAGACTGTGGGCAGACTGACTGTCATTTCAGGAGCAACTTAATTAATTATTAATAAAAGAAATGTATTAAATTCACACTCTTTGGTATAACAGGTCTGACAGCTAATATAAGTTAAAAAAAAATCCCATGACACTTAAAAATATATAGCAATAAAAAGGGGGAGAAAGGAATGGGAAGAGGGCATATCAACTAAGTAAACTGGAGATAACTATTTCTTGAAATGGCAATTTCAATGAGTAGTTAAGCTAATCCAGTTGGGACTTTTTAAGGTGGTAAAAAAATTTAAAAAAATTATAAGCATTTAGTACAATTTTAAGTGGAGCAAACATTCAGGAGCTTAATAATATACTTTCAATAAGGAACAGTTATGTATGCTACGAGTACAAAAAAGTTACTGGGGGTATAACTAAACTACAGCAGCCATTCCTACAACACAGCACTTTCATTATCCCACAGTACTGTGCACAGGCAACAAAATAATGAAGCCACACAGTGCATATTTCTTTCATGAAGCACCACTAAGTGCTGATTTGACATTAAGAAGGAGGGGGAAAATCCAATTACCTAGAAATTAAATGGTTTTAAAAAAAATAGAATAGCTCTGAAAGAGCTCAGTCTTTAGAAGTGCTTGGTATGCCTTTAATTTTTGTGCAATTATTCCCATCACACTTCAAATTAATGACAAACATCATGTCCTCCACAAAACCACTAGACCCAATACTTCTACAGTATCTGCAAATGGAATGCAAAGCTGTTAGACCTTTATTTCATTAAACTGTGTGTGTCGGAGTCCACATGAAAATGTGCTTCTGCAAGCATGTTTTTTCATTGTTGTTTACTTTTTAAAAGATATTAAATTAAGAATAAAAAAAAAAGAGACTGTGAATCAACAAAACACAAATAATAACAAAACCTTACCTTGCCAGCTATCATTGCAAACACACAGCTTCTCGCCTGTCAAATCGCAGTATCCATGATCCGGGCTACCACAGTTGGCTTTACAATACGGAATATCACAGGCTTCTCCCTTCCAGTATTTGTCACACTCACAGTATACTCGGCTTGGAGCAGACATACTGGTTGTGCACTTCCCATGTTCCGAGCAGTTATTAGGACAAGAATTAATTCTGCAAAAATACACATAAAAGAAGGCAAATAAACTAAGAATTGACGAGTATCTGACACTATTCCAACAGCAGTTGCTGGATAAAGCTCCTTTTCCTGAAAATTTTCTAAAATGCTACTAAAATTAACGTTCAGTCACCACTGCAGAGACTACTGAGCTGAAAATGAGCTCAGCCAGGCTTACACACACAGTCAGTATAACAAATATCCGCTTTACAAGAAGTACTTAGAGTAAGCAGAGGGACAGGCAAGATCTCAGATGACATCTCAATCGAATTTTCTGAGAGTTCTTGTGTAAATTATCTCTAATCAGTCCCTTCAAATGCTTATCTCTATGTACAATGGAAGTTTCTTCAGGCAACAGCTCTCATGAATGCCACTTACTTACACAGAGGAAGATCTTGGAAACCCAAGCAAATCAAAGGTACTTTTCCAAAAGTAGACCATTAATGGGCCTCCAAAGTAACTTGAAAGTGTGAATGAGGATCCAGGTGGCAACTAAGAGCAAAGCTCTGTACTCAGGAGGTTGCCTGACTTGCCAACTACAGTTCACAGCCAGTCACACAGTGAGCAAATCTCTGTGTTAAGATTTCCAGGCTCTTCAGTCTCCATCGGAGACATACGCAGCGGCTAAGAGTTCTTTCTGAGTGGCTTTGGCCACTAGCTCTCTAGCATCCAGGGAGAACAAACACAGAGGGAGAAAGCACACAAGATAGCAGACATCCTGTAGCTACCTAAAGATGCCACTTACTCTTCAGAGTCCTCAGAGCCACCTTAACCTTGTCTCCTTCACTGCAGAGTCAGAGATGCTAAGAGGAAAGATTATGCAGGGAGAAGAAATCTGTGACTGTCAGGGGCTTTAGCATCACTGTGATCCACCCTGCAGAACTCGGAGATCAGAGGAAACCGGGCTCTGCAAAATGATGCAGCCTGGCCCCAGAAGTACCATGGGACCAAGAGATTCCGCAAACAGAATGGGGATGTCAGGAAGTAAATGCTTGCAGAAATTCAAAAAGGATTTGAGATACTTTCTGGTGATTTACAGGTAAGGATTTGCTTGAAACTGAGAATAAACTGTTACTAAAATCCCCTGGCACTGGGGCTAACACGAACTGTTGCCTGCAGACATAAGCACCTGACACCACTGTAAACCTTTCATGCTCTTATGGAAGGAAGAGCTGAAAGATCAAGATGGGAATGATTTAAGACTGGCTTTTGGGCCAGTGTGGTTCTTGTAAGACAGACAGGTTGGAAATGTTTTCCCAAGACTCACCTCAGAGGACTGTTTCTGTTTCACTAACGAAAGAAGAGAAATCCTCTCCTGAAGTGGAAATGTCCTGAGGATCAAGGGAGGTTGCCTGGTATACACTTGGCATTAAAGGGATCATTGGCCTTAACAACTGTTCACCACAGCTGAGCGTCATTGCTTGGCACATCTCAGAGAGCATGTTCTGTATGGGAGGCAATACTCACTTCTTTCCAGGAATAGAGATCCCATCTTAAGATTGGACATTCGCCCTTTCCAACACACCTTTATATTTTTTGTTCTTTTTTTTAATGACTTAAACAGAACCGGGTAAATGGATTCAGTGAAATTGAAACACACAGATTTTCTCAGAGAGATCTGGAATAACTGCTGGTCTCTGCACCTAGCATAGTAGTCACAGATGCTGCAATTCTGCCTTCCCCAAAATAAAGGGCTTATGAGGGGATGAAGAGAAAAATTAAGTCCAAAGAAATGTTTGATAGCTGCTTTCAAATAAAGGAGAAGGTAACAGAAGCAGAGTACAATAGTTGTGAATGTCAGACAAGACTTAATGCAGCTGTAACAAGAAAGCGAATGTATCTCTTTTAGCATAGAAAGAGTTACTATGGGCTCATTAAAAATAGTTTTTCAAGTATTTACTACAACATTAGGAGTGGAAAAATGGAGAAAATCTGATTTCATAAGTTATATGTCCCTACATATGTAAGAGATTAAAAATTGGCAGGTTTTCTCTGTTATTTTAAATCTTCCAAAATAATAATATAAGTACACAGAGCACACACCACATTACCAAGTAATAAAAGAATGTAGAACACACATACACACTCATTCCTTAAGAATGCTATGTCCTATTGCCATTCCCACCCAAGAAAAACCAAAAAAAGTGTAATCAAATCTTCAGGAATAACTGAAGAATGTATCTAGCTATGGTAGAGGTAAGTTTGTCAGCTGCTCGTATTTTACTGATGTCAAGTGAAAAGAAATACAGTATTTTGGTGATGGAGATGCTTGGTACATGTTGAAAGAAGATAGAAATACCAGTCTGACAGACTGCCACTTGCAACACCACATATTTAGAGAGGATTCCCAAACTCTGATTGGCTATTTATCATCTGGCAAAAGGATGGAAAACTGCTGAAAGTTACAGAAGGAATTTTGATAGAAAAATATCTAATTAATACTTATGTTAAAAGTAAAGCTATGATCAGAAAGGAAAATAGGAATTTTAAATTAATACAGAATATAATACAAAATATCTTATGCGATGCCACATATGAAGTGTGGGGCTGGCTACCACATCCCAAAAATCAGTATTTCAGAATCGTATTTTTTTGAATCTCAGATTCAAAAAATGGAATAAGAAAATCCATAATCAGGGACAAACAGAGAAAGCAACAGGACCACGCAATTCTGTCTTGAACCAAAGCACCTACTGTGATGAGACACTTAGGAAGGGATTTGGCACATCACGTAAGTGAGACAGAACTTGGAATCCACAGATGGAACATAAAAGGAGGAGGCCCAAGTCTGCTGGATGCATCTCTAGGGCTGCTGACATGACAACAGGTTGGAAGCGTAGTTCAAGTTTGTCATCAAAGAAACCAAAAGAACAGTCCAGATAAAAACTGAATGTAGACTGAGGGAGGGCAAGAGAGGGAAATGCTTGAAACACAGAAGAGAAGATGGGATACAACCCTTGCTGCTGGAGCAAGAATAAAAGGAGGACTTTGGTGAAATCCATAAAGGTACATTCAGAAGGAGAAACCAAGGAGTAGAGCACTCTAGTTAAAGGGAAGAGCGCTGAGGTGATGGCAGATTCTACATGACAAATATGTACATCAGATCAATACTGGAAGGGGAAAGCTTCCTAGCCCCACGTGACAGAGCACATTTATACTCTTACAGCACTCATGTGGATTGACTCAGGAAGAAAAAGAGAAAAAAAAATAAAAGTACTTAATCTTTTTTAAGTGACTATGCCAACAAGAATTTATTGCAAATTCTGACCCCTTTGTTTTAAAAACTTACCGTAACTCCTTGACACTATTAATACTTCATTCAGGTTTGCAATCTTCCTTAAGGGAATGATAGAGTAACAAAGTAATTTTAAAAAAAAAAAAATACTTACGAGTATAAAAAATGTTAAATCCAGTTAAGTTATAAGCAGCATCACTAAAGAAGTGTAGCAATGCATAGCCTGATGTGGTAACTACTTCAGGAACTGTTTCATTCCCACGCACTTCAGGGACTATTAGACCACTGGAAAAGAAAATGAGAATAATGTTTTTTTAATCACTCCTGGGAAAAAAAGAAAATTTAGTCATCATACATTCAGATTATTATACAGAAAACATAATTCAGGAGTCTTACTAAAAATTCTCTTTAAAAAATTATACACTTTATAAAATTTTGCCCACACCTCTGCAAGGGAAGGTAGGGCTTTCCGAGAGGGAACAATGCAGAAGGGGAACAGAACAGAAATCAGCCAGTAACAAGATCGCACATTACAGCACACTGAAAGCACATGTGCCGTCAAGGTATTTTTTTCAAGTGAATTATTTTAATTTTGGGGAAAAAAAATCCTCTGGGCTTAAGCAATTAAGTACTTAACTTGCATAATCTTTCAAAATGAATTCTACTCCACATATATTTCTACTGTTAGATTTTTTAACTTATTAAAACAATTTTAAACACTGAAAGTATCTTTAACTCATTTCCATGAAATCAGTAACTTCCAATGTAAAATAAAATACTCTTAAAAAAAATCAGAAAAGTGTTTTCCGTTAAATAAACACTGAAAATGGAAAACTGAGAAGTACACAGTCTAGGAGAGAAAAATTATCACACCCGCATAAAGCAGTTCCACACTGCAAATATAAATTAAAAGCTACAGAATTTTAAAAATTGAATAAAGAAACAAATAATTAGTCCTGATTCAATACTAGCTGTTATGCTTGTTAATGCTGCTGACTTTTGGTCTATTTCTCAGCAAACTTTGATCATGTAAAACAACTATTAACAGATCTAGCTGGGTAACAATTCTCATAAACTAACGCTAATATTACAAGCAAAGAACTGCAGTGCGTTGATGAGAATTTTTTGACGCAGGTTGTGGAGGAGCTGACAAGGAGAGGTGGGCTACTGGACCTCGTGCTAACACCCTGTGCTAACACTCCAGAGGGACTTGGACAGACTGGACAACTGGGCGGTGAAAAACCTCATGCAATTCAACAAGGCCAAGTACAAGGCCCTGCACCTGGGTAGGAATAACCCCAGGCACCAGCACAGGCTGTGGACTGACCTTCTGGAGAGCAGCTCTGCGGAGAAAGACCTGGGTGTCATGGTGGATGACAAGTTGACCATGAGGCAGCAGTGTGCCCTCGTGGCCAAGAAGGCCAATGGGATCCTGGGCTGCATTAAGAAG
>NW_010583408.1:91209-122744 GCF_000705375.1 Tinamus guttatus | reverse complement strand
CACGTCTGAGGTACTGTGTCCAGTTCTGGGCTCCACAGTACAAGAAGGATGAGGAGCTGCTGGAGAGAGTCCAGCACAGGACTACGAGGATGATCAGGGGCCTGGAACATCTGCCCTATGAGGAGAGGCTGAGGGAGCTGGGCCTGTTCAGCCTGGAGAAGAGAAGGCTGAGAGGGGACCTGAGCAGTGTCTAGAAGTACCTCAAGGGAGGCAGTGAGGAGGATGGGGCTGGCCTCTTTTCACTGGTGGCTACCGACAGAACTAGAGGAAATGGCCACAAACTGAAGCACCAAAGTTCCACAGGAACTTAAGAAAAATTTTTTAACAGTGAGGGTGACAGAGCACTGGAACAGGCTGCCCAGAGAGGTTGTGGAGTCTCCTTCTCTGGAGATCTTCCAAACCCGCTTGGACGCAGTCCTGTGCCACGTGCTCTAGGTGACCCTGCGTGTGCAGGAGGGTTGGACTAGATGATCTCCAGAGGTCCCTTCCAACCTTAAGCATTCTATGATTCTATGATAACTTCCACAATTCGAGTACATAGCAAATTTGAGCTCGCCTCTAGAACTTTAGCATGATAAAGCTGAGTATGACCCACTGACATTTAGTCACCACACCCAGTCTAGCAATTTAAGGATATATGTTCCAAGCTAGTGTTTAAGATAAGGGTTATCTCAGGTGCCCTTAAAAAGTTGCTTCACCATAAATTTAGAAGTCATTTAGTAGCTATTCTTTACAGCTTACACATAGCGCAGTATCTTTATTGCATGAGTTGCAAAATTGTGATTTTCTCTTAAATAGGATAATTTACTGACTTTATTGACCAATGCCCCATTTCACTAACATTAAAACTTAACAGTCAATACTGAAAGTCTATTGGGAAATAAATTTCACATTTCATATCTATGAGCATTAATTCTCCATGCTATGTCAGCATTAAGCGCTAGCCACATAACGGATTTAATGCACCGATCACTTAATGAAAAACTGTAGCATTACGCTATCCAAAAATTCAGCAACTTATTCTAACACAAACTTATATGAGTGTCCCCTTGGTATTAATAAAAGAATGAAAAATATCTAACAAATTAAAGTCTCTGATGTCATTCTTTCCCTTCAAACCAAAAATATGTCCACATGATTACTGGTAATATATATATATACTCACCTAAATACAGCTATTAAAGGTGCATATATTGAATCTCCATCATATACATACATATGGTCCCAACTACATTCTGTAGCAAAGTGATTAAATCTTAACCTTAGTATTGCATTAGGACTGAAAAAAATAAGAATACTGATGTAAAACATTACTTAGCAGAATTACGGGCTTATAACACACAGAATTTAAAATATATCATGACAGTGTAACTTTATTAAAGCACTTTAAGCACTAGTAAAACACAGGTTTAAGTAACAAAACTCAGGACAAGCAAATATGTATTTCATTTCAAAATGCTTTAAAAATAACAGTTACAGTCAAAGACTAATAATCCCTACCATTAACAAGGGATTTATTAATTTCCAAGGTTTTATCAGTGTTTAAACCCACAAATTTAGAGACATTGAAATATCCACTTTCAATATCATATTTATCTTAACTTTTACTTTCATCTGTCAGAACTGCCACTTTTGAAGGTGCTATCAAAAAGAAACCAATCACCTGCAAATCTTTATTCTAGCATTGTGTGGCTGAGAACATGAAAATAAGACCTTTTAAAAAGTTTAGAATAGCACGCAATATTAGTGAGGAAATACAAGAAATCTTTTTTTTCTTTTTTCCCCCAACTTCAAAGCCGGAACTGCTATTTGAGGATGCAAACACATGTGAATGCATTTCGAGCCGTGCCTTTGCACGTCTGCGTTTGTTCCACGCACAGCTCAGCAGCACGGGTGAACACACCACTTGCTAGCAAAGCAGCACCAGATCACTCCTAATTGGGGCTAATTGAGCAGGCTACAATCAACAGCCTGCAGGGAGAAGGCAGCAAGCGGGAGCTGTTGAAGGACAGGGCTGCTGTCACTTGTTCCACCCAAGCCAGTTTCTACTTAAGGAGTTCTTTCAACCTCTAGAATACACAGTACCGAGCTGTCAGAAAACTTAAGCTGTAAAAATAAATACTTACTATCCTTCAATTAACCATGTACATTTAGTTTTATATTTATAATTTATTGGTCCATCTGTTAAATATCCAGAAGGTTCTGTTAACCTACAAGAGAAAAAAAGATCGTGCTGTAATAAGCCAGAGACATTTCTCTAAGCACAACAGAACAGACACATCATCAACTTGATAACAGATTCTTTCTGGATTGAAAGAAAATTGGAAGCATGGGGATGAGTTAAGCACAGTTTCATATTTCTTGTCAGGTTTTCCTTCTTTTGTATTTTGTTTCTGCTTATTAGAACTAAAACTTTGATTATTCTGTATCATTGATTTATTTTCCCTCCTCTAATCATCCATCAAACACTACACGTAACTTTTCTATCTCAGTAGCAACGAATACTCTGCATAATTTAGGTTATCCTCTACATGAAATGGATCCAAATAAATGCAAAGGACAGAGGTGGGGAAATCATTGTTTCAGGCACTTTTTGCTTTGGTTCCCTTTGGGTTTTTTGCCATTTTTTTTTTGCTATTAATTTACATCTTAGAAAGCAGACCACAGCAGAAATGGAGAAGCTTTTCTAGGTGTAGTGAAATAAATAGATACATTACAAATTTCAACGAGCATACCTGCCAGTCTTTTTTTTTTTTTTTCTTTTATTTCTGGGCAGTGGGGATGAGACGTGAGAAGTCAGATCAACACTGGACAATACACAAACCAAATCCCATGAACACAACCAGCTGTACAAGGTCAGGTCAATATGCCCACATATCCCAGAAGCATCTCTGACCATGGCCTACAGTTCCACAGAGGAATTTAAGTACACACAGATATTCCCAAAATGTTGCAGCACCTTCAGCGACTCCGGTACATTCTCAGCCAGAGGTTGAGGCTCTGTATTTTGGCTTATTTGAGGTTAATGCTTCTGCCAGGAATGTATGTAAACTCATGCCAACTTAAAGCACCCAGAATGTCCTGCAGCCAAGGATTTCACCCTGTTGATGAGGAGGTATCTCACTGGTTTTATTTTGAGCCACCTGCTGACAGTTTCATGGGACATCCTCATGTCTAATACTGGAAAAAAGGTGAACACGCTGCTCACTCTCCCTAAACCACCCAAAACTCAAAGCTGTTACTCTCCCTTCTGTCCACTGTTCATGTTCCAGCCTGAAAAATTCTAACTCACTTGACTCTCTCTTATACAGCCCGACTAATTTGGATCATCCCTGCTGCCTTTATTCAACCTACCTTCCTACCTCTTCTGAGACACAACACAGAGATGAACACAAATAATCCAGCTGCAAGTGAACCATGAATGTGGGAAGTAGCATAATGATCATTTCCATTGAGATCTCTATTCCCTTCCTAACATTTGATTTACTCTTTCAGTCGCTGCTAAACTGACATTTTTAACAAAATTGGCTGCACTCTTCTCTGTGTGGTAACAATTCATGATCCATTACCCTATATGTAAAATCAGGACTCCTTCCCCTGCGAGTGATAAAACAGCAGATGATATTCCATCATCTTTACTCTAATGGCCTCCTAAAATAGCTAGAGTCTCAGCTCGCTACCGTCACTATTCACCCCATTTTCCACATCCTTTATGTATGTGGCCAACAGCTCAAGCCTTAGCACATCCCTTTGGTGACCAACCTCTACTGGAAAAAACCACCAGCCTACCCTTAAAAATGTTAGAACAATGACTATTTATATAAATACACACCAAGACAGCTTATTACTTTCACTACAGTAGGATTCATAGCAAGTGTCACTGAATAATTAGAATAATTTTCTTATAAAACAGTAGACTAGGTATAAGCTCAGGGGTAATGCTGAGCAAGCTCACCAAGCTAAAATTTCTTGGAATCTAGCTCAACTGGAATTCAATATCTGTTACCTGGTTATCATGGATAAAAAATAAATAACAAATAATAATAAATCATGTATATTGGATATTATTAACACTTGAATTTGGATCAAGCAGTAGCTGCTTGCTTCTCAGAGGCAAGCAAGAGTGCCAGAAGGGGGAATTTGTAAGGAAGGGCCCATTTAAACATTTATTTAATTATTTGTAACCCTTCAAGGGAAGCCAGCTCTTTAAAGACAGTTTTAGCCCCTCAAGCCCCTCAGTTCCAGCTGCTTTGAACAGAGATCCTCCCATCGCTTCCATCTTTTTTGCTGAGATTGGTTCCAGGCCTGCAACATGGGGAGCTGGCCAAACGATGGCCCTTTGAAGTATTTTCTGGGCATATAATGGTAGAAAAGCAGATTCACTGCTGGCACTGCACGACAGCCCAGGCTGGCAGGACTGACAGCGTGGGAAAAATAAAGAGACTCTAGTCAGTTGACAGTTGAATGAAAATCTCTCTAGTAAAACCTAATATCTCGAGCTGATGTGAAAGTCGTGATCGGCCACTGAAAGGTAATGGTTCTTAATGAGTGCTGTACAAATGCTGGTGCACCTAACCAAAAGCAAAGGGATGCAAGATGCGAGATGTGGCTGGTAATTTTGTGCTTCCCTTGCTGCTTGCTGGAGAAAAAAATAAAATAATAATAATAATAAAACCCTACACATGTACAAATGATGCTAATGCAGAAAGGCCAAACCATGTTCTGCCAGCTACTCCCCTGTGAAACAGTGCCAGACTGCAAAATACTTTTGCTTTAAGAAAGCAAAATACAAGGAGCTTTTAAATTCTACGATACCATCTTTTGTTGAGAAACATTACTTAAAAATATTATTTCACCTTTATACACAGGAGACCTACTGCTTGGACAGTGATGACTGTGACATGAGCCTGTAGGCTGGGGACGAAGGCGAGCAGGGCTCATATGGAGGCCACGCAGGGATGGAAAGCGCCACGCGAATCCAAGCACAGGGTCAGATCCCAGGCTACCACCTTGAACTCATCCATTTTGTGAGAAAAGGGCTGGAACTGCTTAACAATAACTTCAGTAATTCTACTGCTGTCGTATGGTTTTAGGTCTTCTAATGGGGCAAGACACAGAACATTTAGGTTGATGCAAGGAGTGCAAAATGCAGCTGGCATTCATTTAAGTTCATGACCAGTGTCTTCCTGCTGGCCACAGAATGTCATGAAGGTGACTTAAGGGCTGTTTTTATTAGACCAGCCTTTTGGCACTAGTAGATCACTAAGAATTTCCCTTTTCACGAGGCTGATGATTTTTTTGATAAATAATTTCTTCAGGAGGAGTAGATAAACTTTGATGATGCTATTTCGCCTTCCAGAAAAAGCATAAATAATAAAAACATGACACTGCTTTTTAATGATGTTTGTGAAAAATGGTAAGTTAAAGAGATTGTGCTACTTAAAATAAAGCAACACCCTTCTGTTTGGCGATGCCTTTAAGTTTCCTGAATTGTATCAAGAAATTTCCTGTATCGTTTTTCTTTCCAAATGTTATCAAATCCCAAATCCCAGCAACAAAACATAGATCAGCAGCACTGCTTTTACCTAACCTCTTACCAAGAACAGGTAAGCACCAAAGGTTCGTCCCCCACCACCAAATTTATTAGTTGGTAGAAGGGTATTAAAACCTGTAAGGAAAGACAGGGATGTGCCAAGGAACTTCTCCCTTGCCCATATTCCATAAAACTGAACCACTACAGCCCAGAAAGAAGACAGGACACTGTACAACAGAGCTAATATCTGAAACACCAGTAACGGATTAACCACTCCCCAAGCTGGCTAATGAAAGAGAAGCAAAGGGGAATTCTTATTTAAATAAGAAACTCTCATAAACCACTTTTATAAACGCAATAGTAAATATAATTGATCTAGAATATAAATAAATTACCAATTTAAATTTACCACAACAGAGATTTAAAATCAAAAAAAAAAATCTGAAGCTCAGACTTTTATCATATTTAAAGGAAAAAAAGAACACAAACTACATTACTTGCAGAACGTTGTCATTAATATACATGTGTGAGAATTTTGGCATGGATGCTTAGCCTTTCATGATTTTCCATTGCAATTTATGCTACGCTGTTTTGGAAGACAGTTTGTTTACCAATTCACAGTCAAAAAGTTTCTAAAGAGTCAACTGCATCAATAAATTAACACCAAGTATAAATCTATTTTTAATACTATCAACATTTGCAAATGCCAAGTGGAAAAAGACAAATCCAAGCAAACAGATGTAAAGACTCTCATATTTTCCTTTATAGTTCAGCAGTTAGTGATGAATTATATCAGAAAAGCCAAAGCACACGGCACATCCATAATATAACAAATACTCACTGTCAAACAAAATCAAGTTTTGAAGTGAATTATTCATTCTATGTTATTTGATGTCACATTTACTCATGATAATCCACTAAACAAATCTATTCAATCACCTACGGTGTTTTAATAGAGATTAAAAGAATCTGTTGGCATTTGAGCATCCACATCCATAAAGTTTTGCTTTACCAACCACACCTACATTTCACCAATTTTGTCTGGATTCTTGAACGACTATTATATGAAAATGTATTTTACAGAATAAACATTATTATACCATCAGGTAGAATTAAATATATACTCCCAGGTCAATTTTATTAAATAGGAACATGTTCTATAGCAGACAGTGACTCTTTAAAATAACTCCATAACTTTTACCCCATTTTATGCCTTTAACATATTTTATCCACTTAAAAAGAATATAATAAAACACAAAGTCCTAATTCTTAGTAGGTCATTGGAGAAATATGGGATTTTTTTTTTATTAGAGATGATAACCTAGTTCTACAATTAAATACTTTAATATTTTTAGCAGTTACAGATACATTCTCTGTAAGAAAGGCAAATAAATTGTTCCCTTATTCCATAAAAAAATGCACTTTTAGGCACAAAACAGCAAGTTTCCTTTTCAGAAAAAAATATTCACCAAAAGACCTGTGCCTTTCCTATTCTGAACAGCATTTTTTTTCCCAAATTTGTACCGATCAAGCAAAGCACATGTGAAAACCCTGTTCCTGGCCAGCCATCCCTTCTAGCAAACACACAGACAGGTCTATTTTCGCTTCCTCTGTGCTGCCTTTTAGCTATGTCAAGTGTACACACCAAACTGGCCGGGCTGTACCTTACATCTCCCTTGAAGATCAACTACTTCTATCAGGCCTTTCAAGACAAATAATCATGAGCAGAGAGATAGAGTGCGAAGAGAAAAAAAAAAAAAACACGTTATTTAATGCACAAACTGTTTTCCTTACTTACTCAGGCCTTCCTTCCTATTTTGCATTCCCTAGGCTTGCAAGCGTCTTGGCACACAGTCTCTATGATCTAGGAAATCAGTGTTTACCAATAGAAGTGTCCATACATCTTCAGACCATCAATATGAACTGTTGCATGACTTCTAATTATTAATACTCTAGTTTCAACAGTCTTGTAACCTTTGTCATTTGCAAAAGGTCTTCTACCTGTAACTAAAGGGTCTATAGGAGTCACTGCGCGTGACGGACCCGGTGACTCGACGCGACATCACGTAGCCAGGCCGTGCACTGCGCATCTCACCCAAAACAGGCAAACACCAAAATCGTGGTTATTTCCATCTTTCTGAGTTCTCAGCGACAGCAGCACCAGAAAGCACAAACCCTCTGCATGGGATAGCAAGCAGCAACTCCTGTATTGCCATAAGGGAAGGATGACTGAAAATACTCAGAGGGACAGTTGTGATTCTAATGATATATAAAAATACTTAGTTGCTTTTATGCCCTTCAGAAACTGATCCATAAAGCATTGATCAGCACTTGAAAAAGATCCCTAGCACTTCTGCTTGATTTTACTGCATTTGTACACTTATTGTAAGACCTTATCAGCTATTTTCCCACAATGTGTATTAAGAACACACTGAACATACTGCACTTCAAGTTCTTCAACAACACATCTTTAACACATCAATAAAACATTTGTCTATGTCAATCATATTCCTATATTTTAGTGTTACATAGTGCTTTCTTTTAAAAGGACAATGTTGTGTGGTATTTAGGAACATGAAGGACATTAAGGACAAGAACGTGTGGGGTGCCAGCTAACGGGAAGCAGCCCCACGATCCTGGTCAACGGTCTCAACTTCACCTCCTGGCAACATGACCACTCTTTTTGTAATAGCAGTGTATTTTGCTTAATTCAATATTCAATTCCAAAATGCTCCAAAACAGTGAAAAAAAATGCAGGAGTAAAACGAAAAACACATCAACTTGTTTTCCCATGGAAATATAGTTGATATTTTAAGAAGCATTGACACTTTTGCTGTGGCACAAAGCAATTTCTTGGGTATTTTTTTGTTTAAATACATTTATCACTGCTACAGTATCTGTGATTACTCCAAAATATTCATCTAAAGTCTAAATTCAACCAGCATTTTGTTTCTTTGCTTACTGTTTCTGAAAATACCAGCTACTCTATTGTATTTTTGTTACTGTTATGAAAACTACTGAAAAAATACTGTATAAGAAAGTAGATATTAATCTCAAAACACACTACGGAACATTATTTTTAAAGCAATGTATTCTCACATAAATTTGTTAAATAACAAACAAACAAAAATTCTGTTCCCTTATTTAGGCTACATAATATAAAGCCACAGAACATAGACCTTTACAGGTCCTTTAGAATAGGACATTTTGTTGTGTGCCTGGAGGCATTAAAAAGACTTTAAAAGGAATTAAAAGCAAGTAGAAATAAGCAAATGTGGGCACAATGTCATGAAGACTAGGGAAACAAACCAAACAGGGAAAATAAAAGCAGTACAGGTATATAAAAGCGATTTATTTTGTGGTAAATGAAAATGATTGTGGAAGCAACATATGAGACTACCCTTCTCATCCTCGATTTTCTTCTGCAGGTAGAACCAGGTGGTTCTTGATGCTCCTTCTTCCCCTCCTGCCCCGTTAAGGGCACCCCAGGCACGGAAACGCCTCCCGGCGGCCGCCCATCCGCTCTCAGTAATTCCAGCCACAGCAGCCTGCAACCTCCTTACATTGCCTATCTCAGTCCCCACTTACTCACATTGTTAGAAAGTTTGTTCTAACTTCATTTTTTTATGCTCCAACTCACAACATCTATTCCTAATCACAGTGTGCTTCAGAAATAGCTCGCTGCCCTCCTCCTGCTGCCTGCCTTTCACTCCATCTGCCCTCAAGGCCTCTCTGCTCCGAGTTGAACACTCCAATCCAGCATCGTGTTTTCTAGACCTCTCATTCTCCTCCGTCGCTTCTGGAGTTTCTCCATCTGCCTCTCAAAAAGGCTCTTATTCCTCCAACCAAGCTCTGACCAGCACAGCAACCAGACCAGATTAAACGTACTTAATGTAGCCTATTTTCCCACATACAAATTGATTATATGCATATAATCATATAAATCAAACTATCACCAATTTATTGATGCCAACTTGTACACAACTCATCATTCCCTTTTATTGAAATTCACTTGTGCTTATCTAAGTTCTTACAATTTTTCATGCTCGCTGTAACAACAGTTTTTCTATTATTACTCTAATATGTCATCAGTTTGGGGTTGGAATACTTAAAATCTCGTGAAGCAGCAGCATAAGCAATAGATAACACAAATATATGTAGGTAGAAAGTACCCATCATTACTACAGCAGAACTTAATTTAGTCAGCCATTCAGCAAAGGCTGCAAGTTTTTGTGTTAGTTAAAACTAACCAGTTCCCAGCGGAGAAGCAAAAACACTACAGTCTCCTCTTGCTCACAGTTGTAACATTAACGCAAACCAAGAAAAACACATTATCAAAAGAGCCTTCAACTTATTTCTATCTGCAGAGAGATTTTTACTTCCAGCAGGAGTCTATGTCAAAATGTTCTACTTCAGGTTTCTTCGAAAAAATTGAATTCTAGAATTTGGAATAAGCAGAGGCCAAGGGACAAAGTGAAGTCATTCTTATTCCACAAAGAAATGGACTGTTTATTGTTTAACTGCATAGTATTTAACAGCTCAATTTGGAACAAATAACAGCTATTGGAAGTGTAGCTTCACAGCAGTGGTCTTGAAATTAGAGTAACTTCTGCCTTCAAAGTGATCTTCAAGCACACATACATATTTTTTTAAAAAAAAATGTGAGCCAAATCTATTAAAAATATTGCCTTGGTCCAAGCAAAGAAATGTATCGTTTTCTTCACTAGTATCAGGCATTTTTTCATTTTTATGGCTACACAAATGAACCCAGAACTTGGATTAATGAAACTTCTCTGAAAAAAGGTGGTATTTCAGAGAGTGCAAAGCCAAAGCGAGGCAGGAGGGAGGGAAAAGGCCAAACCGGGGTGAGCAGAGGCCCCTGTGCAGCCCAAGGAGGCAGCAGCGCGATGCGGCCACCGCGATGAGCAGCTCAGGGCAGCAAAACCCCCCAGGGCAGGGGGACGGGCGCAAGCAGGGAGCTCACTTAGGAAGGGGCTCCGGGCTCAGCAATCTCTCATTAAGGGCATTACTGCCCCTCAGTGCACTGCTACCCTTGTGGAATAGGGGTGTACACATACTGGAACAAGAGCACCGCTGCACAGAGTGTTTTTAACTCTTAAATCTAAAATATTTAAGTTACAGGATTATTTTTAGGAAAACTCCTTGCTACTTGCACCTCTTGTTGTGTTGCTGTTCTATATAACAATATTCTCAGTGAAATAGATACCCATTAGGTACTCTACAATCCGTGCACAACTTCAATGTTCCTGATTCTGTATCACTGAGATGAAGATTAGAGCTTAGATACGGAACACAGACACGCAGGTCCCCATTTCACTGAAATAGGGTTGAACTGCAGAAGGCTTCACAGGAAGTTAGAAAATGTTTTCTAAATGCAAACTTATTTAGAAATTATCAGTAACTAAAATAAGTTTTATGCTACCTAGTTTTCCACAGATGGGTCTACATTTAACACGTTTATGGAAGGTTTCCATAAGATTATGCAGAGATAACGTCATCATATGTTTCTCTAGTGTTAGAGTTTACTTATCTGCAATTATTACATCTTAGGTTTCTCTACGTGAGCTGTAGCTCCCGGAAAGCCTTCCTCCAATGCTATAATGACTTGGTTAAGTGCATTTTCTAACAAGTTTGCATTGCTTTCCATTTCATCAGTGCTGCTAAAAAATAAACTTCGATCCCAAACAGGGTTTCTATTAAGTAAAACTGTTTACAGGCTTTGTCTTAATCACAAAGTTAACAAGAACAAAGGGTAAGTTACTTGTGCTTTTCTGTAGAATATACAAGCAAAAGTCCATATGTATGGCCCAAGAGACCCAATAGTTATACTTTCATACAGCTTCTGTAATTAATCAAAAATGCTGCCGTGCCCCAAAGCACTGGGCACAAAATGAAGTACACGGAGAAGGCATACTTGTGTAGATGGCAAAAAGGAAATGCACTTTTACACTGGGCATCACTATAAATCTCATTTCCATTTGTGACCTAGTTCAGGGTTTTAACCTAAGCTTCCTGAGGTAACAGCCAAATGCTCTAATCCAGTGCGTCACCTACTCCTAAATTTCATTTTCTATTTAAGACAAGTTTCTAATGAGCACCTGCTCTCAAGAGGAAACAGCTATTTCTGCTTTTCAGACATTGAGACCAATCAATGGCCAGTTCCCAAGCAGGATGCTAGTTAAGGACACTATTCCCAAAGGGAGGTATGAATGTGCTCCTTTTTTGAACAGAATAATTACGGAAAAAATGTTTTAAGTGAAGCAGTCTTGGTCTAAAAACCACCACATGTGCAAATCCCAACGACTCCCTCCTGCGACTCCCACCGCAGAACCCTCAGAGGTGCCAGAACAGGTTCCCTCTCACTTCTGTCCATGCTTTTCAGCACTGAGCAGGACCTCAGAGGGGGTAACCTCTGTGACAGAAACAGATAACAAAATAGCTCTTCTAAAACCCTATTTGATTGCTAAATTCAAAGGGCTGCTTGCTAAGCAGCTGTCAAATACTGATTTTGAGATAACAACCCAGATAGGAATCGAGTGTTTCCTGACCTCCCCCAGCTGCAGCCATTACCACAACACTGCCCATGTGCCCTGAACAGACCGTCCCTCTCACTGCCTTAGGAAAAGGGGGTAGGACAAGGACACGAGGGACTCTCAGCAGCAGCCAAGCGGCTGCGTTGGTGGGGACGGCATCGTCTGTGACAGGTGTCAGGTCACTCATCTCTTCTGTTTGACCTTCTTGCATGGGCAAGTCAGCCCACTGGTGCCAACTTTCATACAACTTCAAAAATAGGATGGAGGGATATCACAACCTAAGAAAAGAACTGAAATATTTACTGAAGTATTTTGAATTCTAACTATGTCTATCTTGAAGCAATGAAGTACTGAAATAAAGTTAAAAACTAAAAGCTGCTAACAAGTTTAGTCTCTGAACTTCAAGCTTTTGGTTATTTGAAGCTTCTTGAAGCTCTATGTTATTGATACGATCCAAAGCAGTACTCATCAAGAACTGTGAAACCAGTTAAAAAACCAGATCCAAATAAATCCTTCTGAACAAGAAGTTTTAGTATTATTTATAGCTGTCTTTGTATTTTGGAACTACTGGCATTTGTTTTCATTTTATAAAATGGCTCAGGTCCCTACAAAATGAATAAACAAACTTCACAGTCACAGAAGCTGAAGCTTGGAAGGTATTATCAGCTAAACTGGTCCAAAACTGCTCCAGTGTTTATGAATACAACATTAATTTCTCTCAAAGAAAACAATTCTGAGAATGACTACATACAAGCTTAATAACAAACAAAACAGCCTTTTTTCTTAAGCTTTTGGCTGACTTTAGGCCCTTTCAATATTTTGTAAATTTATAAGGTCATTTCCTTTCACAGCATCACAGAAGGGTTGAGGTTGGAAGGGACCTCTAGAGATCATCTAGTCCAACCCCCCTGCTCCAGCAGGGACACCCCGAGCACCTGGCACAGGGTGGCATCCAGATGGGTTTGGAAGATCTCCAGAGAAGGAGCCTCCACAACCTCTCCGGGCAGCCTGTTCCAAGGCTCTGTCACCTCTGTCACAGTAAAGAAGTTCCTCATGTGGAGATGGAACTTCCTGCGTTTCAATTTGTACCCATTACCCCTTGTCCTGTCACTGGTCACCACAGAGAAGAGTTCAGCCCCATCCTCCCTACATTCTCCCTTCAGGTACTTGTCCATATTGATCGGATCTCCACTCAGTCTTCTCTTCTCTAGGCTAAACACGTGAATAGCAGTTCTCAAACCTTGCAGCTCTTGCCTGAGCTAAAATATCACTCATTAGTTGAAACAGGTACAAGTAGAGTTATGGAGAAAACAACAAACAACTTTAGGAAAAAAAGTTGGCACCACTTCAGGCCCCTGTTGGCCCTCAATCTTTTGGTTTGTTGCTAAACAGAGTTTCTCTTTATTAGTTTTTGTTTTGGGGGGGTTTTTTGTTGCACTTAATCTAGATGAGTTCAGCAATGCTACCAGCCACAAAACAGACTGCAGTACAGAAAGCCTAAAAATAAGAGGCCAGTCTATCTTCTTGTACAAAATATATTAAATGCTTTTTCATGACATTTAAGGACAAATTTCCAAGTAGGTTCCCCTGAGTCACCAGGAGCACCTCCTGTCTTTGGAAGGTCACCAGGAGATCCTCTTAACTCATTAAAGCAAGTCCCAGGCACTCCTGACCTCAGCGCTTTGAGGACAGCGCTGGTAGCGGGTCATTAAGTCGGAACATGTTAGAGACAGAGCAAAACTCAACTTAATGGCTTTGGGTTTTATGTGCGGCAGAATTACCATCGTCCTAAAACGATTATCCAAGAGCTAGAGGGTTTGTTGACTCATCCCTGAAACAAAGTTTCATTGAAAGCTTGGGGAAACTAATGAGCAATTCCATGGATCCACAGTCTTTCTTAAAAGAAGTAAAGACAAGAAAAAAAAAATCCAAGCCAGGAAAATTACTTGAGGACTAGAAATTTAAAGCGCATATGTATGTGTGGTCACTTTATATATATATTTTTTTGTATATAGCATATATATATATATGATTAATGAGCCAATATTTCATTCATTGCTTTAAGAAAAGAATGTTCAAAGTTAAAAATTTAAAAATACAGCTATTATAATAAACCACTTGGGGAAAAAAATGAAACAAAAATTGTCCATCAAAGCATGTGATAATTTAAGAAGTTCCAGTGACTATATGAAATACAGGAGGTATATTGAGTAATTGATTCTTAGAAATTTTATTTAAAAAACTACTTCTGTTGAGTCTTATTTTGATTTATGAGTTTGCTCACTTTAGTCCACTGTCCTAAGCCACGCATTTTCCGCTTTGTTTTCACACTTACATGCCCCAGTGTAGGGGTCACAGAGATCAGAAGCTGAAGTGCAGAAGGAAAGACACCTTCTTTCAAGGGCAGTTTTGCCCCATCTCCAACTACCATCTAATCAAAAATGATGCAGAGCCCCCTTTCCCCGGATGAAACAGAGAAACTCGAGCCCATGCAAATACCAGGGTCCTGATCAAGGCAGACACTCTAGTTTAGTTTGTTTTCCTTTGATTCACTTCTCCCCTTTTCCTTCTCTTTCTCTCACCCAAAATAGCTTAATAAAATAACTACTTTTTAAACATCAAGCCTAAAAGTTACCTGCATACACAAAATGTAAGTGGTTTCTCCAGCCTGAATGCGGAGTCTGAGCCAGCCTAGTCTCAGCTTTTACATATAGACAGAAAGTGATTTAAATCTTTGCCTACAAAAATCACTGGGAATACAAGTTTATAATCTCCTTTACATTTTAAAAGGCTTTTTCTTGAATCAGCCTGAGGATCCAAGTGTTCCAATTCACAAAAGTTCTTAGGCTGCAAATCCTTTTACTAAAGATAGGATTATAATACACAAGTGTATCATATTTTACATGCGATACTTTGGGAGAATTTAAACTGACAAGTCTGCTTTAAAAACCCTTCAATCGGCAAATGAGCTTTATGGACCCTTGTACAGGTATTTCTTGAATTTCAGTACATACCTCCTACTGTCTCTAAAGCCTGGAGACACCTAAGAAGAGTTGAACAAGTATAAAAATGTAGCGATTTTTTGGTCTCGGCTACTCTGGTAGTCTGCAGAAGTTACGTGTTGCTACAGAAGAGACGTAAACATCCTTCCCTTTCATTCACATAGCAATGACCAAAATCATTCATGGCAAAATGTATCCGATATGCATGTTATAAAATCTCATATTAGAAACATATTTTGTAAAAATATTGATAACCAACATTAGAGTGATTTCATAATACACAATTATTTCCAGAATATTTCTGGCATATAGTATCTGCTTGTTCAAAAGTAAATATTTTCAGTTATCAATAGGCAACACTTTTTTTCTACTAGAGGTAGAAAAACCTAGAGGTAGCACCATTGCCAATGAAAAATTGCTGCACCTTGAAGTGCTGGATCTTTGTGTTATCTAAGAGGAAAGGATAAAATAGTTTATACTACAATTTGTATTTAAAAAAAAAAAGTTTTATATTTAGAGCTGATCATTTAATCACTTAATAGTAAGGGAGTCAGCATGTTGTCAAGTCTGTCAAGTATCAAAAAAGAGCTGTGACAAAGGGACTTGCCCGAGTTCAGGAGCAACCCCCCAGCTCAGAGGACTCATTCCTCGACTCATTCGTCTGCGCTCGTTTCGCTCCCCATCCCCTTCCTGACATTCACCTCTTGGTTGCCTCCATGGAGCCACCCCTTGGAGCCGGGAGCGCTCCAGGAACACACAGACCCCAGTCCCTTTGGACACAACTAAACTCCGACCGCTGGAGCAGACATTAGGGAGAGCGGTGACAACACAGGGGGAACTTGGCATGGATCAAAGGGAGGTGCTTCACGTCCTGGCAGCAACTGAGAAAAATGGAAGGGAGAAAAGGAGGGGAAAAAAAATATATCAAGCCAGATTTGCACATATGTCTCATATTAAAAAGGTGGCTCAATTGCAAAGGAAAACATCAAAAGAAATCAATGATGTTCAGAAGTAGAATTAAGCCAAAGGAAGCAGAACAGAAGGGGAAAAACGAGCAGGTTGTTCAGTAAGCTTTGAGAGTAATTATGTATTTCTAGAGGTCAGCAACTTCCCACATTCTCCCATTTTTCCAGGTATTTCTTGGACGCTGTGCACTGCCATTTGGGGCCTGTTCTGCTCGCTCTGTGCCTGAGCGTCCTCCAGCCCCGGTGCAGCCGGCGCACGCAGGGGACGAACACGGCCGCTCCGCAGCCGGATAAGGAAACAGCCGGAACGAGGTTAATCACATCTGCCGCGTTCAAGATAGGAAACAACATCCCTCTTTTGTAAGGCACTTAAGGCATAAGGGTGCCCTGAGCAACCACCTGCCATCCCATTAGCAAAGAGGATGGCTGCATAGGCCAACACACAGGTTACCTTTCATAAACGTCTGCATAAAATAATTTAGCAGCTGTAAATAGCCCCGGCAATGGAAAATGTAAAATCATGTCTCTGTTGAATGAGATTGAGCAGTTCCTCTACTACACAGCATTCTTAAAACAGAACTTATATTGGAGATGCAAGTCTGCTGCATTCTTATCTTAGAGATCCAACAGGATTTTTTACTCACTCATCTCTAATGAACTAAAACAAAAGTCCTAAAATATTGCAACAACTCAGCAAACACGGCCATTACAGAACAAAAAGAAACAAATCATGTCAGTGAATTCATGGAAATAATTTTTATTGCACATTCACAAGTATATTAAAAATTTAGTATGAATTGTGTACTGAAAAGAGTCAACTCCTGAAAACAAGTGTCAACTTACAGCCCAAAGTTCCATGCAAAGCACAGCCCGGGTGCAGTGCGGCTCCAACAGCACCGCATGCCGCGTCACACGTGGAAAATACTTCTCCACTGATACATTAATCAGGGGTGTTATTAAACACGACACGATCCAAATGTGACATAAGACTTAAACTTCGAGATAAATGTAGAAGTGATGCCAGAATCAGTTGCAGAAAGTGGAAATGCAGTAGTTTATATCACATGCTGAAGTATTAGGGCCCATGAAATTATTCCGAACTGCAGTGGTAGCTAGTCCCTAAAATACATTGGGTCATGTTTTTGTTGTCAGAAGACATGCTCCAGAGTAGGTTTATTAACCAGTGGGAATGGCTAATTATAACAACCACCACATTATTTTAGGCATATGAGCTTCCAGAAGTATATAAAAAAAAAAAAACACCCACTTAACTAAAGCACTGAAGGAAGGTATCAGCATATCCTGTTCTCAAAGGTAGCAAAAATCTCTCATTTCCCCATCACAGTAGCTTCAAGATTAATAATAATGTTAACACTTTATTATTAATTGTCATTAATTATCACGTTAACAAAAATCTCTCATTTCCCCATCACAGTAACTTTAAAATTAATAATAATGTTAATGTATTTATTATTAATTGTCATTATCATGTTAAATGCTCAGAATCAGTTTGGTACATGGCTTAGAGAAAAGACAAGACACTAAAGAAACTTCCACTTCTCCCATGCCTACCACAGATTTTTGACACCTGAACTGTGGATTCAATCACAACTGCTTAATAAGATGATAAAATACCTAGGTTGTAACCTCAGAGGTGTGAAAGTTGCATTAACTTCGAGGTCAAAGACAATTCTAAGACTATCTCAATGAGACATACAATAAATATACAAAATACACTCATTAAACACTTTAGAGTCACAGTCACTTTTAGAAAACTTGATAACCAAGTTGATAACCAACTTGATAATCAAGTTTAGAAAACTTGATAACTTGATAAGTAGTAATGGATGTGATCATTTAAGGAGCTGAAGCAATAGACCAGGTTTAGCTGGGAAAAGATAACTTTAAAGTTAGGAGCAAGAAACAGTTCATGCAGGCAAGCGAAGGGAGAACGATGGAGGAAGCCACTTCAATCATTCTGTAAACCTCAGTGTCAGGTTTATGAGCGAGGAATATAATTCAAGAAATGGCTGAAGGAAAAACAAGAATAGTTGGAGTCATAAAAGAGGAAAAACTTCCAGGAAACTGCACAGTCAACAGCAAAGGCACTACTGAAAAACAACTCGAAGACAGTTCTTTTGGGAAAGCAGCAGTGTCAAAGAAACTAAACCAAAAGTCAGACTGTTGTGAGATGGATGGAATGATTTACAACAAGATACAGAGGCCCCTCTGCTTTGTAGAGAGGCCGAAAAGCTCCTATCTTAAAGAGCTGCAGAGGTCACCATGGAAAGTTGTGCCAAGCACAGGATGCAGCACATGTTGACTCATCACACCAAGCGTCTGCAGAGTCTTTGCTTTGCTCCTTCTCAAAACAGAGAGCTTTCCTAAAAACTTTGTGGCCAGTCCATGGTAGCTCTTTGGGGATCCAGAAAAAGAGCTACTGCTGAGTGGCAAAACTGATGATACAACTCTAAAATTGTCATAGAGACCCCTGTCCATGACAAAACCATGGAGTACTGAAAAGAGAGGATCTGCAGAATGCAACAGAAGAGTTGCATAAAAAATGCAATTTGCATTATTTGCATTGTTATAGAAATGTGATTATATATATATATATTTAAAAAAAAAAAAAAAAAAAAAAAAAAAGGAAAGTGTCTCCATTTTTAGTTTACTACAGCAGATAATAGAAAGCCTAAGAAATGCTCACCACAAACCTATGCTGAAAATAAGCAAAGACTGACCGGCAATCCGTTAATCCCTGGAATCCTGAGCCCTGATGTTCTCTCTCGTTCCCACGAGCTAACACTTCCAAAGCCTCCCATTTGGGTTGCGTCTCCTCAGTGACATTTCAAAGACCAAAGTGCAAGATGCTGATGCTTTGCCATTCAGCAACTCACCACCAAGATACAGGAATCTGCATTACCTCACCTGAGGGAAGGAAATTTCACAACCAACACAGCTAAACATTGCACTGAATACACTAAGAATAGTTTTATGGGACTAGTTTGTTGTACAGAATTACACTCCCCTTAGACAGGTCATGGGCCGAAACAGTATCCATCAAACCACGGGTAAAGCCACGTTTCTCCAACAGGAAACCTCAGGTGCATTCCAAGCATCAGCGCTCCCTTCCCAGGCTGTCCCACAGCGAAGAGCCTCAAGGACCTGAACGGCAGCGAGCCAAACACGGGTGGTCACATCAAACAGCTCCTGCACTGAAACCCACCATAAACACTGCAAATCTTAGGTCTCATCTCCTAGGTCCGCCAATTCTCTGATCTCCGTTCCCTTAAAATTCCTTTAATCCACTGATCTCAATGCCTCAGTCACTGAGCATGTACAATTCTCAAGTTCTTTCTGCACAAGCTGCATCTCTTTGCTTTTGATAAGAAATAAGATATGAACCTAAACCAGAAGAAATGCATACAAAAGTGTTAAGCTAATTTGTATTTAAAATATATACTGGTATAAAAATTTCAGTTCTCTTTGATTTAAATAAGAGCAGCTTTATAATGATGTGGGAGTCAAAACACAGAAATTACCTTGAAAAGATCATATACTTAACTGTCTAAAAGTGATGTGAGGATAAATAAAAACTAACCAATTAAAACACACATATTTTCAGGAGACTATTTCTTATCAAAGCCAGCTATCTGTCAACAATATTTAGACCCAAAAATACCTATGCTTTAGTGCCTTCTCCTGTGTAAACATTAGGGATTTGGCAAAACTCACATCATCCATTACAAATCTCTCCTCCACCACCAGATTCCAATATAAATACTTGCTTTGGCAACATAACAAGCTAGAGATGCTAAATCAGACACAACAGGTGCTTAAGTACCTAACAACAGGGCATTACTGGACCATATAGCAGCAGCAATGCTCTTTTTATTGGCAAATTGCTAATTACTTTTAAGCACCAAGTGTAACTAATTAGCACTTTTTAAGGCAGTTCATACCATCCTTCATTCTTAGATATTGCCATTTCAATTTAGCACCAGCTACGACTCTTCAAGTGTAGGAAAAATAGAGATGATGGAAGCATTATATAGCACACGATGTGCTAGCATCAATTTCAGTATCCATACGGGATATAATAGGAATAAAAAAAAGGAAAAGACACAGCTGTACATACTCATTAGTACTGCAGTTATAATCTGAAATGATTAGTCAAATGCACCAATTAAATCATTACCTTTTTAATAATTAGAAAAGTACAAAACCAATTCATCTTCATGAACAGCTTTTCAAAATACAGGCCATGAGATCATAAAACTGTCTTTTATAAAGAGATGTTATTTCTTTGTTATTGCCTACCTGCTCTTCCAGTAACTGCTACTGTTTGTTCACTTCACAGCATCTTATGAAATATTTCATATTTCTTTTACCCAACTAATACATATAACCAGTAAAAAGCAAGCAGGGAAGCTTTAGGGAATGTATGTGCTTCTACTAGCACTCAGTACAGTGAATAATTAATTGTTCTATAATCTATAGAACTTTGGAGAGGAACCTCATGCTTTTATTCATCCGCAACTAACACAAAAACTGCCTCAAAAAAAAAAAAAATACACCTCAAATTCCAAGCGAGGTGAAAAACATTAAATATATATCTAAACTAAGAAAGCCTAACAAGTCTTGGAATTACTTAAATCCATAGACAATGTCTCAAAAGCTAAACTGGGATGCTCTGATTTTTAATTGGTATCTTTGTTAGCTTTACCTCTCTCTCCCCAGTACCACGGTCTTTTCTCTAAGGGATGGCTACCTTAGCTAATACATGATTACTAGGTAATAAACCCTAAAAGTAAAAACATTAAAACTTTAATAACTATTTTTTCCCCAAGAAGTCTTTATTTATTGAAGAATCAAACTTCACACAAATTTTAAAACTTAGGGATGTTTTATGGAGCATATACAAGTTTGGAATTGCAAACACATCAAATAATAAGGGAAGAAAACACCAGCTGTGACAGAGGTAACAAAATAAAACATGATGAAAAAACATTCTTTGGCTTCCAATCAGCATGATGATTTAAGGTATCGACTTGCAAAAGCAGCACAGTTGATGAAAATGAATGTATAGGATAGGATAAAATCATAACTTAAGTAGCAACAAAATTTAAAGAACTTAATGTCCTACTGAAATAGAGATAAGAATCTCCACTCCAAAACACTAGGAAACAAAATACCCAAGACATTATCTTGCAAGTTAAGCAACAGGCACTTTATAGAATATATTAAACTACATTCATCACCTTCTAACAAATAATGTACCAAAATTTAAGGCACAAATTGCTCAGAACTAATGAAACCCATTAGTCCAACTACTCATTATCCTATATTCATATCTTAAACTAAAAATATGGATGCAAGTGGAAAGTTGGATAACACGCAACATAAATTTATTAACACCACACTTGTCTTTGATAAAGCATCTATAAAAAAAAAAAATTACTACCATTCTGTGAGAGAACTTCAAAACACCAAGTCATTCAGAACTGTAGCACCAGTAAGGAACTGGATAAAAAAGTGACTAACTGGTTACCCATTAATAGAAAGATCAGAGTTTAGTAATAGAGTTTAGTAACAGAGGTAGCCAAAAACTGATCTTAAAAAGAGCTTTACGCTAATGGCACAAATGTATTGATTTAAGAATGTATCAATGCCATGAACTTTTAGACAGAGTGGAAGATGAATACATCACACAAAGAACTGGGTGATGATGAAGACTGACTTACAGAAAGGAGATTAACTTCAGTAATATAGCCTGTAAAAATCAAGCACTTAGTGAGAGGAACAATTTTAACTAGATAACTAGTGGTAAACTAGTTGAATGGAAAAGAAGAGAATTAGAACAGCTGAATGACCCTATGCCACCCATGGCACAAAGCCAGAAAGAGAGAAATGATCCTGTGATGCATCGGATGTGAGATTTCCAGAGCAGATCAGGCAGTAATAATATCACAGGACAGGAAACAGGCAAAACCATATCCAGAAACAGAAGAGAAAGATTAATTAAGCTGGAACATGAACAGAGAGCACTACGAGTAGACTAGGAGCCTCGTAAGAGGAGACTTGTTTATCCTAACATAATGAAATCCAAAGAGAAACATGACTCTTTAAATACAAAGGGGACAAAGGAAAACCAAATGGAGAGAGAGAAGCTATTTTTCGTTAAAAGACTATATCGGCATATAATGTAAAAGTATAGTTGTGCTACAAGTCCAGATTTAGACAGTCAAAAAGTGAGGCTCACGACTAGTCTTGGAGCACATTTAGGGCACACTTAGGTCGTCACCTTCTGCCACGTCATTCTACTGACTTTGGGAGCGCCACATAAGGAAGTTTTATTCAATCAATACCTAAATCAATCAAACTTTCCAAGTGATTAAGGCACACTTGAAAATATCTGCTTAAGCTGCCTGTAGACACATTCATACAGAAGCCCCCTCCATATCAAATTTGCCTGGGTATAACTAAAATGGATCTGACACTTTGGGGCACGCAAGCCTTTCTGTTTAATAGCTGATAATGAAGGAGTCAGAAGCATCACACTGAGTTCCCACACGGCCTCTAGGTCTCTGCTAACCATGGCCCTCAACCCTCCAATAGCACACACTGAGCAGTTAATAATGCCCCTAATCCTGCAAAGGAAAAGGAACAGAATAATCCTTTTGCAGAGATGAGAACAGTCATTAATTTCGGCTACCCACAGCACCACACAGAAATTTGAGGTGAGAGGAAGAAGAGAGTAGCTCGTGGTCTCAGAGAGAACATGAGCAGGATTCTGACATCTAATTTTCATTATCAACATTTAGATTATTTTTGTGTAAGCTAAAGCCCCTGCTGACACGTTCACTCTTCCACGAGGCTCAGAGCTGTCCATCTACCCCATTCTCCGGGGGTTATAATTTTGGGGCAGCTTCAGGCAACAACATAATGTTCATCTTGAGAAGAAAAGAAATTGAAGAAAAGGAATGAAGATAACTCAACCTTGATTATAACAGGAGAGTTTAATTAAAAATCAATTCTTAAAAATATACTTTCTTCTCTTAATAGCTTTAGCAAATGATTAGCCACTTAATCTTTAACTTACACTAATAGTTCAGTCATCACTTAAATATTTCGGTGATTAAAAAGACTTAATACGGGAACAACTAGAATGAAAACACCCCTTTAGTGAGCATGTACAGGGGCTTTTCCTCACCATTTAGCAGAGCATTGAGGTGAACAGGAGTCTGACGGGACACTCAGAGATGGCTGCAGTGTCAGGCATAGGGAAGAGTGTTTTATTTCAGCATTTGCAGGGCCTGGAGAAGAGCCAGCTCAGAAAAAAACAAAGCTGCAGCAGACGAGGCAAGAAATGACACAACAGTTTTGGCAATGCTATCAATGGCACTATCAAGGTTTTGTCACTTTTACATTTCCCTTCAAATGCCTATCATCTTTTAAGCTGTCAGTTACACTTAAAGTTTAAAATATATTTTTTTATTTGTTCTTTAAGTACTGCATGGTTTACATACCTCAGTGACAAAAATTCATCCTGAATGCATTTTGACAAAGTACCAATTCTGCCCATTTTTCTTACATCAGTTAATTCCTGACTTGTCTGCAGATTTAAACAAAACTTAATTATAGAAAAATAAAGCAGATAAATCACTGCAAAGGCAACACAGTAACTCTGAAAAGTGTTTTACAGAAGGGGCTTGTAGCAAGCTCCATATCATTTGGTAGTTTTAGATAGAGACACTCCCATTAACGAACCAGGCTGTTTATTTCAAAGCTTCCCAACAGAAAGCTAATTCAGAACCCATTTAAACAGATGGAAATCAAAAGCTACTTGACCAGCCAAATCAAATTAAACTGTGCCTCTTCAGATGGAGCACAGGGCCCACCACACCACCCTCCTACCAAAGCTCCAGGCTCAGCCCCCACTTTGTTGATTTAGGAGACTCCTAGAAGCTGGACATAGGTAATGTTAACAACTACTGCTTAATCTATAGTTCACCAACAACACACAGCAGCCAGCCCGCAATCAGAACACAAGCTTAGAGCAGAAACGATTAATACAGCTTCCTTCAATTTCTAGTTCAGTAGAGAAATAGGGAACTTAAAACTACACATGTGCAACTCTTTTTAAAGACTCCAATTCGCATCCCATTAGGTTTCGCATATTTGAATCATCTATCATTAGCCTTGCCAGTTTGCCTGGCAGCCCTTTGTACTTTCCATGCTCAGAGTTAGCGATCAGCCTTCCTACAGGCTTCGGGCTCAATTTATATTCCTGGAAAAGCTACAAGCAGATGTCAGGAAGAACCTGCCTGTTTGTTTTATCACCAAAACTTGCATGAACTGTAGGTGAATGTTTCTTCCTGCCTAATGAGAAGCATTATATAATACATATCATCAGTTTACTTTTGATTAAATCCTGAAATAAAAATATTAAAGCTTCTTCATCAGCACTGGTATGAAAAATACATGGTAACAATCTTTGAGACCACTTCTTAATTTGATATGGAAGACACTTTAGAACAGAAAAAAAAAATACTTTCATTAATTCATATCTCATGTATTATGGTCTTATAATAAGGGAAATTTCATTTTTAACTTCTTTCCAAAAGGAGGTGTATGCACTAATTTAATGTCAGGTGAGCATCTAGTATTCTGAGCAGAATTTAGATAGAGTAAAATACATAAAATTGTTTTTGTCGACTTACCACGAATTTGTTATATAAGTGTCTGATGGCACCATTCATATATAAGCTCTGTATATATTTACCTCAGTTAAACAAAACATCAACATCTTTCTGAAGAAAGAAACAGCGAACAAGGCAATGCCGAGGTATGTATGTATCTGGTATTTATCCGGTCAGGAAGGGTTCTTCAACGCATAACCCAGATGCACATTCAGAGCGAGGGTGAACAGGGCTCTCATTCAAACCAGGAGCTTTTTACCCTTGCAGTTATCCCCAGACCATGGCTGTATCGCGCCCCTCTGCTCCTGCAGCCTACAAACATGAGAGCCACACGCGGAAGGATCCAAGGGTTCCTGCAAAACCCCAGGAATGGGTCACACATACATGGATGGAGGCTTCCTACTGCTCCCCCACCGCATCCTCAGCCGCTCCTGACCTGCACGGAGGATTTCAGCATCTTCCGCGCACACAACTGGGGGAGGCTCCCAAGGGTTGGCCCTGGGGAGCACCGGGAAGCTCCAACACTTCTCGGAGCAGACGCCCTTCCCAGGCTGAGGAAGGTGAAGGTAAAATGCAGTGTGGGCCAGTTGGGTAACGGGAGCTGCAATGGAGCCAGCTGGGCCCCTTAATCATTAATCATGGGTTAACATGAATCACTTCTGTGGAGCCTGAAGAATCATTTCAATAGAAGAAAGTTGATACTGCGGGTGTGAAGACCTAACTCTGCCCTAGAAACACAGTATTTGGGGAAAAAATGGTTTAAATAGAATTCAAAAACCAGACTTGGGCAGATCCAGAGGAAGAGAACAATACTGTAGAGAGGATTAACTATAAAAAAAAAGTTCCAGGCACCTTATAAAGAAATAATTACAAGAACCGAGCCTGGAAATAAATAAAATGGTTATCGTTTCGACGGAATAAGCTGCTCGCGGTTCAAAGGAACAACCCATCTAAGTTTCAGCGAGAAACAGAGCATTTCTCAAGGACAAACAGTTCTGTCAATCTGTTTTCTGCAGTTTTTGCAGAACAGACTGACATTTTAAGCCAGCAGGAAGCACCATCTGATGATATCAGTAATTCACAAATGTACATAGAGAAAGCAAAAAGAAAGGACAATTTGTATCAATGTCAGAAATAGTCCAGATTTTTTGCTATCCAACTGTCAGGCCTAAATAGTGAGCCCTGCAAACGCTGGAAAACTCCTAGGCCTTTAGCCACATAAATTACCTCAGAGAGCACTTCAAACCTTGAATAGGAACTTCCATTACAGTAAAACGATGGGAGGAAAAGTATTTTCTCCGGAGCTGCGCAGCATCCATGTCATTGCACAGCAAGGGCGGGCTGCCACACAAACCTGAAGCTTGCACAGGAGCCTAGAGGCAGAGCCAGCAGCCTTCAAACCCTCACCGAGAGGCAAAAAATAATACTGCAGCTGGATGCCTACTTTAATCAGGCCAATACAATTGCTAGGATTTTTCCAGGAGCAGGAAGTGATTCAGTGCGTGCACAACACACAGAGCATGTCTGAAAACAAACAGCCAATATGCGAATATGTTGGCCTGGGAGGTTTGGTGCATTCTATTTAAAAAGAAAAATGCTTTTGTTGCTCACATGTGCTCACCTGACACAGGTTGAGCCATACGGCAGGGCTCACAGATACTGTGGTAGCATCCATCACGCTGGCTGATAGAGGGGAGCTAACCTGAAAAGAGCAAGTTGACGGGATGCTGGTGCAAGGCAGACAGGGCAGTTTTTGGGGAACAGAACCTCGCACCTCTGCAATACGTCAGCAAGAATCGTGTCTCGTGGAGACCCTTCCAAAACAAACCCAGCTGCCAAACATGCTGGAGCATCTGGGGATCCAGAGGCGCTGCCTGAAGCCTCTGCACAGGCCAAAAGTCAAACTCGAGCCTCATCCAAGGCACAGCCACTCTGGGGAGTGTTCTTAACTGCAGAAAGGCTTCTGAATGGCCTGGGACCACTCCAAGGACCCAAGGACTCCGGGGAAGCAGCTCCCCGGTCCTGCAGCAGGACAAAGCCGTGTCGCCAGCAGGACATTTCACAACAGAATGAAACTCCTTGGAGCTGAGACACCTGCCATTTACAGTGGCAGGCGCCAGAGTTCTCGAGGACACTTCCACAGCATCAAGAGGTTGGCAGAAATACTCAAGGGAGCAATAGATGGTGTTTACTTCACTGCAGAAGCTGCAGAACACAGACAGCAAGACCTACACTAAGGACAGATATTAAAGCTTTGCTTTATTAAACAAGGGGGGAAAAGGCTGATTAGATCTATTAACTCCCATAGATTTCCCTTCTACATCTTTATTTCCACAAAAAAAGAGTTCAAAATCCTCGGAAGATGTTCAGTTACCACCTGTTTCCACCAGAAAAGGTCCTCAAAGCATGAAAAATATATATATTTAAATGGTTTCCTTTAACTGCTTGTACATGCTGAGCAGATGCATTTGTCAATTTTTTTCACATGATCCTGCAAATTCTGTCCATCAGCCATATAACCAGGTAAATTCTCTTTGCTTCAGACATATCTTTGTCCTGGGACTCCTTGCGTCACTACATCAGACACCTAAACACACCTGGACAGCATTTGTGGATACCTACAACGCTGCTCACCACATCAGCTTACGCCTAAGCAACACCTATACCGCAGGGAAGGTCAGATGAGAAATAAAGTCTCCCATGACACCAATAACTTTAGACATGTTTGACAAAAACACATACCACTATTGAGTAATGCAGACACTGCTATTTTATTGCAAGTATAAAGTGAATTAATAAAAGAAACTCTTTATGGCTGCTTGGACATCTCTGCTTCAGCTGCAAAAGTAACTTTATGATGATTTATGCCTTTGTTATCAGTATTAATAGAGGAATTTATGTCTGATACTAGAATGGTAATTCCATGTTTCTGTTCACATCTCGTACTACAGGTTACTACAGCTATCTGGACCGTACAAAAATATAGACTATGTATTAGGAACAGAGGTATTATTCTCTATTTATCTTAAATACCCTTCTCCAGTTTTCCCCACACTTTAAGCATACCCCAGAGGCTCGATATCCCCCATCCTCACATTGTTTTGATAAGCTGAAGGACAGGCACATAAGAGGCCTTAGTTAGAGGATGCAACAGAAAAACCACATTTAAACAGGTAGAAAGCATTCCTACTTCAAACCTGTCCTGCCCAAAACTTTAATCCAAGACTTCTTCTATCCTTCCAGCTATAACCCTTCACCAATAAAATAAGTAATCTTCAGTGTTTCCATTTTCTTTGTTGCAAATTCTAACACACCTGTTCCAAAATAAACAAACAAAACCTTACAACAGACTGACTGCAGCGTGTGGTAGTTGTTTTAATCTTTTTCCCCCTGCCTCTCCTCCTTTCTTTAAGTGCCCATTTTGGTGGTGAAATTCTGATTTCTCCTCTACAGCCAAACTACAGCAAAACTCAAGATTTCATAACAACTGTTTGTGCTTTTCTAAATACATAATTAACAAGGATAAATTGAACGCATTTTAAGACAAAATAGGGAATTCTACTTGAGCAGGAGCTTCCCTTTCTACACATGTAAAAAACAAACTTCATGAGGGGTAGTTGAAATCGCAGTCCCAGCAAAAAGCACACAGCCAGTCATCACACCTCCTCAGCAAAGCACTCCTGTAATTAAATCACAGATGAGAGGATAGTTTCTAGAATCCAGCTATTCTCAGCACAGAGCAACACCCTAGCAGTTTGGTTCAAAAACCGCCAGGAAGACAAATACACCCCCAACAGCTCATTAGAAAAAATAAAAATCCATTCAAATTATCTGTAAAAATCCCTCTAGAAAGCACATATTGAAAACATACATTTGCATTTGTGATCACAAGTGTAATATAGAAATCTGTCTGGATAATCTGAACGGCTGGATAAGAAACCAGCTCCCTGTTCCAGCATCTGTGAAACAAGTCTCCCTCCCCTTGCTTCTTGAGTGCGTCCTGCATATAACACACAAACATCTCATTATCAAACATCCTCCAGGGATTTAAGTTCAGGGTTTTTGGTCTTCTATGTGGGTGAGCTCACTTCTGAGATACAATCTCATAAGTGACAGGGACAAAGCACAAGCTCTCTTTCTAGAAGCATTCCCTTAAGTAACAGGGTAACTTATTCTTCAAATTTCCAATAATACAGGGCACTTGCAAATTTTAGATCCCCTCAATCTAATGACAAACCCTAGAGGTTCCTGGTCTCAAAATTTCCTGCCCAAATCACAGTTTTCAGGCATGCCCAAAGCAGCTGCAAGGTTGCAAATACCTCACAGTTCGCTTATTTCCAAACATCACTGGGATTAACAAAGTAAGCATTTTGCCGTCATATGATAGCAGCAGCAGGTTACTATCCTTAGCTAAATAATATTAAGGAAATATCGACTCAAACAGGTCCTGGAAAACACGTGTTCCAGGTGAGCAACTTATGCTCTAAACCTTGGAATAGAGATTTTACGGTGTAATTATTTTCTGCAAAACGCTGGTTCTCTAACAGAGAATTCAGTGTGTTTATCCTAGAAAATATTCTGCAGGGCTGGCACCGACGCTGCTCTTCAGAAGCCTGAAAGCTGCAGATGTTTTTTGTCTGCAGGAGATTTCCAGGTCTAAAGCGGTTCCTGCACCCTGGGAGCAGCCAGCGCCGAGCCCAGGGCTGCCCCAGGGGCTGAGCCCACGTGGAGCCCTGGAGCCAGCCCAGCTCCTGTTCACTCATTAGACACAACAACGCGCAGCATCATCTGTAACAGCAGCTAACAACAACTGCTGCTCACCTCACAGGAGAACATGCACTTTGCTTACAATTTACTATAGCAGAGTGTCCCTTTACTACTGTTAATTGCTACACACACTGGAGAACCAATAGCAATTGATTTCACAAACTTCCTTTAGGTACCATCATTTTTTATTCCTTCTATAGCAGTTTTGTAACATATTTTCCAAGACAGAAAAAAAAAATCCTCAATAATGTATGAGCTTTCCCAATGTATTTCTTTGATTTTTCTACTTAGGATTATTTCAAAGTAAACTTTTCCCCAGCACGTCAGCGAATACCACACAAGAATACTTTTTCACCAGCACGTCAGCGAATACACACAAGAATATCCCTACAGTATTCTTGTAGCAACTCATTAACTGCTACCTTTTGAGCCTACATTTTGATGCATTTAAATCAATTTCTAGCGCAGTGTGACTGACAAACATCCCAATCTACTCATACCAAAAAGATGATGTTAACTATGGCGATGCCTTCCAGAAATGCAGCCTGCACGCTTTGCTTTTGGTTACAGGAAGAAAGGGAGACACAGTGAGAGACTATGTAGTTGACAAATTAGGAACTATATTAAATGCTATCTGGGATAAAAGGTACATAAGAGTTATGGACAGTATTCAGCATCCCTTCAGCTCGGCTGAGCCCTCTTCTGCCTACAGCAGAGGCGAGCAGGCTGCAGTGACACCCGAGAGGCCTCGCAGCTCTGGGCACACTCCCTTAGCCAGGCAAGGGGCCACGCAGCCCGAAAACCAGCCACGCTCCAGAATTCACTACTGCTTTGCTTCACGTGGCAAACTGTTCCAGCCTATTGATGCTTTCAGACTTGCACACTGTAATGGGCTGTGTACGGGGTGAATCAGCACTGCTGGAGCGTTGTGGTGGTTCCATCCTATACGCACACATTTCGATATCTGCCCACAATAACCACAATTAAACAGCAGCCAGGCACACACTAACCACTTGTGCACGGTAAAAGCACCTCTGCAGACTCGTGAGGCTGAGCTGCCAGCACGGTGCAGGCCAGCAGAGCCCTCTGCGCCTGCACGGGGCAGGACATCGGGCAGAGCAGACCTTCCTCTGCCTCTGCATTCCACCAGTACAACCGTCACCAACAAAGCAAGCATCTACTTCGGGCACTCACAGTAGAAGAGTATTAATAAAATAGAAAAGACTGAAAACCAAGAAAGCAGGAAAACAGTTAAGGATATTCTATGTTGAGAAAACCCAAGGAGCACCCTTCCTTCCTCTCGCCAGAGGAAAAGTGACAACGTTCTCACCTACAAAGTAAACAATAACCTGACATACAGCAGGCTCTGTCTTCAGCGAATGCACAGCTCAAAACACTAGAAAATAGGGCAATACAAAATCAGACAAGAAGCACGGTAGGGTACTTTTCTGGAATAGATGTTTTGCTCTTTATGGAAAACAGGGCGCATATGCAATTGACAAAGGAATTTAGAAAGGACTGGGGTGGACTTTCCATCTCTGGAAGGTTTTTCAGACATGAAAGGCTGCTTTTCTAAAGCCCATGTTCTACTCAAATAAGAATTAATTCAAAGCAATGCTACAGCCTCCCTAATGCAAGCTGCAGGAACACTTAACCAGAGAGACCCCATGCTAGATTCACGTGCTAACTTATAAAAACACAATGTGCAGGTAGAAACGTCTCGCACAATTCTAATGAGGTTGATAGGAGTAATTACATACAGGGGATATATCTTGCATTAGATACAGGCCACACTGATAACAAAGGAGACTTTGCAACTGATAACCTGACTCTGATCCCACCTTTTGTTTAGAAGTGGCACAGTTTAATAGGTTTGTGCTCACACTATTTATTTACCCAAAGCCAACCCCATGCAAAAATAAATAATTAAAACAGGCTACAGAAATTCAAAGTGTCATTTCAGAACACAGAGTAGGCAAGTTTGTACTACTAAAAGGGGCAATTTCTTTCTG
>NW_010583408.1:43715-83616 GCF_000705375.1 Tinamus guttatus | reverse complement strand
GGGGGGGGGCGGGCCGCCGTGTCCCGCCTCCGCCCCGCCCGCGGTGTCCGTCGGGGCCCGGGTGGCCGTTCGGTCCCGGCCACCTCTTTCCCGGCCGAGCAGCCCCCGTTCGTGTCCCCGCGGGCCGGGGACAAGAGGTGTCGGGGGGTCCCTGCCCGGGGGCCGCTGCCTCCTGAACCGCGCGTGGAGAGGTCGGTGCCTCCCGCGTCTGACCCGTTTCTCGAGTGTTGCAGACACCTTCATCACTTTCTTGTAGATGACCTCTCGTGCCATGAAATGGAAACTGTGCTGCTTCAGATTTCATGGGAAAAAAAAGCTCGGGCTAAAGCTTTCACTGAGCAGCCAATATTACATGCGATTACGGCTGCTAAACAACCATCGCTCTGTTACAGTACGAGACCAGAAATGCATTTTATTTAATATTATATTCCAAGATACTGCTTTTTAATCTCAGCAATGTGCACTTTTTACTTAACACAGCAGGGAGATCCATTGCTCCTGCACTTTCTGCTTTTGCACCAACCTAGAACTACTAAAGCCTACTTCAACTTCTTTTTTTTTCTCTCAGACTGATGTATGTTTTACTCCAGATCCAAATCTAAATGTTTAAAATTAACCAAGAAAACATAAGGTCTCAACAATCCTATTACAGGAGAGAGGTCTGTTGAAAAGCTCAGTGACTAGTGTGGATTTGTCCATTAAATGCCAAATTTCTTCTTCAATTAGTCACAAATAAAAAAGGAAAAGCAAAATGCTAGCCTGTATTTGATTGTTTACTCAGGCTTTTCTGTAAAAATTGTATAAAGCTGAAAGAAAAACAGAAATAGCACCTGAGAAAAATATTAGGGCAACTATAAAAGTAGCATTTGTTCTGCATAAATGATCGTGACTGAAAATCTAAATGCAACTTAAAAGGTTGCTAGATTTAGAAGAACAACAAGCAGAAATCAGTGGATAGGTATGTCCTGGGTAAGAAATAACAAGCTACAAAAATGCAGGAACACCAACCTTCTGGCAGCTGGATGTCACATCAGGGCCTTAGAAAGGTGACAGCCTTGGGAAATTGAGATACTTCATTTATACACATCATTTATATACATCCACTTATATACATCATTTTAACTCTGCAAATGTGGATACTCGTTCTCTCATATGCCTTTTTTTTTTTTTTTTTTTTTTGGGTCGGAGATAAATGGCACAGAGAGCTCTGGCCGAGCAGCTGCATGTGTAACATTCTGCACCTTTCATCCCCCCAGTTCCTGACATGGAATCATTTACACTTTTAAAAGTCTAATATACTGAAACATCTTCGTTAGAATTTACACGTTGAAAGTATTTGAGCAAGTCTTCATAAGTTTTAAGCCACTGAATGAGAACAGACAACAAGGTTACAGGAGAGGGTTGGTATGTATACCTACCCATTATAGTAGTAAGGTAAAATACAAAGGAAAAAAAGACAGGGCAACATATACCAAGGCTTCTTAGTTATTACCATCAAAATCTAAGCACTAAAACGCACAGAGAAAAGTGATGTCTGATACATTTGTGTCCAAGGCTTACTGCAGAGAACATCTTTCCTTTGCCATACTTAGCCCTAGCTAGGGCACTCAGTGCAGATGTATTTTTGCAACGTTTAGAGGAACAATACTACTGCCTGAATAGAAGAAGGAGAACAAAGATTTCCTTTGTGGTTGGCCTTTTTGCAAGGATATTCAGAGAAACAAATGTTTTCGATGCCCTTTCCTTTCTCCTTGGGACGGGCGTTCTCAGACTCATTAAGTAAAAGCAGCCAATCTCTGCCCTGCTTCTGGACAGGGATGTATAGATCTGAGCTGGCCTTACCGATATATTTATTGGTAAAACCAGCATGTAGACTGCTGTAGTGGAGATAATAGTCCCAGAATAATTTGATGCAGTTTCAAGAGCTGTTCTAACCTAACATATCTGGGCAGAGTAGAGGCTTTGTGATAGAAAATTTTATGATTGAACCTTAAAAATGTTGCTCAGATATAGGCTTTCCTTTTTAACTTCCAAATATGCTGACTGTGCACAGGGCACCTCGGATGGGAGAGCGCGTGGTGTTTCCTCCCTAAATCCCACGCTAACTTGTCACTGATCCTGAGCTCCCTGAGCCATTCCATGTAGCCCTTTCTGACTTAAAAATACCAGTCTTTGCAATGAGGTAAAGCAAAGATCCGCACTCAGCACATTCAAACCCGAACAGAACGACACACGGTGCAATTTAACCTGCTGCTGCTTGTCTTACCCAGTAAGTCGAATCTTGGAGAGGCATCAGCTTTGTAAATTTAATAACACGACCCTTTCCTTCTCTGCTCTTTTTTTTTTAGGAAAAATACATAAATAAATAAATAAACCACAAAGTTCACAGCCTTTATGTCTGAGCTAACATGAAACTTTGAAAGAGAATTTTATCTTAACATTTTGCAATATTGTTACATTTTGCAACAGTAGGTCGGGTTTTTTACCAGTTCCAGGAAGTGTTGGACAGCAAACTGCCCTACGATATTAATTGTGTATGATATGGGAAGCTTAGAAAACTCAGCAAGATCTGAGATCAGAGGAGAGGGAAATAGGTGTTTGTGTTGTTTTATTAAAAGCCAATATTTGGAGAAAAAATGTTAGAGTCAATTCTAGGTGTTTTATACAGGTACACAAGCTGAGATGTGAAATATATCCTAAAACGAAAAAGTGAGACTTTTTACAGAGGTGTCTGCTCCTTTCTTGAGTTTTATCACTGAGGGAACTAGGGATTGTATTTTTACATCCTTATTTTTAAAACTGTGGACTTTGGATCATGAATAAAAGAATAAATTATAAGTTGGCTTCAGGTCTGTTTAAAGATGAAAGAGATTTCAGACAGATAGATCCCAGGCAAGACCTGACTTCCAGCAGTACCAACAGTGACACTGTAGTTATTCGAAACATCTGTCTGCTCTCAAAGAAAAGTCTGCTGACCCCGTAAAAAAAAAGCATATTATATTTTTATATACTTTTTGTACATGTTAAAAGTTAAAGAGTCAAGCAATACCTGATAACCTTTTACTCTATGAATGAATTTTAAGTTTTTATCTCTGCTGAGATAAGAAATGTATGATCAGTTTATGGAAAAATGCATATTTATATTGTACAAAGCTTGTTATAAGAAGTGGTCAGGATCAATAAGAGAACAGAAGTGGTTGATCTAACAATACCAAAGCAGATAACAGGGGCAGAAGGATGGGAATGTGCAGTATTGACTTTCAATACCATCTTTGATTTTCTTTGATTTTTTTTTCAAAAAAAAAAAGGTTTTATGATACCTACAATTCCTACCAAATACATACATCTATCATTTACCATATGTAATTACAGGCCATACAGAAACCTTGATGCATTCTGCAACATATTTACAAATTATTTGGAAAACAGTTTTATCTTACAATGTAAATTCTCCCTTTTTTTCAGTATTTTTCTGCATCCTTTCATCTGTGTTTCATTCTCCCTGCTATTCCTGGAGCTTCTCAAATTCCTATTTAATCCTCACTAAACTAAGACTTTTTTTTTTCCCTTGTCAGCAAAGCTCCATCTCCCCGTTCAACATTTGTTATACATCATTAGTAGGTATGCTGAATTTATCCAGTTTCTATAATGATGCCAGAAGGACACATCTATTAGACATTTTCTAACTGAGATGGCATTTACTTTTAGTTATTTACTTTCATTCTTTTTTAAATCAGAAAATGCTCTTTATGTTCCTACTCCTGATGCCTTTATTTATTCCATTTATTTACATGTTTCAGCAAAATGTTGTAGTTACTATTACTAAAGGCTTTCTAAATCTTCCTCCTCATTTACTTTATCCAAGAGCTTTGTAAGTACTACAGGTTGCTTCTAGTGGAGCAAGACTTTTCAGTCTGTACTTTCAGCTCCTTTGGAGTGATGTTGTTGAATCTGAGTGTTTCCATTCCAAGTTGATCTCCTCATGCTGTTTAATGACTTTTTTATTAAAAAAAAATCCTTTACTTAGAACAATAGCTACTGCAGCAACCTCTACAATACTTATTTTTCCCACGTTTTGTTTGAACAGTGTAGATAAATCATTCACTTTTGCTAAATTCTCATTTCTTTTCCAGTTACTTCTTCTGGAGCCTTTTTCTATGGGTTCTCTCTTTTGTACTTGAAGAATATTTACAGTTCTTTTTATTCTCAGTCAATCCTTGAGTGTTTCTGCTATTAAGCTTTGGAAAGTGAGATATGCAAAGAAAGTGAAAACAAAGCTGCAACAAGGAAATTGAAACAATAATTATATTAGGCATAATGGAATAATGTAATAAAATGATGCTCATATTTTGCTCTTTACTTTGCATTAAACTGGCAAATATGAGACTGTGCATGCTTTGATCCCTGTCTTGTCTACTATACAGATGTTAAAAAATAATTGAGTAAATTAAATTTTGCCATCAATACAATTTCATGTAATCATTTTCTTACTAACATTGAAAAAAGTATTATATGCTGGGAATCTAATTGGCAAATTGTATTAAATCAGTGAAATTATTTTCAGTAATTTGGAGCAACAGTTCTCATGTATAAATATAATATTTTGACAATGACAAAAGCAGTCATTTAATTAGCTTAAGACATTAATTTTCCTGAAAATATAAATGAATACCTTCCATGTCAAGCTACAACTGGAAATAGTGGTAGAAGCAATCATTATTAAGAATTGTGAGTCACCAATTTTACACATACCTAGACACACGCCCGGATACTAGACTATTGTTATAGAATAATATTTTGTATAGCAATGTTCTGTATAGCTTATTCTAGCGAGCAGCCACAGGAAAACATCAGGTGTGTGGCTTGTAAAGGGCATCTTTACTTGTCCCCAAGCCCAGGAAAAAGCATCAGGAAGGTTTGTTGAAGACCCTTTCAGATCTGAGGCAAAAAAGATTGAAGTGTGCATGATGATAGGTTTAACCTGAAGTTTTTCTAACCAGGAGGTTTTCACAGTATAACAACAATTTGAGAAATCCAAGGGTCAGAAACTGGAAATATCTCAATGGCAGGACCTAGGGATTAGGTGGGAGCGTAACTATCTGGGGCTCTGTCAGAAAAAGGAATGTAGCAGGACCTGGATAATCTATGCGGTTCTTTGAACGTGCTAGGGACCACTTTTTCTTTCATGAAGTGGAGGAAATTACACAGCAAGCAGTTATTTTAGATTTAATCCAAATTTGCCAGGAGGTAGTGGTTGAGAATTCTAAAGTGGAAATTAATTCAAGTGAAAGAGATCATAAAAATGATAAGTCTTCCATTCTTCTTTTAAATTGTGAATAACAAAATAAGGGCAATGGTCTTCAAATAGCTCAGGGAAAATGCAAGTATCTTAGAAGAGATAAGGAAAAAAAGAAATGCAGGAGATAAAGACACAACAGCAACCTATCCTAACATGGAGGAAAGATTAGAAACCTAGCAAAAATTAACTCGAGTGCATCAAGAACTCTTTAATGATCTAAAAATCAAGAATAGCATAAATAGTAGAAAGGACACATAACTCATGATAAGTATAAAGAAATAACACAAGCAAGCTGGAATAAAATAAAAAATGCTGAAGCATTGAATGAGTCACAAGTGGCAAGATAATATTCACATTCAGTGCGAATAGGACACATCTGTGCTTAAATAGTAATAAATCCTATACTAGTGTCTAGTCCAAAGTCTGCTGTGTTTCTGCAGGGAGTGTGCCACATTGCAAGGGCTTTTGACCCTTTTGCTCTCCAAATTCTCCAATATTTCTTGAATTCCTCCTCAAGTGATTTCTCAAGCTTTAGGCAAAGACACAGATGGCAGTTTAATTTCCTCAGCTGCCCTTCCCAGCCACGTTGACTCTAACTGCCCACCATCCTTGCGAGGCCATCTGGCCCGCTGAAATTCATTCCATGTATCACAGTTTACTTCTGTCAAAGTTGCACCCAATCATACTAAATATTAAAATGAAGTTCAAAATGAAATTCTACAATATGATTTTGATTACATCGCATGGACCAGATTTGTGATGTTATCAGTGCCAGGAAAAGACATTAGTTGAGTGTCGGTATCAAAGTCAAGAGCTGCATGATAAAAGTTAGGAATGTTTTTAGTAGTCTAGGAGTAGGTGAAAGTTATCCTAGGCTAAAAGAAACTATGCAAAATGCTTGGCTCCCTCTTACATGGGGAGAATTGAAGCAACCAGTCTCTTAAAGCAAAAGGCAGCATAGAGAAACAGAGCTTACAATACTCTCTTGATAACACTTAAAAAACAGAATGCTGCGATTATTATATTAGACAGATGGATTTCTTTTACATTTATGAAGTGTTGTTTAATAATCTACCTATATTTTTAAATAAGAATGTAAATGGATTTTAAAATAATTGTTCTTTAACATCTTTCACATATCCACCTAATCTTGCATTTTGCACTATCTGGATTGCTTAAAAATACAAAATAAGTCTATTATTTTTATTGCCTTATTGCATCCTTTCATACAAAAGGGATTTTTTAAATTGTTCCAAGCTTTTTTTTTTTCCCCTCACATATGGTCATTTACATACCTTACTCTATATGAAGAAGAAGGATCCTGGTGGTACTTCTCTGGTTGAAAGGAACCAAAGGTGCCAAGAAGAACTCGTATAAAATAGCTGCTTGGAGTCCAGCATTATGTACAGACACCTGCCAAGCATAATGAGTGCCAGTTTGGTATATAACAGATAATGTGGATGTTCTCTGTGATTATTTTGGGCAAAATATATTCCCACATCTCTCTGAAGAATGTTGCAAAATTATACCAGCAGAACAAGAGCATTTCATGTGAAGGGAAGATTTAGATCCTGAACTTTTGGCAAGTTTGCATGGCCTACAATGAAAGAGAATGAACTTCTTGGGTATTATGAGTTAGGTCTCAAGGGGAAAGTACTTTATGTGGTTTTGATGGCCAGTTGCCTCTAGCTAGAAGACAGTACTGGTAGTTTAGTTATTTATATACAGGAAAGGAAGCCTAAATGTCTTTGAGGAATGCCCATAGCTGTGCACACCCGGGGACAGTAGTAGAGCAGTACTGATAAACTCCAGGGCAGCTATGACGGTTTTTACCCTAATGGTTGGCATAAAAACAGAGGTAATGAAATGAATGTGGGAGAAAAGCTGTATCATGCTTCGATACCCGCCCAAAAGAAGATTGTCAATACAAAGACAGGCCTTTTCTGTATGAGGAAATCCATAAAATTCATTCTTTCAGGCATTCATTGAAATTCGTGAAATGCTTGCATTTAGGTTGGGGGACCTTCAAGAGAAGGCCGTTCACACACAAAATTCATTTGTAAAGTCTGACAGAAAAATGTGAATTTAAGAAACTACTACTTTATTTTTGCGTCTTTCTTGATCACCCATTTGGGGTCAAGAATCAGACCAGAGGAATCCTCCTCAGGGTTCACATACTTGAGTTACAGGTTAAGGCTTGATTGTGTGCTTGATAGCAAGAGGAAGACCATGCAGCCCATACAAAAATGATGGAGTCTTTGAGACTTTTTAGGCAGAGCAGAAAGTGTATGAAGAGGTGAGGGGGTTATTTGATATCTGAGCAAAAACAGAGCTCTCGTTCCCCTAAGCTCCCCAAACCTTTCTTGCCTTATGACTCCTCTCTGGGCTTACACCAAGCCTTTTGATATTATGCCTAAGTGAAAGTGCCACAAAACCTTTTCAGACCAGATTTGTCTTTTAGGTGCTTGTGCTAGAAGAGGTCTATATTATGGAGCAAGACCAGAGCAGACCCAAAATTGAAGAAGAAAGAGGGAGGGGAGGTAAGGGAGTCTGTCATCAGTCTCTATTATGGTTGCTGAATTTCACGAGAAATATAAGCGCAATTCAGACGGCTTGTCAAGGGAAATATGATTGAATTATCTCTATAGCCCAGCTGAAAGGTGAAATGATGAGCAACCTGGAATTAAATTAAAAACCTAAACCCATTAAAGTATTCAGATTTCCCAGTCTAAGATAAAAGAGAAAACCTTTAAAATTAAGCAGTCTTCCTACCCTTATCTCAAGCCGAAGATGCTGCTGCTTTGGATAACACAAAGGAAGTCAGACTGGATTATTGCACATTTGAACACTGGTTTTCAAATGCACCATATTTTCCCCCAGAAATGAATGCTATTCATTTCAGCTTATGCTAGATATCAAAGTAGCTGTAGAAAAGGACACAAAATAAATTACCAGCCATCCTTTGATCCCAACATCCTCCCATTGCCTCACTTCTCCACTCCAGAGAACAATGAGAAGGGACCAAATCTCTGCCTTAGTCTCAGCACAGTGCTGCATATTCTGAGTCATTCAAAGCTCATTACTTTTCTGAAGAATATCTTTATTCTTAACTCAATACATTTGATACCTTGCATAATATTTCTTCCAGTTCCAGGTTTCTAAAATGATCATTCTCTTGCCTTAACAGTGATTCCTCTGGTAAAGTCTATTCATTCACCTCATCACGATTAAGTAAATTTCTATACAAAATTGTATTTCATTCCTATGTGCAGTGCAAATGAGAACAAAAAAAAAAGAGGATTTCTTCTTAAACAGATCTGTTTGCAATCTAAGTTTGCAAAGTCTTCATGATAGACACTGCTTGCTTGAAACTTGCACAGCATCAGAACAGTGAGGTCCCCGTCCCAACAAGGGTCAATGGACACAACAGTAGTCGAAATACTTACTGCCACTACTACTATTTTTATTGACAAAACAGAAGTTTTCAGATGCATTTTGAATAAGAGGAGACTCGAAGGAGAGAATATGCCACGGTCTCTGATTCATTCTACCTCCCCAGAGGAACCACCTCTGATACTTCAATGACCAAGCAGTGACAGCAGGCACCCCCACACACCCCCTGGATCATAGGGCAGGGGACAATCAGGAGAAAGCTATGATAAGAAATTATTATTATTATCAGGATTCTACTATCAGCATTTTCTATTAATGCTACACTTCAAAACCCTTATGTGAAGGAAGGTTACTCAGTGCCTTATTCTTATTCCTCGAGCATTTGCCCACATGCCACATAACGCAGAGATCAATAAAGACACTCTCAATAAACATTTTTAAAAATTAAATATAAAACCTTTAAAATGCTTTTTATTTCTTCCTTCATCAAGATATTGTACTGGTGTAATTAAATTTCCCTTTAGCTTTGGGTTTGGATTCTGCAGAATTAAATATTCCATTTCAAATCCACATATGGTAGTTCAATGATTTACACCCCATCTAATTTTGCTAGACATCAGAAGCCTTTTAATGAGTGCTTGGAGGGTTTCATTCCATTATGGTTCCAGAGAAGCTGATGCTGCATTTTCTTCTAAATTCAAAAATTTCATTGGCTCACATCCAACAACTTGCAATCAGATAATAATGAATTTTTAAAATAACTCCTTCCCAAGTAGAATCTCAAGAATAAAATTTAAAAACACAAGAACAAATAAGCCAGATTTGTACATGTCTCTACAGCAATTGTAGAAAAGACAAGCTATATCGCTATAATGTCTTAAAAATAGCACCAGTTATCTTTGGAACATTTTTTCATTTAAGTAACTGAAAATACTAACTTTTTCACATGCTCAATGTTCTTGCTATATTAAGAAAATAAGGTAAATCTGAACACAGTATGAAAAAAAAGCATCTATTTGAAACCTGGACTGTTAATTCTCCATTGCTGTCTTTGCACTGGGCTGGATGCAGGGGCAGAGGCAGCACAGCGGCCTGCACATGGAATCGTGGCCAAGGAATAACTGAACGTGAGCGGGATTATATTGGAGAAGCTGGGAATGGCAGGAAAGCAGCAGGTGAAGCATCAGGAGACTTCGGTCCTAGTTTTGCTTGAACCTACCACTGTTTTCCTATGTGGCAAAGTCATAAAGAGGGAGGCAAGTTATTTTCTCAAGATGTGCTGAGTCGGCTAATGTTCCTTGTGAAGACTTTTGCGGATACTTCCACCACCCACAGTTTAAAAGTTACATATTCACTGGACTGATAGCACATGGTTCCAAGAATCACCTCATCTTTCAGTGACATATTTAAAAATAAAAAATACAAAAATATGCAAAAGGCTCTCTACCAAAAGCAAGTGTTTAATCAACACTCCACTCTCTGGCAGCTATAAACAAATCCTGCTATTCCATGCAAGCTGCTCTCCTGCCCATTCTGGAGTGCAAGGACACTGGTGGGCCTTTATTTCCGTATATGTCTGTAGGAGAGGCCACAGCTTGACATTTGTATAGAAAAAAATACCCTTTTCTGAAAGGAAGAATTATTTCTTTGGATACACTGATCCTCCTTCTGTTCCTTTTAGCACCCTAGAAATAAAAAGCTAGAAGGATCTTAAGGAGGTCATCTATCCCTAGTCTTCTTTAATTTAAGAGAACCCAAGTTCACACAGTCTTTCTTCAAAGATCATATTTTCTAGACCTCTGACTGATTTCTACAAGCACTCACATATCTCCGTTCCAAAAGCCACTTTCAGTTATTCCATCTAACAGAAAGAGAATTGATTCTAGGGCAAAATAAAATCTATTATTTGACATTCCCTGCTACCATTATCTTTTTCATTTTTATTCCAAAAATTATAAATGGAACCATGACAAAGAATTTTTTTTCCATTTATGACATGTCCTAAATGTCAAAACAACTTCTTCCTTGTTGTTAAGCATGCTCCCTTTTTGTGTGTGTGCATAATTTACTTACATATAACTAAATAACAGACTTGCATGTTAGCACTCATAAACACATTAATTAATTCTGCTGTGAGTCACCTCAAATTACATTTTTTCAAAATTTTAATGTGCACTCCTTTACTGTAGCCTGGAATTCCCTTGATATAAAGCATTTTGCAAAGCATTTTTTGGGGTATTACGACATGCACTAAAAATGATGAAATTGAGCAATATAATTTTTATCATCGGATAACTGAGATAAATCTTTTCTTAAGACTGATTTAAGAGAGTAATGCACTATATCAGTACACTTACATTATTTTCCTGAAATGAATATAGTAATCAGCCCTGGGATCATCACGAGCAAGCTAAATCATAGGCACACATTGGGGCACCATGAATGACTGTGATCATTTCTATGCTAATGCTTGTCAGTTCTTCTGACTTTTTCTGGCTTTGGTGCATTCCCAAACAAAGAGTCAGTTCACAAATAAAGATGTTCTCCTCAGGAGAGGTATTTACGGGAGAGAGCAACAAGATACAAGTGTAGGTGTTGAGAAACCCTCATGCTGCATCATATCAAGAAGGCCATACCGTTACAGTGGACTTTCACTCTTTAGTTTCCAAAGCTAATGATGTGCTGGAAATGCAGAAGTGGGCGACTACCTTCCAAAAGAAAAGTATATCTCATTCTGCTGAGTTATTATCCTGGCAATTCAACAGGACTGGTTACAGCACGTGAAATTACCCTCTGCTCCATGCTATGGTTAGAGATCCAACCCAGATTTTACCAGTAAGCAGCTACATGTTGGCCACTGGTTTTATGATTCAATTCGTTTCATCCTGGACATCAGTAGGTAAAAAGAGAAACCTAAACATAACTGGAAGAACAGAGCAGTTAGCACGTGAGCCAAGGAGTCTTTAGAGATAAATGCTCTTTTACTTCTAGAAATGGTTCTTCTACACTGCAGCAGATTTCTTCTCATTCCCTGGTTAGCTACAGGAACTTTGTCTCAAAGTCTCTCCAACTACAAGCAGGTTTTGGTCAAAAAGTCACTACAGCACATTTTGTAATTAGCGGCAACAAATTTTTCACATCACTGCAGAAGGTTTCTCCTCTCGCCCTTCTTCAAATTCATTGCTAACATAAAAAGTGTAATTATTGAAAAATGTTATCCCTAATGATAGCAATTATTTCATCACAAATTATGAAAATACCAAAGGTTTTGTGTTTTGTCAGATGGAAAACAACACTTTTTGTTTTTTTGGGTTTTTTTTTTGTAATGAAAAGGCATTTCCTAGCATCACTACAAAGCAAAAAAAAAAAAATCAAAGCAGAAAGGTTCCTACCTTTCCTGCTATTATAAGTGGGACATACTGGTTTAACAGTGAAAACTGGAGAGACTTTTTTCCTCTCAGACTGTTTTTCTTCTCTCCTTCGAGGAGCACTGAAGCTTGTGATTGCCCATGTCCCGGAATATCTAAAACAAGAGAGCATATGAGGTGTAGGGAGTGCACTTTACCTGCTTGCTTTGAATTTGAAACCAAAACCGTAGTCACTCTGACTTTGAAGTAATAGCAAAAAATAACCATTTTCAATATAGCCTACAAGCATTTTTTTTTTTTATGTATAGCAAGGCTTCTCTTCTCTGACTGCTAGAGGATAAACATTTGGCATGAAGAACTCTGTGCTCAGAAATGCTGAGTAAATTTGCCCATTTCCTGCATCTGCTGCATCGACAGTTTCTGAATCAGTAGAGTGGAACAAAACTTGGCACAGTCAGTTCACTCAGAACTATGAGACCAGGAGAAAAAAAAAAAGCTATTAATTTAGAAGATTAATTTAGAAGATCTTCAATAGCAGAGTTGCTATAATCATTCAATTAATCAGAACACTAAAGACTGACAATTATGATATGTAGCCTTGTTTCATAAAAATCCCGTATGCTCAGACTTGAATTCTGGATAAAATAGTTTCGGACACAAAAAAGATCACATATTTCCTAAATTGTTGGGTCGTAACTCAAGGGAAATTATAAACAAATATAATCAAAAAAAAAATGTTTGATGCGTTTTCAAAAAGTTTGATACGGAAGGTTTCCTCACTCTAGAATTTAGAAAATAGATAAACACATGTACTGGTAGCAATGATTTTCCACTGTTCTGCCATTCCAGCATGGGATCATAAAAGTGTCTTTACCTAACATAGAGTTTGACTAAGCAGAAAATGAGTCTAAGAGTTTAAGCATCTGCAAACACAGATGAGAGGGGAAGAGGTAAAATCCTCGTTAACAAAAAAGTTCTCTGGTATAAAAACTGCAGCACCTGCAACCAACAAGTGCAGCTTAGAGTAAAACAATAAACACTGCCAGATAAAACAAAGGGCAGGTGTATCAAGTATATCTTTAAGAATAATAATTTTCTGTGAACTGTGTGTAGAAGCCTAAAATCATAACCTGTCTCTAAGCTATATATAGAATTCATGTGGAATTCTATATATAATTGGAAGAATAAAGTGCAAGGACACATCTTAAAGAATAAAAGAGAGAGTTTCACTCTCTCAACTCCCCCCACACCCCCAGTAATTTTGAGTTTACATTTTATTCATCCATCTCATTTGAATTTGAATACTATGGTTTATTGAACACTATGATTTATAGACCCATAAAATATTACAAGTCAGGGCAGTAAGACTCCAGTTCAGTGGAAAGAAGACTCCAGTGGACTTGAAACAAAATGAAATCTGCACCTGGTCAATAAGCAGATACTTAAATTGCTTCTCATTAAGCAAAGAACTTAACGATTTGTTTAACTTAACTGAAAGCCAGTTATAAAAGAAACTCCATTATGTCTTTAAATCCTTTCCTAAACTGGAACTTTACAAGATTTTGTTTTGTTTTGAAATGGATAAGGAATATCCATAGCAGTGGAATCCAACTGTAGCATTTGTCGTATTTCCAGGTAGTTACAGTTGTATCCATGCTCCAATCTCATAATGCAGTCTTTGTCTACTGCTGAAAATTAATGTTCCCTGTGGGAGCTGTGGTAATAGTCAGATCTTAATTGCTTTACAATAGCATCTCACTCCAGTCAAGACCATCTCTAGCAACCGTCTGGACTGTAGTAATAACAAACCATTCAGGACCCAGCAGTGAAAGTGGCTGCTCCAAATTCTTCCATAGGACCAGGAAAGGTTTTGCTCCAACAGAGACTGAACGCTACAGTTCACTTCTGTGTTTGTTCTTCTGCACATCACTTATGCATAAGAAAAACTGAAGTAAATCAATATTTTCTTTGTTATAGTTTTCTGAATTTAACCACTGCTTGACTTTTCTTGTCAGATTCATTCTGCTCAGTTAGAAAGGAGCTTATATAAAGATAATATTTGAAAAGAACTGGATAAACAAATCAGGCATTATTTTTCTGATTCAATGACCCATCTTTATAAAACGCACTGTCCTGGGCTTTACCTAGTTAAATGCTTTTTAAAATATCTGACCTAAACCTCCCTGAAGCAGCTAAGAATTGTTCCACTGACTTCAATGGCCTCTGGATCAGGATCTACATGAAATAGCCATTTTTGTCTGAAGACAAACAAGCAACAGGGTTTAAAGGGACACATTTTTTCAAAGAGACTCCTTCAGTTCCTCCACAACAATTTAGGAGGTCACAAGGGAAATGAGTTTTTATGGTCTCATCATTTCTTTGATGTAAAAGTGCACACTCCATCTTTTTGGCATTTCATTCAACTGCAGAGCACAAGAAAAAAGAGCCCTACTGTGCGTAAAGAGAATAAAATATGTTCGAGAAGAAACAGGCAAAGAGATTCAGATTAATACGAAGGTCAAACCATTTCTGTGTTTCAAATCTTCACTTTGCTGAGATCTTAAAGAGAAGTAAAAAAGGCTTTAGTCCTCAATGCTGTCAGCCTTTAGCTGGAGAAGAATTAAAATCCAAACAGAAAATTTTGGCTGATGTTGGAATTGTGAATTGCTGCTAGGTTTTCAATCTAAAATACATTTGAAGCCCCAAACCAGCTGAGGTCAGATGTGGTCCTACAACCTACGGAGATTTCGGTGTTTCTCTTCTCCCTGGAGTGCACTGGGTGCTCTGCTCTGCTCTGAGCTTGACTGTGCTCCTTGGGACAGGTTGCAGATATTTGCAGACGGCCGGCCTCAAAACCATGCTAAGAATCCAGAGGACAGATAACCTTAGCATTCTACCTGCAAAAAGGGAATACAGCACAGCTCAGTTTCTTAGAGTCACTGGGAGACCAAGCGAGCTGAATTGTGACGTGTTTTTTTTAGTCTTCTTAAAATAGAAAACATTACTACTGAGACAGAACATGAGCTGGCAAGACAGAAATACTTCATCAGTTACTTTGAGATTTAAGGGTTTTTTTTTAAGTCAATATTTTGTTCATCTACGCAATTAACCTCACCTTTCCCAGAGAGCTGCAAGACCATTATTCTGCCTTCTGTTTAAAACCCGTCAAAACTATTTTTTTTCAATCATATAAAACTTAAGCATGTTTTACCAGTAGTGCCTTCTGTTTAAAACCCGTCAAAACTAAAAGTATTTTTTTTTCCAATCATATAACTTAAGCATGTTTTACCAGTAGCGCAAGAAATTCTTCTCTTTTGCCTATTTGTATTCTTTCCTTAAAAGTGGAGAATGAATATAAAAGAGGGAATGACCTATTAAAATATCTATCTTCTTGTTAAACTGAGCACTGAAAATATTTTACCATATGAAATACATTATATCAGATAAAGAAAGTGAGTAAGAATCTCTATTTCTATTTCATGGGGACGAGGCAAGAAAAGCTTTTCACATAGCTGTAAGAAATTCTGCATTGTTGGAAACTATGAACTTACACACGTGGAATGATAATTGGAAGTAAGAAAAAAAAAGTAAATTATAGTGATAAAACTTTCAAGAGGCAAAGGTTAATAAATGTAATAAAATAGAGGAAGCTCTCTGTTTCCTGGAGCATCATCTGGTTCTTCCCACACCAGAAAAGAATATGTCACTGTTTCCTTAGCATATTTGCCTTAGGTAGTGTTCCCTGGAAGTAGACCTCTGAACTGGGAAGCTTTTGCTCTATGTCCCCAAGTTAATATATTTCTTATTCCATCAGGTATAATTTCCTTGGAGAGAATTCATATTTCAAAAATTCAGAGTCTTCAATTTGAATCTTGCTTCTTTCTTTCCTGCACTGCGGTCTTTCATTATGCTTCTCTAAAGGACAAAACAGTCTATTTTTTCTTTTTTTTTTTAAAGTTATTGTCAGAATATTTGAAGCTTAACTACTGGTGAAAGCATAGGTTAGAACATACCCAGAAAGAAAAAATCCAGAGCTCGTACAAGTCTTACATTTTCCAGCTGATGAAGCTAGCAGTGCCTGCTTATGGAAGAGAAACCATGTTATATGGATCTGGACAGATGGACAAAAGTGTGTCTGCCTCTGCTCCATAGCCAGCTACTACTGACACCCAAAAAGCCTTGCTGCAGCTAATTGAAAAAGGCAATAATGGAATATTTATCAATGACCAGAAAAATCTTTTCAATGGTTGTATACAGAACATTTTCATGTCAGCGTGACTTGTTAAAAGTTGCTAAGCTTTAAAAAGATAATTACCATGAAATGCATATTTTTATTAAAAAAAGAAGTACTCTACAAAAATATTCACAACTAGAATTTCTCTGTAGCTTCTTTACTTGGTAGCTGCTTTGATCAAATGCACTTTGTGAGGGTGCCAAGGAGGCATGAAGAGTGGGGCCTTTACAATGCAGGCAGCACCCTGCCAAGCAGAGACACCAGCTCCGAGGTGAGGAAGGGATTTACGAGGGAGCTGACGGGAGGAACGGGCTTACGAGCGGCTGCAGGAGCTGCCGCCTCGTCCTGGGATTGCACCGTTATTGATTTCCTGTCCGTGAACCCTTCTCCTTTGCCCTTCAGCCCACCTCCACAGTGGCTGCATGCATAAAATACATGCGGCTGAGAGCCCCTAAAGAGGGGACTGAATCTGCAGAGCAGCACTGTTATGCAAATACCTGCTGCCTGTTTTTTCTCCTAAGCAAAAAATACTTTTTAGCGTAGCTAGTTTGTTCTACCTTTGAACATTGCAGGGAAGGTACAGAGGCATCAGGCATCCTGAAGGTTTGCTATCCTGCTGCAGAGGGAATGTTTCATAGGGCTTCCTTGCATGGACTCCTGACCAAGTTTCAGAGAAGGTCATTGCAACTCCTATGTACACTACATCACTATAAACTCTGCTGGCTTGGGCCTTCAGAGCCTCTCGTGGAAGGCACCAGTGTGCCAAGTGTCAAGGAATGTGTATTTGTCTGCAGAGGACACTAATCAAAGACCTTGTGCCAAAATTCCTTGCTATAAAATAAAGAAGATACCATGCCAGCAGCTACCTCCAGTCAATAAGGCTAAAGGAGCAACAGCCGAAAGAAAAGCTAAATGGATTCTCCAAACATCCCAATTATAGCGTATGCAAATTGTTTTTGGGAACAGGTAATGGCTTTTCTGAATGCTTGGCGAGAAGAGCAATTGTCAAGAACTGATAAAAAGGTTCCTAATATATAAACAGTAATTCTACAGTGCTGGAATGATATTAATGAAAAATAGAAAAGCAACTGGCAGGGAGAAGACAGAAAGCCATCATCTTAAAAGTGAAAATGATACAAAGACAAGTGAAGATATTATTCTAATAACAATACTGAATTATATCAGCCTTCTAGATTTCTGTATAAATAATCTGCCAGACTATTTAGGAATAGATGCCTTGCCCTAGATAGAAATATTCATTCTGGGAAAAACAAACAAACCAACCAGCCCCCAGTCTCCTGGCTTATTATCAATCAAATTGCATTAAAAGCAAGAAAGATATGACTGTCAAACCACTTACAGTGAGGCTTTCAGACCCTTGACTTACTGTCAACTGAATTGCATTATAAACAGAAAAGATAGGATTGTTACAACAGATAAAATAAGATGGCCTTTAATATATAACACAAGACAAAGAAAGGAAAAAAAAAAAAAAGGATGCTCAGGTTTGCTATGCTCTAACTGTTTTGAAAGAAAAAGATCAGGTAAGGTGAAGAAATATTGAGTACCATAAACAACTTCTCTCCCCTGCCCTTTTGTTTATTCTGTTCCCATAGCCCTACATTTAATATTTGAGGCAAGAAGAGAACTACCATTTTGTTACCACTCACTCCTTTATCAAGAAACTCACAGGACATTAAGTTCTGTTGCCAAGACGTAGCTGCAGCTATTGCAGCCATAAATAATATAATTAATGTGTCTACAAATTGGGACTCCTGGCAGGTGGTTCCTAGCGATCTGCAGGACTTGCCTCTCTCGTAGGGTTTTTTGTGCTTTTTTGTTTGTTTGTTTTTACCTGTTTTGGTAGCAATCTGGTCAAATTTTTTTGAATCTGTGTGCCTGGGATCTCTGGAAATAGGGAAACCAATGAGACTATCTTGCTTCAGTGATTAGCTCTGATCCTTGTAAAGTCAAGCAAAAAAAATGAGAGTGAAGGAAGGGAATTAGTGTACCAGTTGGATGCAGGCTGGTATTCTTAAGTCCAGTTTGAGACCCATAAAAAAAAAAAAGAAAAAAAGCAGCAGTGAAAGCAGGGAAGCAGGGTCCGAACGGATATTTCAGTTTGCCATCCATTCCATTTGATCTCCCAGTTGTCTTTGTCTTTTCCCCTATATTTGTGTAGCATAGAGACTCTTTTATGTCATTCCTGATTTTCTGCCCCTTGATCCTTGTTTTTGTCTAGAACATTATTTGTCTTGAATTGTAGAACAGTAATGCTATCTTTAAAAGATTAGCAGAATTGAACAAAATGTTACATCCTTTCATTCGTACTTAACCTTTAAAAGACCCATTTATTTAAAAATACCCAGCAAGTCTCCCCTCATTACTGTCTGGCTGAATGCACCTGCAAGAATCTCCAGTTTTATCATGGGGATAATAGCACAGGAATGAAAAATACAATAATGCTCTTTTTTAAAGCTGGAAATGCAATGTTCATTTGTGGAAAATGTCAGGATATTTTTTTATGGTTTCTATGCTCAATGTGCATGTCGTAGCTTTTCCATATACATTATTTATACAGAAGAATATATGGTTTAACAGCCTGCCACGTTGTGTCAGGAGGATGCAAGGAGTCACATGTAAGTGTCGTAACCAGGTAGAAGTGTTGATCAGACTAAAAATTAAGTATTGAAATGAATTGTAAGCAAAAAGTACATTTACCAAAGTTTCTTCTATGTCTAGAAATCACAGCTGAAGTGCCTGATGCACAGAGCCCAGGGAGGGAGTCCCCGAGGGCAAGTGGCCACCATTCCCCCTTGCCCAAGGGAGAGCACATACAGTGACAGAAACTGGATCCTCACCGTCACGAGTGTTACTGTCACATTTCCAGATGTGGCCACTCATTTGTGGGTGTCTTTGTCCCAAATGGGTCACGAGTCAACTAGGATATGACAGAAAGTGATAAACACAGAGTTATAAACTCAGGATACTTGAGATTCCCTGAAAATGGTCTTACCTCTGCAGCAACCCAGGACTTCCTGAGGCAGGAGATTCCTGGGACTGAAGGAAAACCTCTCCCACTCTATGATATGTCTCTCCCAGCCAGTGCCAAACACAATATCCTGCAAGCAGGTCTGTCTGGCCAGCCAGCCAGAGGCAGTGAGTGCTTTTTTCCTTTGTCCTGCTGAAAGCAAAATGACTAATATTTGTAAATTCTTTGCAATCTGATGGTGTCATTGCCGTGTATCAGCAGTTTAAATATTCAACATTTTAAGTAAATAGAGGGCTGCAATGCTGCCAGCCCGATAAATATCAGAGGATTAAATATGCTTAGAAAACTAGAGTAGTTGCAAATTAATTTAGTGTATTTAATCTGCAGTTAAGAGAAGGAAAAGCCCTTCATTTTAATATTGAAGCTCAGTGTAATTTTTATGTGCACACTGTTCTACTCTATTCCTAAGTACATAATAGGCAAATAATGCTGTTTCTTTGGGCAGACAGATACATTACTAAAAATGACAAGCCCATTAGATCAACAAGGGCCATATAATTATTGTGGGGAAATAAAGCCAATAAATCTATCTGGCATAAATTGTAGGCTTATGAAGTCATACATAATGAAATAAATATTTAATTTAGCTAAAATCCAAATTCTCGCTTTAGAAACAAGAATATTAAAAATTAATTTCCATTTTTATGATGGGCATAATGTGGTTGAGTGGCTTTAGTACGGGCTCGTGCTCCCTAGCACTTCTGGGTCCTGCTCCTGCTTCCAGCACTGACTCACACCGTGGTCTCAGGCAGATGGTTGAGGCTGTGTGAGCCTCCCTGCCTGGAAGGCAGTGATAATGCACACCTATTGCACACAGCTGTTAGGAGAGGAAACACTTGCTCTGCAGCTTAAAGACAGGGAAAGCTCTATAAATGCAAAATAATATTATTTAAGAGATGGAAAAGAACTTCCAGGGTTTGGGAATTTTTCTCCTTGACACCAAATTTCTTGCTATTTGGCAGAAATTATTTTTACTTCAATAAGGGAGGGTCAGCTCCCTATTTCCATGAGGCTTATTAGTTCACCCTCCTTAGCTAAATCTGTCACCATTAAAAGAGATGTGCTTACTGTGTCAGCTCTTCCTTGAAAATAATTGCCTACCTGTTCCTTGTGCAAGCACAGCAGACAGCTCACCCTCTGCGCCAGACACCGCCTCTGACAACCTGGGTCCTGCGCTGCGAGGATTCGAGTAGTGCCTGCTCCGTAATTATGGAGAAAAGGTGGGGAAAAGGGGGCATCTAGGGAGATAAAACCACAGAATGGAAGCACAAATGCTGGAGAGGGAGAAAGGTTTAATAATTATAACCTTTCTTGTGCGTCTGAACAGAAACATCTTCTGTACAATGAATTAACACTATGTTTCACTTACTCTGTGAGCGGGATGGAACAGTGTAAGGCAACTCTGTAAATAAGACCGAGTTGTGCATTTCAAAACAGAGGCACATTCAGTTTCCTTTTTTTTAATCAGTTACATCGGATGCTATTGCTTGTAGCCATGCTCTATCCCCTCCGTCTATGCAGCATAATAATTTTGAACATATCTGATTTCCTTGTCTAACCGCCTGCAAATCTGGTCACATACATATCTAACTTCAGTATCTATTTACTTTTCTGAAATAAATGGAAAATGAACTTGGTCATATTTCTCTTTTTTGGCTAAAAGAAGAATATATCTTCACTGACAATCTTACATTAATTCTTATTCGTATATCTGAAACTCCAGTAAAGTTTTACATGGCTAGAAATGGGCCTTGCATTTCTAAATTAGTCTCTAACTGAAAAAAAAATAGTATAGTTTGGTTAAAAAAAATTAACATCTTCAGAATGAACAAGGAAAAAGATAAGTTTTGCAATCCATTATTGTCAGAGGCAGTTTAGAGGGGTTTAACACAGTCTGCTATGTTTGAATTATATTAATAATGACCTTTGTATGATTCATTGTAAAGCCTAACCTGAAAAGATAAGTAACCTTAAAAATAGTTGTGGTTACTATGGAATTCACTTTGGCCTTGAAGTTATCTGTAAGCTCTAAAATAGTATTTATTCCATGTAAGCTCTGTTTGCTCCTACCCATTTCCCTTATGCACATTCACAGACTACAGGGGCAGAAGGAATCGTTATGTGATCCCAGCTGCTCCTTCAGTCCCATCTTTTGATCTTTTGGATATCCCCGGTGGCAAATTTCCTTTAGCCCTGGACCAAGTCTTAACTTCAGTGGAGCTAGGTTATGCTTCCTAGGAAGGCAATGACCTTGATTTAAAGATTTCAGGTGTCTGTTCTGGTTTTGGCCGATATCTACATAATTAGAACTGCATCTTATTCTAGGCAGCACTGAGTAGCTTGTCTGGGTCTTGTTATGCCTTTGTATGTGAGAGGAAGAAGCTGTCACTATAAATAGCCTCTCAAAATAAGTATTTACTTATTTGACATAAGTATTATGTCATGTATACTTATAAGTGTTTACTTATTTGACATATTCTTAGATATCTATGATCATAACACTTCTTAATTTTGTTTTAAAGAAGAGTGAACAAATTAAATCTCTGAACACCTTTTTCTCAAACCTGGAATCATTTTTCTAGCCCTGTACTGAACCTTTCCATTTTGTCAGCTTGTTTTCTAAAATAATTATTTTGACTGAATTGAATCATTTCACTGACATGCCAGCTGGGAGGTTAATGTTTCTAAAAGTTGTTCTTCTCTACTGTTCCTGTAGAAATGTAAATGCTTGCTCGTAGGAGAAAGATAACATGACAATAGCTAAAATAATCAGGCTACCATACAGACACCAAACTGCTTCCTCTACATGTACGTCATATGCAGCCCTTTTTCCAGCAATCAAGGCAAATTATTGAAAATACCCTGGCTAAGCTTCTAACAGCCGTAACCACGACAACTGTCCTGCAGCCACGCAGGCCAGAAAAAAGATCTCCAAAATAGCTCTGACTGTTGCAGTAACATCCTTCCTCCCAGTGACAAATCAACCCCGTTCTCAAAGAACGCTGCAGAATCCATGTACTGCACCTGGGGCAATTTACCCGCGTGTGCAGACACTGCGTGTTGGGATTTGGGAGGGAGGATTGAGCTGATTCAGCCTAGGGAGCTCCGAGCTGAACCTTACACAAAGGTCATAACAAAAATGTTTGCAGAATGAGGTCACGGGGTAGCTGGAATTCGGGAACTTGTGTCGAGGATGGGAACAGCCCCATTGCACAGCTGCATGTCCATGGAGCCTACAGGCTACGATGCATATTAGTACAACGGTGGTGTTTGGGGTACCTTGTCCATAGCTCTATAGCTATTTATCTATATATTTTACTCATTCACAACGCCAACATAATGTTTTAGATAAGTCGTTATTTCTAGAATTCATAAGTGTTCCAGTGGACTGCATGAACAGCTACAAAATTGTAAGGTAAAGGTTCTGAGATCATATGCAAAACAAGTATTTCTCCATTCAATGTTTGTTTCCACTTAAACTAAAATAAAACAATAATTATAATAATAATAAAGCTAAAAGTTATTCCCCATCAAGAAAAAAAGGAAGAAAAAAAAAAAGAACAAAAATGTGTTCATGGCCCTAAATAGATTTCTTTGGTGCTGTCAGACCTTGAGATACTGGAGGAACTGAGGAAACTACAGTAAATGCTCCCCAGTGCAACATGAATGTTACCTACAAAATATACTTTTGATAAATTTTGCAATTTCCTTTCACTGTATTCTTTGGGAACATTTTACGTTTTGCCTTGGGCATAGATCTGGGCAGAGAGAGTTGGATAACTCACCTCCCAGTTTATATCCGGACACCTATGCCATAAAAGATCCCACTCCTTCAGTGGGAAATTGGTGTATCTGAGGCTTACTAATATGAGCAAGAAGTGATGACTAACATGAGCATCTGCTTCAAAAATACCACTGCTAGATCTGAGATATTATTATAGGCAGTCTATTGTACTTGCAAAAGACAAGTAAAGCGTTCTTGGTTGAGAATACATGTCAGAAAAATGACATGTTTTCATCACTTCCAGCCATAGTTAAAAGACTCCGAATACATTAACCAACTGAAGGAAAAATACTTCGAACATTTGTATCACAGTGGGAATCCATAAATGCAGGTTACAATGTAACAGACAATTAGTGCAAATTCAACCATTCATCATTTTAAAAACTTAATAATTTTTTTCTTAAGGTCACAGAGAAATGTAGTATTTTTGTCACCGAGTCCTCGATAATCCACTTAGGGGGATCCAAAATAGTGAAAGGAGTTTAAGGTGGGCAGGACTGACTCATTAATTGTAGCTAAGTAGTTATATAATACAAAACTTCAGATGGTTGATTATTTCAACCTATTTGGGCTTTCAATAACTTCTTACCAATACTAGGTATTTCTTCTGTTTTTGTTTTGTTTTTCTCCTAAATCAAACTTGATATTACTTATATCCAGAAGACTTTAGCCTTGCTCCAGGGATTGAATACCAAGCATTTATGTGGACACCCATCTTATCTCTAGGAATGAATGGCATCACTTCTGGCAAGAGACAGAGGTTTCTGGTGAGCAACAAGTAAAAAATCATAAGAGGGATTACGGGATCGATGCATGTTTGGCTATAGGTTTCCTCCTGGATACTGGCTTGGAATCATTCTCTTGTGAAAATGAGTGTGTTCAGGTGGTTGGAGAGCATGGGTAGAGAATCCTTCTCAAGGCTGGATTTTGCATTTCTTAACTAATTTGGACATCCACACTGCATTCAGACTAACAGCCTGAATCTATTACACTATTTAGTAGGAATACAGCACTTTCACCAGATGAGAAGATGGAAATATAGGGCCCAATCCTGCAGTCTCTTGTAAAATAAGAATTTCAAAGGAAGCCATGCTAGATTTAAGAGCGTAAAAATAACAGGTTGCCTGCACATAACATGGTTATAAAGAGGAAACTCAAGTTTTGATTTCTTGACAAAAGCAAAGGAGGAAGAAAGGTAACAGCTGTTAGGAGAGATGTTCACAGAGGCTGAAGGTGCATCTACCACTGCAGCTTCTGTTGGGCTTGTTTCTACAGAATTTCCGAAATGTCTAAAAGGAAGAACCTGAGGGGATATATTGTACAGTGAAGCTAGAAGAATGAGTGTATGTATATCAACTGTAGCCAGAAAATAGCACCAAGTTTCAAACACAAATAAAGTAAATTAAAGTCTTTGCATAATCCACATTTTTCAGTTCTATTTAAAATATGATCCCCAAAGATCATATTTCAAAACCAATTCTCTGAAGATGTTTCTGCACCGTTGCAGATTTCTACTCAATAACCTACGTTGATACAATCTTCCACTGGTCTTTACTTCCTTGTCATAAACCTACTTTTCCTCATGCATTTAGAGCAGCACCAATTTCACCATGACATTCAAGAAGAAAGTGTTAATTTAAATATAGTACTATGAATCAAGAAAGCTAGTTATTAATCCCTGCGCTGAGATAGATTTGAGGTCTACAGGTTGCCTTCCGGTATTTAGGGGAATGACAGAAAGACTGCACTGAGGAATACAGTGAAATCTTTAGGGAATAACGTATGGAAAGAAACTGAATGATAAGTAAGCTAGTTATTAATCCCTGCGCTGAGACAGATTTGAGGTCCACAGGTTGCCTTCCAGTATTTAGGGGAATGACGCTTCCTACTCCTGGGGCTACGGAAAGACTGCACTGAAGAATACAGTGAAATCTTTAGGGAATTACATATGGAAAGAAACTGAATGATAAGCAAAGAATTAATACTGTTTTCAGTCTCTTTGATGACTGTGTTGAGTTGGATTTCTTTTCCTTGTTGGGGCTGCTCTAAGTAGACCCCTTATGTTTCCCTCCATACATCAATCTCCCTGCAACTCCCTTCAAAAGGAGACAAAGTTGTGTATTAAATTTATAATAACAAAAGTAAGTGGCAGTTCCAGGCTTCCTCAGCTGCTGATTTCTGTGCCGGGAGCAGTTGTTTTGCCAGTACTACTCTTATGGAAAAACATATATATATATGTATAGTCAAGAGAAAGAGAGCGTTCATGAGCCTCGGTGTGCGCCACGAACGCTGTGCAGGCTCCTTCCCCCAAAAAAGCTGAAAATCACAAATGGCACTATTATATATAATTTCTACAGTTTCATAAGTGCTCATGACAAACACATTAAAGAAAACCTGCTTTCCTGAAAAGTACATGCTCTAAGGCTGTTTAATTAATTTAATGGTTTAGTAGGCACTATTAAGCACCTCTTTAGGTTCATTTTAGTCATCAGCAGGAGTGTGGATAAATAGAGAGCCCTTTTTACACCTTCTTCTTGATAAAGTGTCATTTTAGTGGATCATTATGAACTGGACTTTTTCAGTCCTTGCGACAGCCTCACTGCACTTTGAGGAGACAAATTCTCTTCTGCCACAGGCCTTACAATAGCATTAGCTTCCTAGTTTTGACTGACTGGTGAATTTAAGTGTTAAACAGCCTATGTTTAAAAAGGAAAATATGTAGATTTAGTAAGCCTTATAGATTTGGTGTAGCACTGCTTACTATCAGGCACTCTACTAGTCGTATAATTTATAACAGCAGGAAATGTACTTAGACTACTTACGGAATGTGCATTAGCAGGTAGGAGATAAGGACTTCAGCATTTCCAAGTTTACACTCTTCGACTAAAAGCCTTTGAGCTAATGTACATGTTATCTCATTTTTAATGACAGATTACTTTTTTTCGGAAAAGATAAAAACTATTGCAAATTGTTGATGCTATTTCTTGGCCATTTCAGCTAGAGTCATTGCATTGTAAAGCATAAATTAGCTGTTGCAAATGACACTTCACATGTTGAACAAGCATCTCAAGGAAGAAAAGCAGTAAATTAATTCCACTTAAAATAAAAATCAATAAACACTAGTTTGAGCCTACACTGCCATCTTATCTACACACTGGGAAAGGGAGAATTTGAAGCTGCAAATTGAATGGAAGTGCTCATTTCTACAGCAGAATTATACTTTTGTCCATTCTGCTGTTAGCAAATCCAGGTCAGATCATTCTTACTTATCTCCCTCCCCAGCATGCAAGAAAGGATGCGAGAAAAACAGTTAAAGATTCACAGAAGCATTGTGTTTCCAATGAAGAGCTCAGTCTTAACTAGAAAGCCAAAGAGAGGTGGAAGTGTCTAGATATGAATCATAAAGCCCTATCTGTAGTAGTATTTCTACCAGTTATGCTGCCAGGATTTTCTAGGTAAGTAAGCTTGAGGTATTCCTGCTATTTCTAAGTTAGAACCAAAGCTTTTAATATGCACTACAGGAAAGCTTTTAAAATACGCTCCACACTTTTCAATTATTCTTCAAATATACGAAGCAACTAAAAAAAGCACTTACTTTCCTTTACAGATTGCCTTTCTAGGGATAAGACCCATTTTAGATGACTTCGCAACCAAAATAGGGAAATGTAGACAAATAGATATAAAAGACTCAGCAATTGATTTTGACAGTAGAATGCCAAAGAAGTACTTAGAAGTGCAAGGAAAATGCTGGGGCATAATCACATTCCCTCGCATCCAGATTAACACACACATCTACCAGCTTGAAACTCACTGCTTGAATCTCAATTGCTCTATGGCTCATCGAGAGGCAGGATCAAACTTCCTTGGAAAAGCTCTTCCCATATCACCAGCTTTGACATGCACCCGCTCTCATCTCCCAAGTACCAGGAGCTGAAAGAGAAAAGTGAAAAGATGAAATACAAGACACAAGGAAAAGGTAGGAATGTAGTTATAACAACAAAAAGAAGAAAGAGATGAGAGAACACCCTCATATGCATTATTAACATTACACAGCACGCGTGCCAGGCTTAGCTCCACTGAAAGGTTTCTCTGCTCGCTTATCACCAGGCATTTCTGTGCTGTTTAAATATTGAAAGTACAGAGAATTTGTATTCCTCTCCCCACCGCAGCAGGAGAGGTTAATGAGGAATATCCGCATGGGGAGTCCTGAGATGCTCCCTCTGAGGGGCCTCTTACTGCCAGAGCACTCTGGGGTTACTCTGAATCTGAGAGAAGAGGTTTCTTCAGACCCATTTGCACTAACTCTTTACTCACTCATACTGTCATTTTTTTCAGAAAATTAGTGCATAGTCCAAAGTGGCAGTTAGTAAAAAGCAGGATTGTCTTGCTCAGAATCAGTCACAAAATATATGAATTTAAGGAAGAGTTATTTTACCAATTTGATGGTGTTTATGTGCATAATAATCACAGTCAAATTTGGTGGGCAGGACAAGGCTAATTCTGAACCCCATGCTAAAGAACCTCATTAACTTCTCTTTCTAAACACAAAAAAGTGCTTTTGACAGTTGCATGAGATCTCATTGACAAGCTTATGCAAACCTAGGATGGAAAGGGGTCTTCTGGATCCCTGGGCCTAGAAAGCCTGCAATTGCAGGGGAAATTCCATAATAATACCTTAAGAAATTCATCATTTTAACATCTGTTGGGTAGTTCACTCTGACTGTTCCCACTATGAATCTGTTTGCAAAGCCTTGCTCTTTTAACTATGAAGAAACTTCTAATTTCCATCTAGGTATACTTAGGGTGAGAGAATATTCATCTGCTCCTGAGCCAGTGTTATATTCTTTTTCCATCTCAAAGACTTTGCCATTCTCTGGTGTTAGTGCCGCTCCCACCCTTTCTTTGGCTATCAATCTTATTGTCTCTCAGACTTGGTTTCACTATGATGGACAATTCAATCTTTTATTTTCCAGAACCTGGTTTTATATGCCTATGCACATGTATTTCCTGGATGTTTGTGATAGAATCAATTCCAGCTTTTCAAGCTGAAAACTTATGGATTAGTTTGCTGAAGTGTAACACCATCTGCATGTCTCTGGGTAGCCCTCAAGATCAATAGATCTAGACAAAGGCAGTGACACCTCAACCCCCTTAATGTTAAGCAAATGTATGCACAATTTAAGTGAGTCCTTGGACATTAGCTTTAACCCTAAGGAGAATGAAGAATCATAAGGAGTTACTTAAGTAGTAGAGAAAATCTGACTTGGTGCTTGGGTGATCTCACCACAGTGGTAGCAAGTCAGGGCACGGTGAGCACAGAGACTTATGACGAGATAAAAAGCTCAAAACAGTATTATATTCTTTGCCACCAAAGCCCTGATACTGAGAGGCTGCAAGAAGCCAATTTACACACAGAATCAGAGCCACGGAGCTACTTGGATTTTTCACTCTAGCTACATTTCACTGACAGAAACGTCCTTTTCCGTAGACACATTGTTTGTAAAACACAGTGACTGCTCCTCAGCCGCTCTCCCTTTTCCGTGGCACCAGGGTATTGATTGGTATGCTACTGAAAACTCTCGTTTATTCTAATGAAAAATTAGCCAGCCCCTGTGCTCTTCTCACCATTTCAAACCCTGTAAAAATGCTATTTACAAAGTAGATAATTGGAAAGGCACTCTGAATATTGCGTAAAGAACCTATTTCTGTATGAGTTTCACAGCCTTTTGGTGACAAGAATTTGACAGGCTGAAGGATGTTGTACGTCCATGTAGCAAGCAAGATGAAGTGCCCTGTAAACTTTTCTTTCTTTTGAGCCTGTCCATCTCCTAGCAGCGGACACCTGGCAGTGCAGTTATGGCACATTTTCTGTACATACACTGGGGAGAATTTTGCTTAGAAGCCAATCCCTGAATGTTATCCTGACTTCCAAAAATCATTCCCTATTTTCCCATCTCATGCAGATACTTCCTTGGTAACTCTTGACCACTAACATCAGATGGGACCCCAGGTGGTCCCCAGGTGGGCTCAGAGGAACTCTGCTGACCCACCGTGCGCAGCCATGGGCTGTCCCACTTCCCTCCAGCAAGTGCCCGGTGGCCACAGGAAAGTCTTCCCCAGGAGATGAGACAAGTTTTGCTGATCCTCAGACCTCTCTTCCTGGAAATTCTGATTCCACAGCCCTGAAGGAACAGACAAGGTGGAGACACGTGGCCAACACAGACCTACCTTGCCTCCAGAGAGGACTTGTGGTCACCGAACTTGCAAAGGAGCAAGAAGGGTTTGTCAAAATGCAAGTCTTGCATTGCTTAAACAACTTGCCTTTAACAGCAATTCAGTTGTCTCTTTCCTCTCAGCTACGAGGCAGGTAAATTGGTTTAAAAATGGCATGTATTATCTTATATTTAATTCCATAACTTCAGGAAATTCCTCAAGTGTACTCTTTGTTAATAGATATATTACCACCTATGTTTTATTCCCACTGTAGAAACTAGTCATTAGGTACCCTCTGTTTTCCCCTTTATTCAGTATCTATTATGTAGCACTATTGGCAAGAGCATTAGTGGATATTTCCAGTGTGCATATATATTTTGCAGATCATTTTGACTTTTTCATTTGCAGAATAATAGAATTCTGCCTTTTCAAGGATGATTGTGATATTGTGCTTTTTCTGAGAAAGTGGAATTATTAATTTAACCCCTGCAGCAGTCTCTGTGACAGAATGCACATTGCATATGAGATATTTAATGTGCACAGCTGGTGTGACCATTTAAAAAATTAGGGAGAAAATAGCTTCTTACTTTTCAATTTCCACCCCAAAAGAAGAAAAAAAGCACATTTTGTTCTGCTCTAATTAGTATGTGTGCCAGTGCATGACTTCCAAAGCAGGCAGATGCTTTGAATGAAGTGTAATGTAGATTTTCATTAATCTTCTTTGGCACAAGACTTTTCTTCTGTTATGTGTATGCAGAAAGTAATGACTAGAAAAGATGAGCAATCACAGGCAGTTCTAACCAACTTAAGCTGGCTTTTGTAAAGGGCAAGACAGAGTCATAGAAAAGGATGCTTACCTCAGTGCATGACAGCTCTCTGTTCTTGGTTTTCCATTTTAATTAAAGATTTGGGGTAATTCCTTTTTAATAATAATAAAAAAAATGAAATTCAGATGTGGGATTTCTAAAGAAATTATTTATCAACGTACTGAAAAATACACCTATTTCAATCAGCTACGTAGCTGATCCAAGAGAAAAACCACAGACACTTTTTCCCCATAGTAGGTGAATAATTAAAAATTGTGCTTCCTGAAACTGTATTGATTCTTTTTTTTAAGGTTGAATAAGAAGGGATTTCCCGGCCTGCTAAAGCTATCAATGAAAGCAGTCAGATGTCAGCAAGCAGTTTCCTTCACCCTTTCAATTTGAGGGTATTCTAGAGCGCTTTAGAGAGGGCCAAGAAAGAAGCCCACAGCTCAGGGCAGACACTCTGCAACCTCCTCACATTAAGCAGCCTGTCCCAGTCCCTGTCCCCGGAGCCCCATTCCATGTGTTTTCCAGGGCTGTGTTCTCACAGTCAGGGTGGCTCAAGAGGAACCTGCTCCTTTGAGGCTCGCTCTTGTTTCCACCTATTGCTTTCCACATCCAGTCTCTTCCACATCTTTCCTTCTTCAGCCAAGAGGCAGCCGCCAATTCCCTCTGTGCTCCTTCCATCCATTTGTGAGCTTTAATCTTATGCTTTTCTGCACTTGTTGGAAGTGCTACCTGACTGCTGGTACATGCATTAGATTTTGGGATTAACTCCTAAATAAGAGTAATGGGACCAGGGAATTCATACCCCTTCAGAGACACCCATTTGGACAAAGGCTGCTGCTCAGCTGTTTGATTTCCAGATTCAGACGAATTCTTCTCCGCAGGATAAGGTCTAAAAACCTAGCTTTTTACATGAAAACCTTGTTCAAGTCCGGAATAAAAAGCAGACACTTAAACATTTTATGTGGGCTAGTTCCAAGCTAAATATGGGATGGTTGCCAGCTATGTATAAGAGAATTAAAGAAAGAAAGTTTTCCTGTAATAGAAAAATCATTAATTACACAAATGGATTTCTATTTACAGTCTAAGTGAAATGCTGATTTAAGAAGATTATAGAGCAATGTGCAGTGTAGGAGCATTGCTTTCAGGAAGAGCCCAAGCCAAAAACCAGAATGAAAAATGCATGCCATCCTTTCAGATGAGATAACACATGCAGGATACAAAAATAAGCTCTGAAAATTGACCAGAAAAAAACACAATATTTCTGACCTCTTTAGAAACAAGCTATTAAATAATAGTACAAGAGAGTTAATGCATCCCAAACAAAGATTAAAAATTGTTTGCATCTGGGCACTGTGCAGAGCAGACAACAGCTTCATCTTCATCCTTAACTGTCTTACTGAACATTCTTAAGGAGCTTCATGGTTTACATTGTATTTTTTTCACCAGGCAACACGATCTTAACCTATTAGTGTCTCATTTTCACATATTTATCTCTATTTTGTTGTAGGCAACAATAAGCATAGACCTATTAATTCTACCTATAAGTTTAACATTAGTTTTAGATATGTAAATTAGCATAAACTCTAATAAAGTCAGAATCTATCCAAATAAATTGACTAGTCAAGCTAAGAGTATTTACTTAATATTTGCAGCTGAATAAAAATCCTCCCTAGGACCAACTCGCAACTTTCCTGTAAGCTGAAATGAGTAAGCCTACTCAAAAACAGAAAGGTGAGACCTGCTTCATAATTCAGGCATTAAAGAAAGAAAGAAAAAAAATAAAAGCACAGCTAATGACAGGAGATCCGTGAACATGTACTTTAGCTTTAAAACTATATATAGCTTCTATTGATTCAGTAGGTTATGCTGCAGCGGAATGCACTCAGGCTGGATGTCCTGTATTCCTATCGTGTTACACTGGCAACAAGCTAATAGTAATCAAAGCAACCACCAATGGTTTGGTGTAATTAGATGTTTGATACTTCCATGATGTTATACTTTGCAAGTGAATATGAAATTGGATGGACATAGGATACAGGATATCTAGGAGAATGTAGTTATGAAGGAAATCTTTGGCTCTTAAGGCTAACATAACTCATAAATGTGGAGTACAATCAATGGCTCAGGCAAATAACAGTTCTTTAGTTCCAACAACAACAAAACACCTGAAAATCATCTATATCATTAAAAAAAGTATGAAACCTTTTAGGCAACATAGAGATTCATAGGAATTAAAAGCTTCAAGGCAGATAAAGCAACAAAGAGTGAGGGGGATGGGCAGGTTAAGGAGAAAGAGATACTCGAAAGCAGTATGTCAGTTTGACAGCTCATGTCTTACAGGAATATTTAGAATTATTCCAGCTGTCATTACCTTAAGGAAGATTTCACTTTGACATTATAAATATTAAATATTTTTAAAGATAAAAGTGGCAAAGAATCCAGCTTACACTCTTTATTCTTCCATACAAAAGCAGCAGTCATTAAATAGTATTCTCAGGGGCTACAAAAGAATAAGTAAAGCTGCCATGATCTGACCTTAGAAATGACTAGCTGTGGATCCCATTAATGTCACTCCAAATGGAGCTTTTACAATGTCAGCTTCACCCTTTATAGCTTCAAATATTTTGGCTATGAAGCCTCCTTGGGGTGCTCCGTATACAAGTATTGTTAATGTGCCAAGGAAAAGAACCAGTCATAACTAAGGAAACAACTAGGATTAATCAAACAGAACCAAAATAAAAATGAGTTAGCACATCACATGCTCATTTTTCGCTTTAAAATTCTATTTGGGAAGATTATAATTTTTAATTATATATTATTATATATAATATAAATATATATTTTTAAGTATTATTTAGGCTACCTGACCAGATTCAGAGGGGAAAAGAGTGCACACTTAAGGAGGACAACATGTGAGCACGGACAGCCAAGTTCTAACAAAAAAAACCCTTCTTATAAAGTTTTTAGCATATCTGTCTCTCAGGGGTTTTTGGTACCAAGTGTGGGATTTAGCACTGATGTGCTATTTGAATTTTATTTTCCACCTGTGCTCCCAGCAAAGCTTCAGGGAGGAGAGCAGAGGGCGGCCAAACGGGTGCAATTCCCACCGTAGCGAGGGAAGCAGCTCCGATTGAATCCCAGTCTTTGAGGGGGAAGGAGTCCAAACCGAACATGGAAAAAGCAGTGCCGGAAGGATGCAATTCTATGAACACTGAAACATAAAGGTTGCCTTGCTAAGAAGTGCAAAATCCAAATGCACCATTCCTGAAAAACGCTGAGCGCCACCCTAAAAGCTAAATTGAATGTCTTCAGCACTCGAGGGAGCCGTATGGCAGAATTTAGCTCTGCAAAGATGAGGGGTTCCCTCCTCCAGATATGTCAAGGAGAGATGAAAGTTTGGTTCTGATGTCAGAACACTTAAAAGCACATCAATAAAGGATTCCCCTGGTTAGCAGTCAAGAAAAGTCAAAGCAAATTTGTATCTGCCGGAAAAATGGTCGTAGATTGAATTTGCTAAAAAAAATAAAAAATAAAAAAAATAAAAAGCCTTAAACAACAAACAAACACTTACAGCAGAGATCTAAGCATAGAAATATAAATAAAGATAGTAATAGTACACGACCCATAGATTTATAGTTTACAATTATAAACCAACTGGTTTCACAAAATTATGTTTTTTCTAACAGTGTAAACGAACAGAACTTTGTGCTGTAAAAACATACAAAACCACAAAATGATAATTTCTTTGTGACTCAAAGATAATAAAGATAAGTTTCAAGCATACAAAATGACAATTTATCAAAGCCACAGCCACAGCTGGAGAATCCATGACTCCTGGAACACTAGCAGTAAAACCCTTAATGAGACAAGTACCACAAATAAATCTGCACCTTCAAAAAATACCCTAAACATCACAGTTACCCAATTAGTTCCCTGGCAGGAATCTGAGCACATTTCTCTATTCTGCTCTACAGAAGAAAAATAAATATTTAATGAACATAAACTCAGTTACTGGTGATCGCTAAAAGAGACCCCAATGAAACAGCAAGTTTTTATAATATACTCACCCAATTTTTCAGTCTTTTCTTCACAAGTTTGTGAAGAATAAAGAATATAAGTAAGATTGACGTTTATATCTCCAAGTTTTTATAAATTAGTGTTGTTTGTTTGCTTCACAGTACTGCAAGTAACTATACCTACAATATATTAAATGGGTGAGCTAAGTGCCCTTGATAAGGAACATCCCTCCATTTCCTGTAGGTCTTATTGTGTATCTGGCAATAATTATTTTGCATTTCTGCATCTGATGTGCACTTTTTCTTCTCAGTGGAATGAACAATTTAATTTTGCCCTTGGCCTAAACCTAAGCAAGAGACATTTTGAAGTAATCGTGGGTCAAGAAAGTGTAGGCTCAGGCTTGACACCCTGTTCCTTCCCTATTAGCTGTCAGCATCTCACTCCTTGGCTGCTTCAGTGACTGAGTAGCTGTTATACATCTCATTTAATGTCCTCACGGTTGCTCAGAGCTGCTGATGTGAGTGTTAGTTTTGCTCTTCAGGACGGCTGCACCATTAGGAGCTGTCTGCTGCTCGCCCCTTCAGTGCATACACGACTCCAAATCCTGAACTTTTCAGGACAAGAGCTTCTCACATTAAGGAAAAGAAATAAAACAGTGAAATACTGGGAAGTACAAAGTATAGGGAAGCAACAGGAAATACAAACACTACCAGGTCGCCAGATACTCCTGAAACTATGACTGCAGCTGCAGGCTACCTCAGCATGTCCTACCTCTACCTCAGGTGAAGCTCTGCCTACCAGAGCAGGCTTAACTGAGCACTTCCTGCCAGCAGATCCTGTCGTATTGGAAAGAAAGGAAACAAAACATCAGGGAGATGAAATTAAAATAGAGACAATTTTTATTAATAATTTTTACTGGATGCTGTCTTTGAAGACTGCTAAAATAAGAGTCACTCTCCTCTGTACCAGCTCCTCCCACAGCCATATTCCAAGTCAGTCCCACAGCTCATCTCTTCTTCTCAGTGTTTTGCACATTGCAGCAGCTAGAATACCTTCCTCATAACCCAAGAGGAGTTTGCTACTTAAGCCTTTTTTTTTTTCCTTCATGCATAGCATCCAGTGCACAATGAGTTTTTGATTAATCATGCAGTGATTAATTACCTACACTTTCTGTGGCTCAAATTCAGCACAGCAATCAGTCTCTCACAGCAGCGTATTCCAAAGTTCTTAACTTGGCCAATTATCTGTCACAAGCTATATACAGCGGATATTTCTACAGCGCATGTTTAGATTATGCTCTTAGAGCACTTGCATGGTAACATTAAAAGTTAGCCTATTAATATACCAGCCCACTGCAGTCAGCACCGTGCAAGGAGAAGAGATGCATTTTTAACACATACTAATATCCAACTCTTTCCAAATGTTATTGAATTGAATGATTGAAAGTGAAGTTGTCTCATATGTACAGTCATTAATTCTAACAAATGAGGTGAAATATGCACCTTTCTCCTCAGTAGAAAGCACATATTTTAAAATGAGAGAGACCTGTATGTATGAAAAAATATTAAAATACACATAATTTCGATACCTGTTATGTAGGAGTTATTATTTGTAGCTCAGCAGTGCTTAGGATCTCCAATCATGGGCAGGTTTCCCACATCTATACAACCACACATCTATACAACCACACGACAGGACAGGGAGAGCATCAGTTTGTCAAGATGAGCCTAGCTTATCAGATGAGACCAAAGACCATCTAGCCCAGGAAATGGCCTTGGACAGTCCTCTGATCAAACTATCAATAGCAATCAATAGCACTGAAAAAGAGAACAAGAACAGGGAAAACATGCACTGATCAAGGTATTATCCCAGCCTCCAGGAGCCCGTGACTCAGACCGCTTAAGGCAGAGGTGGACCTGGAGCATCTAGTTGAGGCACTTTGTATGGTGCAATGTGAACTCCATTCATCAGCCTTCTGAAATTTGCCTTTTGATTAGCTGGCATTCAGCTGGGCATTGCCATGTGTCCGTCCTCCTCCCTGCTTGGAGAGGTGGGGGAGCACAAGGTGCCTCCGCACGTCACCTTCTCATCACGAATCCCAGGTCTTGGGAACTACCTGCTGGGAGCAATGGTTATTTTCTTAGCACTGAACAACAAAACCATAGAACCAGCTGTGGCAGTTAGCAAGTATAATGGTGCTACAGCTATTATCTGACTGACATTTCGCAAAACCAATGCTTTTTAATTCAATCATGCTACTTCCATAATTTAGAGCCTAGAAAACCTGTATCATCATAAAGATCCTGAGGGATCTTTATCTTACTTGCAGATAAAGCATCCCATGAACATCCACTGTGATGCTTCCTCAAGCTACATCTCTGCCGATGTGCATTTCCTGAAGATCTGATACAGTACATGAGAGAAGGCATCGCTAGGGTAATTTTAGAAGTCAAGTTTCCCTGGTAACTGCTGCTGACATCTCTAACTCAAAATTTAAAACTACAGCTCTCTGTAACACCCTTAAATGGCATAAACCGACTTGTATCAGCTGAGCTAAGAAATCTTGCGAATACCTCACTGAAAGATGCAGGATAGGGAAGTGGAATTTTGAAGAATATACCCAGAGAGTTTCTTAAAGAAATCTCTAACACCTTGCCCAGTCTGCTGTGCAAAGAAGGGAAAGTAGGATGAAGGTAAAACTCCAGGAAGAGAGATTCAAAGAAGAAAAAATGAGATTGGAAAGAGGTGAAAAGAAGAAAAAAAAAAAAAAAGAAAGAAAGAAAGAAAGAGACACAAGGAAAGGAAAGAGCCAGAAGCTAGAGCATTCACTATGAAGAAGGAAGGAGTGAGAGCCAACAAGGAAGAAAGATGAGCAAATGAAATTAAAGAAATTAAGAAAACAAGAGGCAAAAAAAAAAAAAAAAGGAAAAAAAAAAAAAAAAAAAAAAAAAAGAGGGGGACAACAATATTCCTAGTTCTCTATTATAAACCTTTCACTGCTGCTTCAGCATATTTTTCTGGAGGATGCTCATGTCCCTCTCCAGGTCTCAAAGAGAAAGAAAGCAAAAGGAGGGTCACCATGAGATGCTACTGCTGGTCCCCTTCTGCCTGTACTGCTTCATCACTGGGTAATTTTGTCTTCAAAAAGGGCACAAATTCTTCAGCCATTTCAGATTTGCCTCTCTAGTTTAGATTGATCTCCTTTTTTTTAAGCAAAATTAGCCTGATATTGCATCACAGATACCTAGCAGTCTCCTCAAACTAAAATAGAGTTCAGCATTTCCTCCTCCCAAGCCCTTCCCACTAGTTCCTCTCTTCACCATAGCACCTATTATCACTTTCTTGGTAGTCACAGTTTTATTGTGCCTGTCTTTTGAACCTCTTCTTATTTCTAGCCAAGCCTTGTGTACATTGTACAATGACTATGAAAGTACCATCCTTAAGAAAAAATCCTCTTGTGCCCAGGCAAACCCTGAAACCCCTTCCTGTGTCTCCCACCCTTGTCCATCCTGAAGGCTGCTGCAAGGACCATTTCCCCATGACTTTTTTTGCATCCATCACTGCCTCATCCTCAGCTGTCACATCATACAAGCCTCTTGTCTTTGACTGGAAGCCTTTCAGAACTTACTCCATCTCTAACCACTGCCTTTCACACAGTATTTGAAAAGTAAACCCTCCCATCACGTAGCTCAGGATGTGAGGCTCAGCTACCCCCTCGCCGAGCTTTCAAACAAGAACTTCTCACCTTCAGATGGGAATAGCAGCAAGCCAGAGAGAAGGTCCTTCTGGACCACTGTGGAGCTGCTGGTTGCAAGCAGAAGCCAAGGAAAGCCTGGGCAAAGGCATAGCTGTTCTTCCCTAGACGCCCTGCCACCCCCAGCACACTGGAGCTTTCGCAGCCAGAGGCAGCCACAGTGTTGGATAGATGGAGTTTCACGGGGTTGCTCCGTGTGCTTTTTTTTTTTTTGAACCCAAATCACCTTTTTAGCGTTTACTCCTCCTCCTTGATCGGAGGGAGCTCTCTGTCCATATGGATGTGTTCATATAGCAGACACCTCCACATCCTTCAACACTCCAAAAAATCCTCCTTACTACAACTTCTGAAGAAAATGTGCCAATAATTAACTACTAGAGTCCCAAGATCACTTCCATCTAGCACTTTGGGATCCCAGGCTATGCTGGGCTTTCAGTGGAACAGTAATCACGAGTAACATTGAGCAAGAAAACAATGAACAGCTACTGAGAAGCAGTAATAAAGGAACAGGAAAAAATCCCTTTGAAGGGTAATTAAATACTGCCTTATCTTCATTTTCCCAGGCACATACTGGAAGGCAACTCTAAGTATATATTTTCCTCTCCAGCACATACTATTTTTGCTTTGGCTCCTCAGGGACTGGAGCGCTATGTCAATCAGCAATCAAAAGGTATTAGGCTGGGTGTCATGAAATCTCCTAGACACCACCACGCAGCATTAGTGCCTTGTCTTTCCTCCCATCCTTCACTGGCCAAGTCCCACGCTCTCTGAAATGGTTTTCTCTATTATCTGTGCAATGCCTACCCCAACCTGAGCCCCGTTCTTCATTTTGGAGCCTGACAAGAGGCAACCAACAAGTAATAAATAATAAAAATAACATACCTAAGGGCGGAATAGTTTAGGAAATGGTTGGAGAATCCCTGTCAATTACCTAGCGCTGTGCTGGTAAATGTAGAGAGTGTAGTGCTCATTAAGGTGAAAAGACAAGTAGGCAGTACAAAAATAGATAGAGGAAAGGAAAAATGCAGCTGTTAGGGTCCTTACTTATTAGAGCAATGAAAGACCACAGACAGAATATCGTGCCAAGTGAGGAGAGAAAAATATGCATATAGAAATAGTGGTGCAGGGAGGACAGAACCAGAGAGCTATAAACTACTGTAACAAAGTGCTCGATGGAGTAAATGCTGAGTTAGAGAAATAATACTGCTACAACAGAGATCTGGAGGAAACGTGCTCCAAGGGGAGCTCCTGTTGCGAGAGCTGCCTCCAAAAGGACCAGAGAGATATTCCCAAAACATGTTAACTAGTGCCTGGGGACAGTGACTAAAGAATTGTGGGTTTGATGTTTGGGATTCAGCATTCAGAAAGCTCTTCCACCTCCTACATAGTGAAGACTATTGATGGTTTTAACTATAATTTTGGATATACAAAGGACACAGAAGTTAATCATTTCTGCTGGTTTTGCTGAGTTTGCTGCCTCTTCTCAGACACACGCAATGTCTTCATGGACAAGCATTCCCCCTCTACAATCTCACAGCCAAGTACTACAATATCTAGCTTTCAGCACTTTTTCAGAATCTTTTAACACTTTTTTGTTATACGACAAAGGAAAAACAGGTTTTTCATTACTGCTATTACATTACTGTGACTTCTCTCCATCCTTTTTTTCTTGGTAACTGATTCAACATGCTTAAGAACAAGCAGTGCATAGGAGCGCAACTCCCTCTTTACCAGACATTCATAAATTTGGATGTGAAATACCCTGCTGGTACCGTGCAGCATCGCTGCTGTGAGAAAACTAGGCCAGCGCGCAGGATGTGCTGAGAGAAAAGATTTGCTGTAATGATCCTGTCAGGTGCAATCGACAGGTGGGCAGCTCAGCATCTCCACTTGATGCGCCCATACGAGGAGACAAGAAACTCAGCCCAGCTGTGCTCCAACACGACAACAAACTTTTCTCTTTACAAATCTA
>NW_010583408.1:21516-43680 GCF_000705375.1 Tinamus guttatus | reverse complement strand
GAACAGGCTCACATTCACATGCACAAAAAAAATGCAAATAAATTTTAGATTCAAAAATCCCACGCTGTTAGACACCTCTCTCTTTTCAACTGTATTGTCCTAAAACCAAATGTAACCATGCAACACCCCACCACATACCTAAGCCTGGGCTAAGGGAGCTGCACGTTAGGAATAAACCTAAAAGACCTTATCTAGACTGCCCTTGAACTCTACTTACAGATGTCATCTGTGGAACATAATTTTAATCTTTCTAATGGAAGAAAACATTCCTGCAGCCTGGCAGTGACCCCAGGAGGCATTTTTGGCATTATCCCACAGTTTATTGCATTCAGTTGTCACAAATCTTAAATCCCTTCGATAGGGAGAGGGCAGGGAGAGAAGGTCCTTAGGGAGGCCACGTTAGACCCCACCCCATGGGGATGTTTGGGACCAAAGAACAGGTTTCCTGCCATGAAGTTTCTCCTCCTTGTTCTGCTGGTGAGAAACAGCAGCTGCTGCTTGAGCAGTTCTGAAATGCAGCCTTTGATGCATGTGCATTTTCAAAGCTGTTGCACCTTTTCTAACACAGCCTGATCCTCAGGGCATCACAGGAGGGCATCACATCATCCTACACGTCGTCTTCCACATTTTGTGCTGTCCTTGCTGAGGGACTGTCCTTTAAACATGTACAATAAACATGACACAAATCTCAGCCTAAGCTTTGCCAGCCCCAATGTAGATCTTTATTCTGGATCTCCCAGAACACAAGCTACTCCAGACAAAGGGAATTTGCAAGCAAAAATCCACCTGGTCTTGGCATCCTACAAACTCAACATGAAATGCAGACTTCCTTGTGCACATTTGGGAGATACTTTGCCACAAATCACTTCCAACTACAGCTAAAGGGAAGGGAAAGAAAGAATGGGCAGCTGATACCGCTTAGGTCAGAAGACAGCACTGGAACCACCTTCCTCCGTGGGGTGCCCTGTCACTAGCACCCCACACTTGACATCTGCCGGCCACCTTGTAAGACCACAGGGAAAAACTGATTTATCCCTTCACTGGGCTGGAATCCTTAATTAATATTTGCAAATTACTTTTATTTCCCCTGTAAGAGGTGCAACATAAATATGTCACGTTAGAAAAGAATGACCTTTCTATTTGAACTCCTTTAGTAGTTAGAGAAAAAAGAACTGCTTATGGAATAATTTGTTCCTTGGCAAGTGGCATTCTTTAAAGGAAATAATAAAAGGCAGACTTTTAAATTTCTCCTGCAATTTTGACCACAGAAACATGAAAAGACATTTAGCTGAAACATTTTAAGAACATCAGGACCTTCTCATTTAAGCCTTACCCTTACTGAACACAGGACAGAGGTCAGTGCTAACTGTATTGGAAGACTTTGTTAAAGAGCAAAATCCTTCTCAGAAATGGTGCTTCAGAAAACACTGTGTTTTGAAATAATATCCTCAGTTACGCTTTAATGTTGCAAGTTAAACGGGATTGCAGATAACTGTATAACCAGAGATGGGCAAGCACAGGCTGATTTAAAATAGCTCTGCACAGTAACCTGCAGAGATGAGATGGGGCAGTGTTCTTGCATTCCTCCTATAAATAGGTGCAAGCAGAGGGGAGACCGTGACAAATGAAATTCAACTTTGACATCATTATTTTTTAAAATGGGTTTAGTGAATGCCTCAGGGGCTCCAAAGCCTCGGGAGCAGATTCAGCTCTAAATCACACCAGTATAAATCTGGAATAATGTTCCTCAAGTCAGTGGAGATGTTTGGACTATACACAGATAATTTTGAGCAAAATAGGTCAAAATTGGCTCAACTACAGGAACAAAGAAGGAAGTATTTTGTAATTACTTAAGGAGTGAAGGGAGCACAGCAGCATGTGGGCTTTAACAAGGCTCTGGTCAGGGTGGGCTTTACCATATGCAGGCTGAAGACTTTCCTTTTAAAGCATTTACTATCAAACTATAAACCCTGATTTTTTTTGAATTAGTCCTGTGCAAAAAAAATCTTGCTCTAAGACACCAGCTTACATTTCCAATAACATATAGATGTGCATCCTAAATGACATTGCCAGTGACAATTCAGCTTGGTGACAAGAGCCACGATCCCAGCAACATGCTGCTAAGCTCAGCTCAGCCACGTAACTAGTTGACCTTAGTTAGAACTCGCATCCATGCTGTCTCACATCCACAGGGCAAACCCTGCCTTAAGTGAAATAAACACCTCAATAACTGCTTGATACCATTGTGGACGGGGATCATCAGTCCTGATTAAATACTTTGCTCCTAAAATTTAAAGCACAATAATTATATTGTCTTTATTTCCAGCACTCACCCTCTGTGACAAGTTCCTGAGCAGATAAATGTGAAAGATGAGGAGTATTAAATATTCTCAAAAAAAGCTTTTATATGATGGATGCTTATGAGACAGTGTGCTACAGTTCATGCAACTAAAAATCGTATCTCTGGCCTGAAGAACTTGTGTGAATTTTCAGCTTCTCCATCTGCCCTTCTACCAAAAATAGACTGCACAGACAGGTGAAAGTTTGACCGAGGTCAAATAAATTACAGTTAAATAGATTTTTTAAACAAAAAATTAAAAATTCTCTTCTCACTTTTTTTTTTTTTTCTACTGTGTACCCTGATGCCTGGCACATCTTTTGCTCTTTGATAAGATGCTGATACATCAGGCTGGAACTCGCTGGAGCAGGAAGCAGAAAAGGGAGCCCAGCCAGAACACCAAATTCAGGTTGGGTATTTCAGACTCACCAAGACCCCAGTTAGGAGCAACTCCCCAGCTGAGAGCCAGCCCCACAGACTAATGGTTCATCTAGGTACATAACCAGGAACCTCAACAGCATATCTAAGAGCTTCTTCTCCAAACATACATTTACACAAGCTTTGAAGAAGCCCTCTGCTAGATCAGTTTCTTTCTCAAAGCAAAGGTTTCAGTCCCAATACCAGTATTTTCTCCTCTTTCACCTCTTCCTTGATGTTCACTTTTGGAATACACGAGACCTGTGTCAACCCCACCTTTGAAAGCAAAAAACTTCTGCCTTGAACAATACTGGCCACGAGGCTGAGAGGAGAACAAGAACTCAAGTTCGTTGAGTTACCGTCAAGCAGCCTTCCATAAGGAGAAAAAGTTCTGGGAAATGAAACAAGCTGACACATCAGATAGCTCCTTATTCCCGTATGTCAGTAAGCTCGGGTAAGCAAAGACTAAAATTTCTTCCACTCTGCACACACCAGAAAATTTGTCAGTTTTGCAGAGCACAAGACAAAGTATTTTCTTCCCTTGCCAACAGGTCTCTCTGTGTGCAATAAGTCTGCTTGTGCATAATTAAAGAGCTGCTTGCTTGACCTTACCTCAAAGTGAACATTGAAAATGCATTTTCCTCGCTGAGGAATTAGACATGGAACATGAAGTCTGAAGATATTGTTCCCACTCAGCCACTCTCTCCCCTAAAACACCCGTGCCACCCTGAGCAATCACCCTGCACTACATCAAAAATAAGTGGAGTCCAGGGGGTACTCACTCGTTTTGGAGCTGAGGTCCTCAATGAGTGAACTGAAAAGGTGCAAACAACATGTAAGTCTTAGTTTAAACTTTGCTCATTCCCTATTGCATCAATTCAAGGATTTACAAAGATTTAAAGGTTGCCATAAAGAAAGAAATGCTGTATCAGTAGAGCTTCCCCTAAGCTGCAACTGGGTTTGCACCAACAAAACCGCTTTGCTGGGATCTGTAATGTCGCTAAGAAAGAACAAAGCTAAATGCTATCGAAACAGCACTTTTTTTTTTTTTTTTTCAACTTTGCACCACGCCAGACTGTGTCTTTAGACACCAACCATTTTTCTTGATTTACCAAGAACTCCCAATTGCTGCTCACTTACCACATGGTTACTCCTAGCGAATTTTTCTCTTCAGGACCCCAAGTCAGCAGCGTCCCTCAACTACAGCTTCATTTCACAGCCTGGGGCCTGTCATGAAGCTACTGGATCACTGCAGTGAGAGAGAAACGAATCTCCAGCACTGAGGAGCAAGAGGGCTGGGGAAGGCTGTGCAGCTCCAGAGAAAAATCCGCCTGCGGAGGGAACTGGCTGGGGAAAAGCTGAGTTTTCCTGGCCCATGGAGTATGGAAAGGCACCCCAGAGAGGACGTGGCTGCAAAACTCCAGAGAGCTCATGGTGGATTCCAACACTGAAAATGTTTATCACAAGCCGTCTTGAAAACCCCTTGCTAGAAAGTCATCCCTGGACATGTAAAATGGAGAATATCTAGCAAAAACAGGGATCAGCTTTTGCTTCAGCACTCGGCCTGCGAGGCAGCTCGTACATCACAATTTTCTCACATCAAGGAAGATGTAGCAATGTTTGGCATCAAAGGAAAAGCAATCGATGGGCTTGGAAAACAGGCCATGCAATACAAGAGTAAAGCAGAGTTGAACTCCTTTAGCAAGGAGGAGGACGATGGATTATTTCATCTGCTCCTGCAGCACAAGGGCTGAACGCTCTGCTAAGAGTTTTTTGGGAAAACTTGGGAAAAATGTTTGCTGCATTCAGGAGCAGGGTCTCAAGTGTTACAGACTGCTCATGCTTGGAGGCAGAACGTCCAAGAGGTGTACAGCTTGCTGCACAGAGATTTTGTCTCACTCCACATATAAAATATTGGGAATACAACTGCGAGAGGGTGTTCTGATGAGCCCTTCTCTCCTTGAAGCCACAGACCATGCCCCACACTAGATACATCTCATCTCCTGGAGTCGCATGATGGTAACTGCCTGCTCTGTGATACTGTAGTCTATTCTTGGAATGATTCAAATCACTGAGTTTAACAAAAAGGATTGTATCTCAGCCCTTTAAATTCATCCTGGGGTGAAGTGATCTATAAATGCTCTCTCGTCTTGGGCTCCACACAGTTTTGAAGGACCAGCCTGGATGTGTTAATGCAGAGGGGTAGAGTAGGAGCGAATTCGCTGTGCTCCCGCTGACAGAAAGGAACGGCTGAATCCCAGCTCAGACTGCACGGATCTCCTCTTTCTTCCATGGATAACCAAGATCTACGCCACCGCAGAGGAGGACAAAAAAACCCCCACCAAACTGGTGGAAAGAAAGGGTGCACAATTCCATCAAAGTTACACATTCCTAGCTTCAGAAACACATCACCAAAATAGTCAAAAATATTTACACATTTTGTAGAGCCTTTAACAGCACTCCTTAGAAAAATAAAAGCATCTCATAGGTAAAGAAATTACTAAAAAAAGCCACTAATTCTGTCCTGACAATTTTTATGTTCATTTTTAAGTAGAAAAAGAACATATCCATTAGACAACTCTAACTGTTGTACCACACTGTTAACATTTATTTTATCCAGAGAGTGTCCTTTTTTTTTCTCTCCTGTATAATGAAATAGAGTTTTCCACCCAGCAGTTCTCATTTGCTCTTAAGAGATAGGCGAAGATGAAACGCGTAAGGCCGAAGTTCAGCACGCAGTACTTTACACACAATTAAGTAAAGCACCAAAGTCCCCTCACCAAGGTCACGAGCAATAATCACATGCATTAAACTAGCTACTTTTCTATATACCTTGCTGACACCTTCTTCTGACTCTGACTTGGCAGGAGCTGCATTTAAACAGGACCATGTCCTGTTGCCTGCTCTGCTTTGTTGTGTTGGCTGGGCAACAGGATGAGACATTTGGGCTCATGTAGTCTGGATACAGTATATCAAAATATATCAAAAAATATATTTAGTGATCACATACAATAATCCATTTATACCCTTAATGTACCTGCAGAACTTAAAACAGTGTTGTTGACTGCTAGGGAAGCCAGTTGCAAGAAGTGATTTCATGTTAGCACACCCCACACAAACACGTATGTTACACTGAGGCTTTACTGCAATCCAGTGCAAGCAAAACAACTCTGTGAACCACAGAACCATCATGGTTGAAAAGGACCTTCAAGATCAGCATGATTGCCTTTACAAGAGCACCACAGGAGGCATTTTAACCACTGGAATGAAAATACACGGTTCTCACATTAGGAAAGCAGCACCAATCTTTTTCATGCATTTCCACATAAAAGTTCATTAAGCTTTAAGGTTATATATTTAAGCTAGTTTTCTTTTTAACGTGCATGAAGAAACAGAAAGGCTAGTAAAATTAAATCTTTTCCTTACCTTTTCTCCTTTATAGTACTCAGTGTGTTTTCCTACATGATTACCTAAAATCAGTTCATCTATTTCAAAATCTAACAGTCAAAATATGAATTTATCATTTGCCATTCCTTCTCTTACCCCCTTTTTAAAGCTGTAAAATGCTCTGAAGCCACTAAACGTAGTGCAACATCTGTGAAATGATGTATTTTGTTTTTAATGCATGCACTTAGCTGCAGATCTGACTTTCAAGTACTTAATTCTGAAATATCTAAAATAATCCACGTCCCTGAGAAATACCACTAAAGCACCCAGAGCTTTCTTATGAAAAGGGCAAGGGATGTGCTAAATGTATCTAATCCTTTTCAGTTCTACCAACTTTTTCCACAGGAACCTACATAATATCCTGCTACATTCTTTAAGGTTTGCATGTACCTGGAAAGGAATTCAAAGCAGAGATTAAGAGTTTCAGGATAAGATGGTGGAAAACAGAAAGGCCATGAACAGAGTTGTAACCCAGGATGAATAACTCCTGGAAGAAGGCAACCATTTGGTAGTTTGTAAAGATATTTGTGTTTACACAACAAATTCATTTTCCTACTTGCTCTCACTGTTACCTCCTGGTACAAGCCACAGGCCCCACAGTGTTTGAGCACAACATCCTTTTAAATTTTCGTTCCACAACACACGTGGCAGAGGGATGTGGAGAGGCCAGAAAGGCGTTGATGCTTTGACTTCAATCTTCTTTGATCTATAGGTGAGGAGGAACAAGCTCCAAGATGTTCACATCCATGAAAGCGTTCAGGAAAACCCAGGCAAATACATTAAAAGTTCCTCTGAACCATGCAGGCATCTTCAACACTTACCCAAAGACAAAATTGGAAGGGAAAAATAAAAAAAGGTGTTTTTTTCTTGCAGTTTAATCCCTTGTTGCCATTAAATACTTCTAGTCTTGGGCACTGGAATCATCCACTCCCAGTTACCATCTTCTGGCTTTGTCTCTTTAGTACCTGCCTGGTTGGTGTAGCTGATCTCAGGGGCAATAGGATGGGCTACCTCATCATTCCCAGCGGAGATGTAAGAGCCAGGTGACAGTCACCCACTCCGCTCATCTTAGATGCAATAGATTATCGACCATTTACTTAATCAGGATGTCACACGCATACACAAAAAAACCCCAACAATTTAACACACGGCAATTAGAAACAATGACTGCTTTTTAATGGGGCCTGTAATTCTGCTCAGGCTGCTGAATCCATTCACTGTCTGTATGACTTCCCTCTGGCCAAATATTGAAGATCACACACGCCGTCTCTGCTGGCCTTTTTAATGAAATGAATACTTTTGCCAATCAATTCCTCAATTATGCCACGCAAACAGAATGGCTGCAGTCATTTAAGTCCTAGAGCCATTCATGCTCAAAACAGTGACTTCACCATTCACTACACTAAAATAAAAGTAAAAAAGAATAAAGTATCCCAAAATTTCAGGAGTTAGTCAGAGTTCAACTTTATATTCTCCTAATAAACATATAAATCAAACGTGTAACTGCAGGGTAAAATGCTAAATTCTCAGTTATTGACGAACGCACTCCTAGAATACTTTACTAAATGGCACTGGTTTGATTCATATAAAGAAAATCCAAACTATTGATTTTGCTTAAAAAGCATTTTAGAAGTCCCTCGAAGTGCAGACAGCTGAAATAAGTTATGAAGTGCATGGAAAAAACCTTAAATAAAGAAGAAAGAGACCCAGCCAGGCAGAGATAGCAGGAGGTGGCAATTTATGGAGCTTTTGTCAGTCCCACTGAAGCAGCACCAGCAGTGGGGACACAGCCAGGGCGAGACACGGCTGTGTGGGCTGCTACGGTCCATACTGTGACAGTCCAAAGATCACAACAGCAAATTCAAGACTGACAATATTCGGCTCTAAAACCTGCACAAGCTTTTCCATCAGGCTTTTACCTGAGAACAACGCTCTTTAAAATGACACTGATCTTCACATCTGACACAAGTGTATTTTAAATGGTAAATCAGAGGTGGATTTTCAGGCTAGAGCTTCAGGAAATTCCTATATGCTTTGTCTCCAAACCTGTCTCAGCTGGACACACTGTGCTAGCTCTTCTACTAACATCAAAAGAGTTGTACACATACTTTTTTTCCCCCTCACCATTAATTGCCCTTAATCTAGGGATGACTGTCTGTAATGTAGGATCATAAGGTCTTTATTTCTGGAAAACACATCAGTTTTTTACAGATACAACACAGTTACGAAAGTCTTGTATCACAGGGATATGCATGTTAATAAGAATACAGAAGGTACAGCTCTCCCCTTAAATTTCCCTTAGTTCCCATGGAAACACAACACTTGCTTCCTATCTTGCAATGCTGCAAGATGCAGTTACACACTCATTAAAAAAAAAAAAAAAACCTAAAAGAGCTTTTCCCAGGTTTTTAAGCAACTTCCCCTGACCCCTATTCACTGGGACCACTTGGCTCAAAGAGACCCATTAAAGCACAGCATTAACCAGGAACTTTTTGGAAAGACAGCTCAACTGTTTAGGGCCACACTGAGGCTATGCTGACACTAGTCAGGTGGTGACACTAACAAGACGTTACTGCACTACTTGTTCATGGTTTTACCATCAATACAGCTGTCTCGAATGCATATTTTGCACTGTATCTTCTAAGGACTGTTGTCTGCTGCCTGCCATAGTTTTGCATGCTCTACAGTCATTTACAACTACAATTCAATTTCAATTTCAACACCATTTGTAGGAGAAGCAGCTTCAGTACAACTTACCTGGGGATAAGTTGCTCATGAATTTAACTTCTGCCTTTATTTCTGAAGGGGACAGAAACGATGGTTGAGAAAGAAGAGATAAATCCCAGACAAGAAGAGATGATGTCTCCATTTGCTACACAGAAATGTATGTATCATGGGAATTTGTTACCACAGACAGAAAGATACCAGTCTTTAGAAAGATGGGCTACACAAAACATGCAGATTCTTGAAAAGGGGCTGCTGCATTCCTTTTCTCCCGGTGCCTTCCGTATGCATTGGGACTCGCAGCCTAAACCAAAGCTTGCTGTAGTCACCAGGATGCTTCCTTTGATTTCCATTTCTTTTCACAGTTTGCACAAGGCAACAATTTCTCTCTTCCCAGGATCATAGATCTGTTAGCAATGATTACAGCAGAGCTGTAGCAAGCTAACTGAATAGCTGACAGAAATATCATTTTCATTCTAAAATTAAAAATATCAGACAGTCTTATGGGGAATGGCAAGAAAGCCACAGTGAGCACTGAATAAAGAGTGAGAGAAAAAAGTGCTAGACAGTCATAGTACACTGTACACAAATGTGCCCTATTAATATAAAGATTTCTCAATTGCAGTAATTTTTTAAAGTATCATATCCCTTTAGATATAATAACTAAACTAAGGGGAATTATATCTAGTGGACTATTTCTAAAAGAGCTGAAAAATATCCAACAGGATAAATGTACAAAAAAAGGGCTTATTATTATAGACCATGGGTGTAACACCAAGAAGATTCCTGGAAAATTTGGGGGATGGGTGCCCGATTTGGACAATTAGAAAAGCTGTGTTTCAGTCAGTCTTTGGACACTCAAGATACAAATACTGGAAAACGGAATTTTCATCTCTATTTGGTTTCTTTAGAAAATGCTCTTCCCTGCTCCCTAAGTATGAACCTCCCCCCTCCAATAAACTAAAATCTCCCACAGTTCTTTTACTGAACACATCTATCTGCTAAATCAAAAGTGTCTAGAATAGTTACTTCATCTACATGCTGCTTCATAAGAATGCTGCTGCTACAGTGCTCTAGCACTTCATCTTGCTGAAATTTTAAAGATTTCTTTTACATTCTTTATATATGAAAAAGATGATAGACTGCTTACTGGAGAAGCAAATATGAATTCTATCCTTCCTCAAAACAAAACAAAACCTTTGTTAAACTGACATAGACTTCAGCTTTCTAGTTCTTACTTGCTATCTGTAAAACAAAAAAGTTTGGAAGGGCTTCCTGCAATGAGAAACTTCAAAGTATTTGTTTTAATTTCTAAGCTTGAAATCGTCCTTTCACACAAGCCCAGCACACACCCAGTTCCGCTTTCCTAAGGCCCTTGAATCTTCCAAAGAAAGACCTAAGCCACAGTGCATGCAGATTGATGCTGGGAAAAAAAGCACAGCTTCTTTTAAACACTGCAGGTAATTAGCTATCGAGATAACTTACCAAGGAAAGTCCATTAACACAGAGTCATTAAATCAAATTTTCATGGCCCTCTGTAAAAGATCCACCCTGGTACAACCACAAGGCCAAGGCTCTGGAGCTCGCAGTCGCTCAGAGCAGGAAACTCTCTTCGCTCCAGAGCCGCGAAGCGACGGCCCAGAAGCGCCACAGGCCTCGAGGCCTGCGGCGCCGCGAGGCCCTTCCACTTGGCCACTGCTTCTGTCACCGTTTCAAAAGCCACACTTTCTCTCACTGAGACGCTCAAAGCATTCCTCATCACCTCACGGGAGCAGAGGGAAAGCTGACCCACCACTAACCTCTTGAATGGGCCAAATACACAAGTCCTTTCAGGACAGTCACTTCCATACACAGAGAAATGACTAGGGGGCTTTTAGCAAATTCAAACCACCCAGTCTTTTGATCACTCAAAAAAATTCTTACGGGAAATAATTCTTCTCTGGAGATCTTCAAAACCCGCTTGGATGCGGTCCTGTGCCACGTGCTTTAGGTGACCCTGCGTGTGCAGGGGGGTTGGACTAGATGATCTCTAGAGGTCCCTTCCAACCCTAAGCATTCTATGATTCTATGAATCTGCAACCAAATTCAGTTAATACATGAACTATGGAACAGCCCTTCCTAATTCACTGAATCAAAATCATTTCAGGAAAGATCCTTCATGGTGGATGCCTCTGATGCCCACACAAGGCTTAGTCAGGACCAAATCACTCAAAGTCCTGAAGAACCCTGACCTTCTACCCAATCCACAGCAGGCAGCTCAAGCAACACACGAGCGATTAAAAGTAAATTCATACGCCCTATGAAGGGCAAAACAGCAAAACCATGCTTGAAATTATCAGTAGTCACTGATTAGGACATCTTACCAGAATATGCTATGTACATGTGTAATGACAACTGCACTCTTCAAGGGCCTTGTTATCAAACAATTATCAGCAGGCACTGTTATAAACTATTTACTCATGCTAATATTTCAGATTTATCTAAAACCTTGGCATCTAGATTTAATGTATTCTAGATAACATTTTACTAAAAAAAATATATATATATCTGCACAGTAAACACATCAGTAAAACAAGCCTTTTTCAAAACAGATTTCAGGAAAACAAATTGCCCCTCCACATTCTTACCTCCTTCACACTAAGGGAGTTTTGTCACTGTGGTATTTCAGGTTTTATAGCTATAAAGAAAAAGATTTTTTTCCTTCGAGCACGTTTAGCAAATCTTAATCTTTATTGACAAATTAGTAACAAAAGATACATTGCATCCTACAGGTTCTCTAAAGAATTTATGAAGACTTGACATTAGTAGCTGACCCATTTACAATATACAACAAGGGAAACAGATTGCGAAACAGCAAACACTAGATATTTTCAGTGCATATTCCAGGAAAAAAAAAAAATAAAGAATCATTTTTCTTGCCTTGCAGTTTCTCACCCTCCCAATACAGGCCTGTAAATTCACACGAGAGGCAAGACAATCCCAATCCAATCTTAAAATGTCTCAATCATTCAGTCTTTCTCCTTGACCCAACTTATCACTTATCTTCACAGCTCACAGCAGTTTCTTCAGGATCCTCTGTCTTAAATTTTTTATGAGATGGCTCTCTGGGGAGGAGAGACATGCAATGCTCTAAGGATCGTGCAATTTCATCAATTGTCCATTTGTCTTCATGAAGTGCATGCTCCTCTAGCGTAAACGGCCCCTGCTTGGTTCGGGTCAGCTCTTGCACACTGGCACAGGTAGAGAGTTCTGTAGGAAAAAAGAGAGGATTCAGGAAAAAATGAAGGGCTAATTTATCTGTTTGAATTCATTTACAATGCCTTACAATGCCAATGCTTTATACGTAGCCTTCTATATTACTCTCTCTGTATGAAAAGGAAGTTGATGAAGATTCTTCACTCATTTACATCGTTTTAAATCAATCTGAGGCAAGGGAATCTTCCTTTGATTTCAATAGATCTTCGCTTCGTAAGTTGTAAGGAGGTTTTCCAGATTTAAATCATAAAGAAACAGTGGAAATGAGGACATAAAAGCAGAGCACACTGTATTCACAAATGACTTAGAAGCCCATAAGCTATTTTTCCACAGACTTTGAGGCCTTCACACACAAGAGCTTAAATCTTGCCTTTAAAAAAAGGACTCATATTTTTATCCTGTGCCATCTATCAATATAAACAGAGATGAGGGAAAAATCCAAAATACAAACACAAATTTTAATCCCAAATGGATTAAATAGATACCACTAGGACAGCTCCATAATGAGGGGTTACAAAAGATAACACCTGGAGCAAACCTGAAAGAAGAGAGGCCTAAAATTTAATACTAAAATATTATCTCTCATCCTCTCAAAATGTAGAAGGCTTTACTGCATTTCAAATGTATTTTGTCAATTGAGGATAAATTTTATCTTAGTTTGTCATTAAAGGACTAAACAGAAGCCAGTACGATCAGACAGCAGTAACAGAAAGTGAATCTTCAACTTGCCTAAGCACAAACAACTGCATTGAAATTCAGAGGGTTCTCCCACACCACTTGTTTTTGGATCTGCAAATGTATCATTAAAAAAAAAAAGAATGGACTATCTGCTCTCCATTATGCAGTTTGATAGATATAAAGTACAAGACAAATGACCCTGTGGGAAAGCAACACTATTCACAGTTCAGGTAAAGGAGAGAGAAAAAGCTTAAAAAAAAATCACAAATTGACAAGTCTCTCCAGCAGACAGTTTTATTATGTGCATCATAATGCTCTGTACAATCTGTTTTCAAAATGTGATGAACAACGTTTAAAAAGACAGTATCTTTCTCCTCACCCTTAATCTGACTTAGTTTTAACACAGGGAGAAGAAAAGGAAAACTTAAAACTTTTGTATTACCTTAATCAGTGACCTGTTCCATTTCTACTCACTCTTAGTGCCCTTGGGCAATTATTTAACCCTTTTTTTCCCCCCATATTACAAAGCAAAACACCCCAATAAATAAAAATGAATGAAAAAATGACAGCAGTGCAACACTGCAACATAGCACCTAAGTCTGGTGTCTGGAGATACATAAAGTGACATGATTTTTCCATTAACAGAAACATTCATTCCTTAAGCTGTCACTGTTTTTTCATGCCTACCTTTGCCAATGTCGCTGACCAGGCTCCTGACATAAAAGCCACCACCACATTCGACATCTGGAATGTTAATAGTGACATGGTAAATTGCCAGGGCAGTATGAAATCTACTTTACATAGAAACCATGTCCCCAAACAAATGTAAGAATGCACTAAGCAAACAACCGGTGATAAAATATTTATAGGATACAACATCAATTATTCATCCTGTAACATATGTGTGGGTGAGATTGCTAAGCTAGAGAGGAGAGAGAGCAAATACAATGGCAACTGAACTCACCAGAAATTATGTACTTGCTGTGGTATGTGAATAAATGTTGCCATCCTGTTCATTTTGAAGATTTCAAACAGTTGTTTCATCTTGCTACCCATTAAGTTATTTCAAGTACTAGCCTAAGCTGACTACCAAAGCTTTTAAGATAGTGTTGTACAATTGTGATACAAGCTGCCCCAATAAAAGCTGATGATGTTTTAAAATTCACTTTTAATTTCCCCTGCTTTCTCTCAACTTGTCCCTTCCCCCTCTGCCAATGATCACCCAACCATAAAATAAGGGTTGAAGCAGCACAGCACCGAGCTCTGTCACTCAGACCTGCTCCTCACATAACATTTAGTCTGGAGGACTAGGGAAGGGCCAACTGGGTAGTTCTCGAGGGCATAAGATGTTGACCTCACAGTAGCATCAAACATTAATAAAAGACTCTTTGGTTCACTTGTCAATGTGCTTTCAAGTTTCTCCAGCTATGGCAGAAGGGAGGATAAGATCCTGCCTTGCCACAAGAGTTCTGACAGCAACTGATATTGGCCCTTGCTACACCTGGGAAAGACACCAGCAGCTCTGGGAACCCAGGCAAAAGAAAGGGTGAAGTGAAGAAAGCAGACCTGGGAAAGGAGAGGCGAGCTGCAGGTTGTGCAATCATGGACAGATGCAAATAATCCCCCGATCAGAATTTTCCCTCACAGAAAGATTACAAATAATCAGCTTAACGTAAACCCAAAACACGGTGCTTTTACTGCAGAGTGGAAGTCTCTGCACGTAGGTTTACCCCAAAATAAGTAGCTAAGGGAACCAAAAACCATTTCATTATTTTAGTCCCAATCTGAGTGTAAATAAAGCTCTAACAAACAAGCTGGGAGATTTCATCACTCTATGAAATCAGTTTTGGCTTTTACCCAGTGTGAACAGTGGCGGCTGGAAGTGTTGGAGAGAGAGACTGTACACTCTTACTGGCCGAGCAGGCTTTGCTTCAACTGCTTCTCCTCTCTTCATCAGAGATGATAGCCTCTCTCCATCCTTCTTCAAAGCAGAATAGCTGAGCAGATAGAGCACAAAAACGTGTCCTACGTTTGCAATATTAATGCAGTATTACAATAGGATACCTTTTGCCCTTCTAATCCTCTCCAAGAACTCTTGAAAAAAAAAAATGTACCAAGTGTTGTTGAAATCTTCTGAACGCCGAATAATCTCATTTAGCTGCTGCTAGCTAAACTGGAAAACAAGACCTGATCCTGTATTTATTCCTTGCTGCATCAATTTAGAAGTGCTTCATCACTTGATTTGTTCTTTATGAAAGCAAAGGGACTCTATCAGGGGCAAAAGGAGTACAGCATTTGTAACTGCCACAAATCGGTTGCCTCTCACAAGCCTGCAGGTCACACGCTGTCTTGGTGCTACGTTAGCACTGGGAGCTGAAAGCTGCTCAGGCAACTTCCCTCCTCTAACTCTGCCTTGTGTCCCCTGGCTCAGTTCAGGGTCTTCCCCCAAGTGAACTGTAACCTTGTTCTAGGGTGTTTAGAGGAGCAGTGCCAAATGAAAAAATGAAAATCCTGCTGATAACAGGAGACCTTATCCAAAGCTCCAACTCAAGCTCTGAAAGATGATCGTTTAAAAAAAAATCTTATTCAAATTACCAGCAGGCTAGGAAGCAGGTCAAACAGAACTCATGGAATAACTGACCTTACAGCACTCACAGTGGAACCACAGTAACTGACCCGTTGCAATGCAAAGGAAAGCACATTAGCTTAAATCACCATAAAAGCCATCTGCCTCTTACCACCTTACCATGGCTCACCTGACTAGAAGAAATTTGTTAAACTAGGAAAGTCTAATCAGTAATTTGAACATACAGTTTTCAGAAAGCTAATCTGAAAGGCACTTCTACCCTGATTCTACCCCACATCTAAAACAGAAGATTCAAAGCTTTCCCTTCTAACTAGAGGGCAGAGCAGAACTCCATAATCACAGCAAAAGCTGTTTAAGACTCCTGCTTTGCTTCGCAATTTATCAGCAAAACAGACTCCAGGTGACCATTTGTACTCAATATTTAAATCAGCATGACCTGCAGTTGCAAACGTATCAAGTTAAACCCCAAAGTCTGCCTAGCACCTATCCTGTTGCCAAAATACACCTTTTTTATTTCTGACAGTACTGACTTCTGGCAAGTCCTGACAGCTCAACACTGTTCTGGAGAGTGTCTGAATACTGCAGAACTTACAGTGGAGGAACTTGCATTATGTCCCCTGTGAACTTTTGCAACACGCTTTCAAGATCTCCTTTTGTTACCTTATCTGTAGGAAGAAAACAATAAGTGTGTTAGCATTGATTATTCACATGGCACTAATGGCATCAATCATGCTCTGCAAAGAGATACAAAGAGGTCCCTCTGCTTTGAATTTAGATTCAGCAAAGGATGCCACAAGAAAGAGAAAAAGAACAGACTGTAAGTAGGAGTGTGAGCTATTGCAAAAAGAGTGAACAAACTGTCCAAGGTGATTAAGACAGTCTGGACATTTCCAAAAGGGCAGAAATCTCCACATACATGATTATGTTTTGCAATTTCTCTCACTTCAGACTACTATTCATTTTTATGCGAATTACACAAAACTACAAGAATTGTCCTATTCTAATTTTTAAAGGATGAATGAATAAAAAGCTTATCTAACCTTTGCAGCTTCTCTTTAAGAGTACCTAACTGCAAGGGAAAGATACACACGTTATTAGAGAACAAAACCACTGTTTTTTGTTTTCTTTTCTCTCTCTGGCAAAGACTGCAACTGTAAAAACACATCAAATTTCCCTAGCTACGAAAATATCTAACATGCAGATGCTTACATATTAAATACGAAGCTTTCTTCATTTTATTGAAGAAAGCCTTTAAAGAGAAACACCCACAATCTACTCTTTAGAGAACAAATACACGTGCTCCCTTTTACTGCAAGGCTATAACTCAGGAAGATGACTGTGTTTGTCTCTTGAAATACTATTCAATAAAATGGCATTAATTCCCTATTTGTTAGGGAGCACAAGCCCAGGATCTGTAATCACAATGAACTTCAGTGACTGGTTATTGGTCTTGATTAGTTACATTTCTCATAAATTATATTCAATTAGCGTTACCCTACTGAAGTCAACAGCACCCTGCAACATAAAACTTATCTATCGACCCTTTATGATAGGTTATTCTACTTGGAGCAGTCCTCTACTCGAAGCTCCCAAAAAGCACACGTACCTCTTGCCACAAGTAAAAACGAAGAGGTTTCTTTCTACTGTGATTTTTAAAGGCAGCAACGTGGTATCTCACTCTCACAAAGCACAATTTGCAACCTCAAGGGCAGATGCTGTCCCCGGTCCCATCTGTCTCTCCCTTGCACCTATTCTCAAGAAGTGCCATTAACAGCAAGGTCACAAGGCTCATAAATCAGTCAAGGGTGCTGAGAGAAAACAGCACACATCAAGATATGGAGAAGAAATGTCAAAATCTTTCATATAGCAAGTCTGAAGCTTCTTCTGAAGAGCTTCTTTTTGAAGAGTTCTCTCACAACCTTGCCCTGCATACTACTGTGGGTCAGCAAGGTGCCACACAAAAATCACAATGTAAAAAGTTAGCCTGACTCTGCTTTGTGTTCGAGATCGTGTTACCTTCCTGCAAGCCTGTTTGCTTCAGGGGCGAATTCAGTGTGTGAGATCTAAGCATGCATGTCATTTGGGGTGTCTTTCAGTTTTCACTCCATCTGTATTAAGGCATTAAATGAGACACCCAAATTCAGTTTTGCTCTGATCCTGATTCCCCTGATATAAAGGTTAACATAAAAAGATACATCTAGCCCCTAAGGTAATCATTCATGCTGTAGGCAACCTCTATTCAAGGCGGGGGGGCTTGTGAAGTATGATATATTAAGCCATTAGCAAACAAGGTTGTGAGATGTGTTATCATAGCAAATATTTATAGATGAGTTTAGGATCTAGAATAAATTGCATTTCTCCTTTAAGATATCTCATGTCTCAAGCTGGCTAGCATTAAATTCTGAAAACATGCCTCTGCCTTTGCTTTTATGAGACTGGCACCGTTTCACAGTAATTCCCGTGACAGGGACTGCCTAGGTTTGGCCCACTGGGTAACTGACCCAATCCCCAATTGCTTTTTCTCTCTACAGCTCTGCAGTTAGAGTACTGTACCCGCTCTGTGTACACACTGTTTGGTTATTCAGCAGTTATTCAGGATAGTTATTCTTCTCAACATGGATAAATGTTGACCTATTTACCTGCTACAAACCTCAAGAAAGTTAATAAAGTTACCAAAAGGTGTCAGTTGTGCCACGGCCTCAAGAAGCCTCCATCAAAAGTGACATCGTCTCACTGCTAACAAACTGTTCCAGAGGAGAACACCAGACCACAAGAATTATCCATGCCAGTTTTGTGGAGCTATAGCAGCTGACCTCAACTGAGTATGCTGCAGCATAAATGATTTGCGAACAGACAAGCAGGATGCTGAAATACCCATATTTTTGAATTATTCAAGTAGCTCTATTAAACACATATTTCAGCCAAATCAGCAGAGGCCTGGAGAAGATGCCCATGGATTCTCTTCTCCATGACCGGTTTAGGCCTGCAAGCAGCTGTGCACAAATGGTTTTCAGAATGCATGTTCCTCTGCACAGTTACAGGAGGCCTAGAGATGTTAGGCACCATCCTCCAACAGGAACACTAAACCATAGCTGCTTCCAAAGTCATCATCCATGCCAATAGCCCAGGAGCTTAAATACCTTGCAAGCTGTCTTCGTGCCCTTCCCCTGCACGTAGGCCCATACCTGGATTCTGCTGGCACTGCAGGATTCTGCATTCCTAAGCAGATGCTCAGCATCTCCAAGGATCCTTCTAGTCTGTCAAAAGGAAGCTGAAATTCAGCTCAAACATCTGCTGTGTTTATTGCAGTACTTTAGAGTACCAATTAGTATTAGTGATGGGAGGGTCACCAAGAGAATCATGCAGAAATCCAAGCTGCTTTGGAGAGCACTGGAAATCACAGATTAGTTGAGGTTGGAAGGGACCTCTAGAGATCACCTAGTCCAATCCCCTTCTCTTACACTGTTAGAAAATGAGGAAGAAAGGAAACATATCAAGAAAGAGAATGTGTTCTCCATTTCTTCCTTACGAAAAAATAGAAACTGACTTGTACCAATATGGAAAGCCACAGATGCCAACTCCACAAGCACTTCTTTCACTGGCCAGCCTCAGCAAAAGGAAACTGTGTCCTGCACCCACTGCACTGCCCTGGCAATGCCAGGGCTGATCTTCATGAGACTGCACGATGAATCAGAGCATGTAGCTGATCTCACTTTAAAAGACCCCCTTCAAAAGAAGTGGTTATTTTCAAATCAGTTCTCCAAGCCTGCTTGCCACACCATCTCACAAAAAGCCATGCCATCACAGCAGAAGACAAGGTGCAGAGGTGGTGATTACTACTACAAGTCTGGCTACTGAAAGGAACGCTCAGGAAAACTACTCTGTAAACTCTCTCTGCAGTAAGCAATGCAAAACTGAAAAGAACAAGACTAGTGTTTCAGGGACATCTGGGGTGTTCCCTCCCCTCCTTTTAAACTTATTCTGATAACGGCTACCTGAAATGATATTTATGTACAGGTATTCTAAACAAATTGGCAGTGTTGCAGAGCACCATCATGCCACTTTTGGGGGGCTATATGCAAAAGCCAGGAAACGACTAGCAAGCATCAGCAACTCTGATAGCATGCAGATGGTCAGTCCTTCAAAAGTGAGAGACAAGGAACATGATCCCGAAACAGAGATCTTTGTTCAGTTGCTTCTAAGTAACACAACTTAGAACAATGCGTCAAGGTGAGGTGGAGAAGAAACTCATACTTGCATGCCTCATGAACAAAGAAAGTGCAAGAGAAAGGACATGAGGGAAAAATACACAACAATCCAGACTACCTTTTCCATCATAAAATGGCTATAAAAACACAGTCTATGTACCTGTTACCAGGTATCACAAACAGTATGGGACATGTAAGAGTTACTAAGCAACTAGTTACTTACTACTATTTTTTTCCCACTCAGCTTGTGATAGAACCAAATGACAAATACATTTGGTGTGTCCCTAATTAGTCCTGTCTTGTTTCTAAAATACCCTTGAGTGTCCTTAAGCCAGCTCTGAATGTGCTGTGGAATTTCCATTCTGATAAAGCCACAGTCAGGATTAGTTCTGTGGAGCTAAACCCTTGCACTGTGCCCTGTGGGTCAGAAAAGTTAATTTATTAAAGTTGCTAGAACAGAACCCGCATGCAGGAGCAAGAGTTGGTAGGTGGATATTTGTAGGGAGCAGTTTCTGTCAGCTTCATTTTATGGAGAGAAATCTCTAGTTAAAAGGACTTCCTGGAGGGAAGACTTCAGTACTTTATTCCTCCATTGATCTTGAAGGGTGTCACTAAGAGAACACTCATGGGACTGTACACAGAAAGAGGAAAATTTTACTGGACACAGCAAGCCATTTGTCAGCCTGTCAAGGATACAGAATGATACAGTTCTGCCCAATTCTATTTTCTCTCTCCTAACCTAGCACCTGTTTGTTTTTCCTCAATAGAAAGGAACATGCGCACTGGACCTAATTACATAAAGTTGGACCCAATTACATGAGCTCTGAAGCTTAAGATAAAATAATTTTAATTTGATTTGACATTTACATACAATTCACAGACTCCAAAACATTTCCTCTTTTCTACGATGGACACCACTTATTTCTTTCAAATTAGATCAGATATACAGATCAATTTGCAGTTACCATAAGGTTTTTCTTCAGTGACTTTTCCTGTAGCATCTAAAGTATCAGTAGCTTTGCCCAGTCGTCCAATAGCAGTGTATTTCTGAGAAGGAAAAAGAAAGATCCGTGACTTAATTTTTTTAAAAGGCTGCAAAACTGCAAGAACTTCAAACAAGAGTATCAACAATACTATATGAATAGACAATCCATGAACTTTGGGTCTGCAAAAGTAAAGGCGATAAGATAAAGAACTCAGAAGAAAATAAAACCAGCATTACATGGGCCTACAACTTCCATTTTAGAAACCCCAGAAAGAGGCAACACAGTATCTAAATTTTACTACAAATCCATCAATGTGATAAAGAAAATCGATTGGCAAAGTCACAATCTCTGTAGGATGTTATACGCTATCGTTTAAGCAACCCTTTATGCAGTTTTTCTGTTTCTTCACCATCAAAAAACAAACTAGAGAGGAAAAAATAGATGCACCAATTCACCTGTGAAAGCAAAGCATCCACTCCTAGGCAAAGCAAAACAACAACTTGGCCATTAAGTGCAGTGACATGCGACAGCCCAAAGCAGAAATAAGGAGGAGTTTTAAGTATCTGGAAAGTTCCATCCCATATGAGGAAGAGCTTCTCTACTGTGAGGGTGACAGAGCCCTGGACCAGGCTGCCCAGAGAGGTTGTGGAGTCTCCTTCTCCGGAGATGTCCCAGACCTGCCTGGATGCCACCCTGTGCCACGTGCTCTGGGTGTCCCCGTTTGTGCAGGGGGTTGGACTAGATGATCTCTAGAGGTCCCTTCCAACCTCAACCATTCTGTGATTCTGTGAAACCAGTGAGGAGTTGCGATGAGGATAACCAGTGTGAGACACCGCTGCTGGCTACAGGTTCTTAGAATACTTCTGATTCAGGGGTCTACCTTTGAAGAGTCCTTCCCTAAGAAAAACTCTCCAGAATACCTATCTGTAGGAATCAACCTGTTCCCAAACTAGGGGCTCTCATCCTTATTGCATTCCACATGGTGTCATTCTCTTCCACGGTTTCACGGTACGTGCGGCATGAGCCAGTGTCTGATGACACTGCCAGAGCCCTTCCCATGAAGTGACTGCCCTGGGGCTTGCAATGGAGAGCCAACATGATGACATTCCCTCCATAACATGAGTTTGGGCTTAGTCTGCAGAGACCTTTTTGTATTAAAATCTGCAGTTTGACCTGCTGTCTATCCCAGATTTCACTCAGACCTACAGCAAGTCCAGGGGTCTTCAATGAAAAGCATTTCAGTTCCCTAGGAAAGAGAAAAAAAAAAAAATCAAGATGTTCCAAATGCCTAGTTCCCAATAAGGATTCAAAGAATCTACTCCCAACTAGGCCAATATAAATCTGAACCGTGACATAAAAGCATGCTACGTCAATACACTCACCAAGTATGAAAAAGTTCAAATAGAAACAGTGTAGACATATAAAACCACATCTACAAAATGGGACTACTAAGACAATTCTTAGATTGTGTTCAGCACTCAGACACCTGTCTTGAGGCAGTTGCCATGAAATGGAAGCAGCAGG
>NW_010583408.1:5836-21500 GCF_000705375.1 Tinamus guttatus | reverse complement strand
TGAAGACTTTAAAACAAAAAAAAAATAGCTATATCCTTTGCTTACAACATTGATGCTTCAGCTCTCCTAGATGCTGCAGGGGCCTGAACCCTCTAAAAACTGTCTCTACATCCAAGAATAGGCTCTTTTAAATTAATCCTTCAGGTTTACATATTTTAGAATGCATGAGAAAAAAAATGAAGGAAAAGGATGAAGGATGCTCCACAACAAACATCTACATCAACCTTAAATTATATTTATTGCTTTTAGCATCTTAAAACTGCTTGCTGAGACATATTTAATGATCTAATTCTTAATATTTAATAGCCCAGTTAGAAACAGACATGATTCAGCAACTTATCTAGAGGTTAAAAGAAACATATGAACAGATCTTAGTAATTCTAGTACACTGAATGATCCTAGCAACCCACTAAAACTTCAAACCTGCCAATTTAAAACTTGAAATCTCTCGAAATCAGAGGTTTCTAAACAATAGTGCAGATACTCCTTCATCGTGAATGATTTTATATATATTTAATCTAGCTGTGGCTATGCTGCTTGATGTGATCTGTTACAATAACGTCACGTTTGTCTTCCTAGCAAGGGAACGGTATCTCAGGACATTTGTTTGTATGGAAACAACTGTTGGGCTACACAACACAATGCTGAACATGATTTTCCCTTTTGTTTCTGTCATAAAAAAGACAAAACTATTTAACACGTACAAAAAACATCCTTAAAAAACAGTAGTAAATTCCATCTTTCGAAAGAAGCCTTTATAGAGCCATAAGAGAGGACTCGAGCCAGAAATGCAAAAATCCAGAGTAAGAAGGAAAGAAGGCTGGGAAATAAAGAATTACAGTTGGTTTATGATCAGCCTCTGAAGTGCCCTTGGGTATCTACAATTATATATCATAATTCTTACCAGCCACTTAATAGGGTTTACTTCCCCCTTTGTTAGCGTGCAGGACCTGGAGCGTGTAGAAGATAAGATGACAGCCCAGATTCAATCACATCCTTATTTTGTGTAAAATTTAGCATCACCTCTGCCTAGACTCTAACTCACAGTGCCCTTGGCAGCACCCAATGGACTGAGTCATTTAATAAGCCCTTGGTGACCTCTCCTCCCCTCCGCTGGCAATCATTTATTTCCTTCAGTTTTACAAAATGCATCTCAGGGCATTCTTCCTGTGCTCTCAAATTGCAAATCACTGCAGGAATACAGACAGTAACTCCTCACTACTATGGTGGCTTCGACACACTCAGAACCTGAAACAAAAAAGCAAGGCACTAGGTGCTGCAGGTGGAGTAGAAGCCTAACAACCCCAGACTGAGGCACAAAAACGTGCTGGGATGAGCAGCTCAGCAAGGCACCCTCCCAACAGCCCCCTATGTCCATGCCCTTCTACTCATCTCAAGGGATCAGGATCAAAACCACTTAAAGATTAAAACCAGCACCTCAGCTTCCCCATGGGATTCCACAACATGCAGCCGCAGCCCATTAAGAGCTAAGGCCAAGCCTTCCCAGTCACATCTTGTATTCACGGCAGCTTCCTGCATTCATTGTGACTTCTAATGGTCTTCCCAATGGTCCCAGAGTCTGGCAATTCTTATGCCAGAACAATATAACCCTGAGGGCCTACAGACCTCCTTGGAACTACCGACCCGACCCTGCGTTAGGGAACAGCTATCCCTGCTGTCTAGAAAGCCACACTCTTGGTGTTACGGCAAGTGGAGCAAGAGGCAGGAAAGCGATCAAAAGCCCTCAAGGATGATCAACCCTCATCCACGCAGATGAGCGGGCAGCCTTAAGAAGATGTTTTACAGAGAAAAATCGCTGCACTTTGTCAAGATGATAATGTGAAAACTCTGTCGTGCAGCCTGAAGAGCATTGCTGGCTGCATCCTCCCCATTAATAGGAAGATGGGCAAGAGTTCTGCAAGCCAGACGTGTGACCAGAAAAAACACAGGCCGTAAAAGGCACTACTGGAGAAGGGCAAACAGGACTGCAGGAACACTAAGAAACTAGCTACAGACACTCTAATCCATTGGAAAGACCCTGGAAAGAAGAGTTTTGTTTTACAGTCTCAATCACAGGGACGCAGGCAAAATCCCCCCACACAATAAACCACACGATTATTTTAAAAATGTTTTCGTAGGAAATGACCACCACATGGCTTTCTGTGTTCAAGTCCAATTTAACAGAAATCCTGATACTACCTGAGAACAGAGAGGAAGTGTACAAACAAAAAGAGAAACAGACAAATGTTACCAATGTGTGTGTACATGTATATATAAAACTGCAAGAGGAGCAGCAAAAACCCCCTCCCGAGATGGGTCCTACACGGGGCACAGCCATGAGCTGCACAACCCTGGGCTGACTGCCAGGTGCCTGCACCACTGATCAGTGCAAAAGCCAGACAGGCCGTGGGGCAGAGCTCCTCAGCTTTAATTGTTAATATATCAACGTTTTATTGGGAAAGAAGCCAGGGACTCACAACCTTAAATTATAACATCTTTAAAAGCTTTTTCAAATGTAGAAAAGCAACACTTAGGCAGAGCCAGCTAGACACACAAGTAATTAAGAAATCTGGTCATTAGTAGCTGTCAGAAGGATTGTAAGATGGCTCCCAGTGCAAGAATTTCCCAGAAAAGCAAGGCCTCTGGAAGAGGCAGTTCACAAAAGTTAATCTAGGGATGAGCCATTTTCTAATGGGAGCAGCAAATGAACACAGAAGTGTAAAGGAAAATAAAGGCTGTGGTCCCCTGTGCAAGAGATTGAAAGTCAAGAAAGAGAAACCATAGTCGACAAACAAAGTCAACTCACGTAAACCGATGCCTGCGAATCCCTGATAAGTTTGAGGAAATATCAAAAGCAGCAAAATTCTCCGGGGATCCTGAAAGAAACCAGGGCACAGGAGACTGGCGCAGACCAGGCAGCTGTATTCCTGTGGACAGGGACATTCAGATCAGGAACTGGCCTTAAACTCTGCTTTAAACGAACGCTCAGCGTGTGCGCAGAGCTTTCTAAAGCACAATTGGCTTGCTCTGGATTTGGTATTGATGTAACTTCTCCTATCTGCTCTTGCAGAACATCAGCAGCTACCAATAGGTTCCTGCAGCCTCATCATCCACCACAGCAAAAATAGATGAGGAAGACAAATGAGCTGGGGGAAAGGGTGTTTTCCAGAGTATTCTCCAAAACAAAGTGATCTCACTAAGCAGATGCTAATATTTAAAGCTAAAAACCCTGATCTCTTAAAAGCAGGTTACAAAGAAACAAAATTAAAGATTGTAAATTGAGGGTGGGAAAGAAGTATTTTATAATAGATTAAGTTAAAAATTAACAAACCTTACACATGGCCTTTTAATATAAAGAAACATTACAACTTTTCCTCTCCACAATTCATTTTTGTCCTAAGAGAAAAAGCTGACTTTGTGCTAAGTCTGCACTAAATTTTATTTACTGCTAGATGTTGTAATTGTACTGTCATTGCTGAAGAACTATCTGATCTCTAGGACTAACAGGATTTTCTGCCCTCTTATGTCAGCTTCTTATTTAAAGGTTGGAACATGCGGGGCGACTAGGTTTTTGATGCAAAGGATCACCTGTCACAGGAAAGCCCACAAGACAGTTTAACTGGAAGAGAAACTTCCAGACAGCAGCTGAAAGCTGCAGGTAGCTTAAATTTTGGTATTGCTGGGAAGGGAGGAAAAAAAAAAAAAATCTCAGCAATAGCACCAGATCTCCATGACACTTTGGCTATCCTCGAGGGGCTGCAGGCCACTGTGTTGGTAAAAAGTCTCTTCATTCAATCTGCAGGACGCCTGTCCTCTGCAGAAGCCCACTGCACTCACCAAAATCTCTCAGGGTAGCTATTTCTTCTACAGCTTCAATCTGTTAACATCTTTTTGTACCCACGTGCACATGTGTGTGTAATTATTTTTTGAGAAAAGTAACACCTCACAGTGTCACAGCCTTCATTTTTTTTCTTTAATGCAGTGCAGGAGAACTGTGTATGTAGCACAGACATATACAATTATAGAAAGGTCAAGAGAAAAGAGGGAGACACTGACCTCATAAATGGAAGAGCAGAGAAATCTTAGTAGACCACACTCTTAAAATAGTCTGCATTTTTGGAGAAAAGAGCTTATGCAGCACAATAAGTGCAGTCTCCTCAAGATTCTCGATACCTTTTTTTTTTTTTTTTTTTAAAAAAAGCCTGAATATTAATAGAGCATGAAGACAAGCTATTAATAGATTAGGCCTCTAGGGTTAGCATTAAAGTCTTGAGCAATACACAGCTTATTAAACCAGCTTACTAATGGTACTGTAGCAAGGAAGTTCCTATCTGTTGTATTTAACTGCTCTTCCTCTACAGCTTTGCCGGGTACCGGGTAGAGAATGTTTCTCCTAGATATTATATATCATTCCTAGATATTCTTACCAGCCTCTTCTGCTTTTATGATTTAATTGTTAAGAAAAATCAGACTAAAAATAGGCATCATATGTTTTAAAGTGAGCACTGTGTGAACGTGAAGGTGACAACAGATGTACAAATTTAAGGGCAGCAAGACACCCAGGAATCCGTCTCCCACTGCTGGCCCTTGCCAAGTTCTGCATTTTTCACTGTGCAGGTTTAACATTCTCTCAGTGCATCTTGTTTGCACAGCCACCACTCCAAGTTTTGATAACACCTTTCACACATCCTCAGTGCACATTAAAACAACATAATTCAGGCAGTTTCCCAGCATTCCTTTTACATAAGCTTTTTTTTTTTTCCATGAGGAAAAGGAGGAGGACTGTATTTATACAAACTGACATTGATTTCTGCTGATTATCTTGAAATGTTCAGGGAGGAACAAATTCAAAGTCAATAACATAAAGTAATATGGACAGGATAAAAAATGATGCTAACAGTGACGATCTCCGGACCGGCCACTCCTGCTCAAGAAAGAGGTTTGAGAATTATAACAAGAAGTTCTGGTTCTGCAAAAGCTTCCCCAGGGCTCAGCAGACACTATTAGGGTGGTTGGCACCTGTATACAGCTGTTAAGGATTACAAAAATAACTATGGCAAGTTTTATATAGAGAGGTAACACATTTCATATAAGATCTTATTTTTTCACACATATACTGTAACAAAGACCATACAACAGCCCTTTATCTGTATTTCAGGAACATAATATACTTCACTGAGCGCACCAAATGGTAAATAATGGATGAAATTAAGCAACCTCTATGTGCTAGGAGTATCTGTAAAGGCTGAAGCACATCCATTTGCCTGCTGATTAACATCTCTCAAAAAACAATCACTCCATCTCCAATCTGTCAGCCCAGTTCCTCTAGGAAAACTTATAAAACATTTCAAAACAAACCTGTGAACTAAAATTCATAATTCCACTGGGTTCAGAAAAACATGGACTCAATAGATAAATTGGATCTACAGCACACTATAAATCTTAGCTCTCTCTAACCCCCAGTCCCACAGTATATAGTCTATCAGGCTCCCCTTCCCTCAGGGGATAAACTTATTTCTTTCTTTTCCTTTCCATGTCCCTTCTAAGGGAAACAATAATTTCTCTGGGCATGAACACAGCCAAAGTAAGGAAGTTTTGTGTAACAACACTCCATTTTGCTTAAAAGAAGCCATGAAAGGCACTGTCTTTTTCCTAACTTTCCCATCTCAATACAAATAGAGAAAAAAAAAAAAAAAAAGATCCTTTGTTATTGTGGATGGGACCATAAGCAAATAGGCCAGGATGGAGGGGGGAAAAAAAAAAAAAAAAAAAAAGGACAAATACAACAAAGACCTCCCCATCGCCCCCAAAATTGAGAGGACAAACAAGAGAATATGTTGCAGTTGAAAATTTTCTTAGGGAAAGTGCTAAAGAGCAAACCATAGAGTTTTAGTTGTGTTCCTCCTTCAAGGCAGTCAGGTATGACAATAATACTGTGTGGAACCAAAAGCCCAGCTGAAACCACTGGTGATAGATGGGAACTGCAAAATCACTAAGATTCCTGCCCTGGCCAGCAAGGTTATGAACCCAGGTACCCCTCATAACATGCACTGTTCTCTTGCTCTGTTTTATTTAATCAGGTAATAAAACTTATCCAAGCTCAGCTGGGATCTCAGGGTCTTACCTGTTATTACTACCTGTCAACCCATAACTGTTAGGACACTATCTTCACAAGTATTTAACACTTTTTCTTCCAGAAAGTACCTATTTCACTAAACTCTAAACAAATCTGAAGTTACATTTAGTTTTAAAATCATTGACTTCTACTTTAGACCCAAGAAAGGTCATACAAAGCCTATCAGATTTTTCATACTACTCAGTCTAGTAAATGTGTTTCCACTACCCACACACCTTACCACGCCAACAGAATGTTTAAAAGTATCAGAATCCGATAAAGAAAACAGAACACATTGCTATGCACTGTATGAATAAGTAGTCTGGGCCTTACTAGCTCCACAAGAGTACAAAATAAGAGTTCAGTTGCTGATACTGTAGGAAAAAATATGAAGAAAACATACACTGCAATGAATCCTCCAAAAGGATAGTAAAGGCTTCAGTTTTCTTGCACTCACAATTCAAATATTTGAACAGAAGCACAAACTGCTTTTTAAATCCACTTTAAAAACAAAAAGAAAAGGAAGTTTAAAAAATAGGATTTCCCTATGAAACACCATGTTTACCACCATATGTGCACATTAATGCACAAACTCACAAATGTTCTCTATTTCTAAATACTTGGCTACTGTTAAATAAATCTGGAAGAGGAAGAGAGTTCTCAGAGACACAGAGTTCTTATAAACCTCCTGAAAATGAATAAATAGAGGAAATAAATCTATTAGAGCTTCCGCTAAGGAAAAGGCTTTAGAGGGAGTTCAGCTGCATGACTGGATACCCAAGGGTCCACAGAGGCTGGTGTTTAAGAGGCTGTAAACAGAGTCACACGGAAAGACTCATTGCTTCTTGCCATTACAAGAGCCAGTAGATGTTCTTTTTAGTGTATTATTAATCCCATGAGCTCGCTGCCAAAAGATGGAACCTAAGGACTTAGAATTCCAAAAAAAAAACGAATTCCTGGAAAAAGCTCACAACCCTTGTGCTTGAGTAGTTAAGCAATAAAAATTAAAGGCCAGTCTCTTAGGATAAGATAATCACAATATTCCAAAATCACAAAGGTAAAGAAAGAAGGAAGCTTCTTTTCGGTCACCTATTTCTGCAGCAGCTGGTGCCAATACACTAGAGCTGCAACAAGGAACCTACGGGACTACTACAAATTCTCGTGCTATAAGTAAAGTTGAACCAATTACTTCTGGTGCACGCCCTATTTTCATGGGATACAGCTGTAACTTCAGCAAGTTGAGACCTGGTCACTGAACTGCTACCGCTTTCCTATTCGCAAACCACATGAACACTTCCCCTTCTGCCCCCCGCAATTTCAATGAATCAAAGTTGTCACTTATCAGGTCACTTACGGATTTTACTTGATCAAGTGGAAGTTCTTTCTATCGGTGCTTTACTCTGGAGAAGCTGCAACTTCCAAGATCCAATTTTCCATTCTAATTAGTCCCTGCCCAAGGTTGTGTGAGCACTGCAAGTACTCGGACAGTTTTCCACAAGCCACCAAACTTCTGGGCTTCAGAGTAAGAGCAGACACAGCTAGAAGCTGAACCTCCAATAAAAACAAAACATCCAAGAGTTCCGCGCATCAGGAGCCAGCGACTTGGAGCACAGATTGGGACACCAAGTTCTGGCTTCATTCACACTCAAATGAAACTCTCTTGGGGTGAACCCTGATGTTGGCTCACTGAAAAAAAAATCACAAATTAAACAAGTGAAATCTGAAAATTTCAATTACGTTGTCTTATCCTACCTAAAAGTAAAGGCTGTATGTGCTGGAAGACATCTCCTCCCAATGGAAAGTATTGGAATAATGCAGAACTTCCTGGCCTACTGCTTTCCCTTTTCTCCTTCTCTGATGAGCCCCCAATCTTTCCACTCCTAGTTTCTACATTACAGCACATACTGGCAGGTAAGAGGTTTGAAAACAAGATTATTCACTTTGGAAACGGTGCTACTAGCCAGCAGCACAACTCATTTCCTTGGAAGCATCACATCTACATTGTGTTTCAGACAGCATAGTCCACCCATGAATCTGAGTCCTTCAGAAACAATTTATCATGATAAAAATCGGAGCACCCTCATCATACTCATTTTACTGGTGAAGCAGCAAATATACTGCTACACTTATTTTGCAGGCACAAGGAAACAGAAATCTCCCACAAAATAATGCCGTGCAAGAAGTCCAAGCACAAAAATCTCAGAATGCAAGGAGTAGCTCGTACTAAATGCTCAGCATTTACATTCCAGATCCAAGAAGATTCTCCCCCTTGCTTGGAACATTTGAAGCACAATAAAGCAAACAAACAAAACCTAAGCCAGCTTGCACATATTTTAATTTCTGGATAAATATTAAGAATTCCATGAGACATTTGGAACAGTGAGTAGGTATTGCCGTTGGCTGCAAATTCTATTTGTTTTGAGTTAATCCATAAGGAGGTCAAGCCAGTGGAGCAGCAGTGCAGAGTCAGACTTACCATAGAAGAGTAAAACCCCTGTAAAATGTTTATGAGTTGCAAATCAAGTGATAGCGTTCAGAGCCGCCACGTAGAGTCAGAAAAGTTTCACACAACGTTTGGGAAAAATTCCGAATAGTCCAAACTCTGGCACAGCCACCATACGGAGTTTACTGCAGTAACATACGTTTTGCCACTCAGCAGATCTCCACTGCCAGCAAGGATAGACTGAACTAGTTCTTTACAAAATACACTCACATAATCAAAAAGTAGATTCTAACTAGAGAAGCTCACCCAGTTCAGCCAAATCTTTAGAGTAAACAACACAGGAAAAATGTCACACTCCTTAGCATACACTTTATCAGCCACAATGGTAAAAAGATGAAATAAGAGTCTAAAATCCTAGCATACTTCATAGGATGTAAAGAACTACTCAGTGCTATTCAGGCAATCATATCAACATCAGATCTCTCACTATACTATAAGTTTTTATTGTCAGCGTGGTCCAAAAAAAGCAAAAGCAGATACTTTACACATTTAAGCCTCTCGGGTTACTATACACCTAATTTATCCAAGTATAAATACAGGAGAGGAAAGCAGGGACAGAGGTGCTCCAAGGACTGCCACGCCGCATGGTGTGGACGCGCAAAGCGCCTCACGCACAGCAGAGTCCGCCGACAGCACAAGCAAGAGCCCGCGGCCTCCGTCCATCCCACGTGAGGTGAGAGCTGGTGGCGGTCGCTGGGTGCCTCCTTGCGCCCTCCCGCCCCCCGTTCCTCCTGTGTTCCCCTCCCTCGTCCCTCAGCAGCAGCCGAGCAGCCTTCCCGAGCCCTCGGGCACAGAGGCGGACCAGACACCAGACGTGACTCACGTTCGCTGCCAGACCTCACAGCAAAGCCACCATGGAGCCGGTGCCTGCTCTCCTCAGCCAAAAGGAGAGGAGCTGCTTCCTCCCTCTCACCTATTTCCACTGGGAATACCAGCCTGTGAGATACCCGAGTTGCTTTCACATGTTTAGCTACAATTTCTTAGTTTAGCTCCATGCCTCTCCCTAATTGAAAAGGTCTGAAAAGGGAGATGGCAGGTGGGAGAGGTTAGCACTTCAGAAGTAATTAAGTGCTAAAAGAAAGAATCTTTCCCTAATGAGGGCTGGGAACTTCATCTCTAGAGCTGGAGGGTAGTATCTCTTTCCTCCCCGAAATTCAGCCACAGTCTTCTCCCAGAGCCAGTCCTGGCTGCTTTAAGCAGTTATCTTGTGGAAAACTCAAAAGGGAAAAACCGGAGGTGACATATGGAGGCATTAAGGGACAGGAGAACCCCCCTCCCTGTGGTTAGGGCAGACACACTGAGGGGCAGAAACATGTGAAAATGTTTGTGAGATTCCCAGATGCAACTGACTAAAGTATCCTATGCAGAGCAATACAGCTCCAACAGAAAAGAGAAAGGGTGTCATGGACTAAGTGCTTCTGTGCATTACTGTTTAATTGGCTTTTTGATTATCAGTTCAATAACAGACTGTTCACATTTATCAAGTTTTCAACAGCACTGGGTGAAAAGGAGAGCAGCTGCTGAGAAAGCAGGATTCAGCACAGTAGCATCCTGGATGCTTTCGGGTTCTGGTCCCCTAATTCCCAGCAGCACATGAAGACGAGCACTGGTCAGACTAGATGGGAAAAGCTGGAGGTGCCTTTAGCTGAATGGCTAATTTTTGCTTGAATTTGCAAAGACTAATATTGGATTTGTTTGTCCTACCATCTGCTATAATCACAGATTAAAATTAATCTGTCCATTGACAATAGGAAAAATGAAGATACTTATGAGATTACATAGATAGAAACTTATGATTTATATGATATGAGACATCTAAAGTGTCCAGAAGTGGTTTTAAGGACCTCCATGTTGGATTTATCATCTATCTCCTTACAATTCCACTGTAAATCCAGCTCTAGATGCTTATTGCATGTTTCAGCTCTAAAATATCTCTGAAATTTGGTTTTATATATCAAATGCGCTACAGTCAGTGGACTACACTAACTATAATAAATTTTGTATCAGACTCTACAGCTACGGCTTTTTCTTTTGGCAATATTCCTTCCTGTTGCATTATTTTCCTTGGAGTCCAACTGAACATTATCAAGCAGATTCCAAACTTCAAGTTACTACTTCAGCACCTATAAACAGCTTAAAGGTTCCAATTAGACTCAAATAAGGAGGAGAAAAAAAAATAAAAAATAAAAAAAATAAAATGTGTTAGGAAAGCTGTCAGTTGGGTGAATCAAGTATTGACTTTCCCTGAATATAAGATAAAATTTGGAAAATCGAATTTTCTACCTCTGCCATTTTTGCCTAAAGTTCTCATTAAAGATTAATGGCTAGAACTGCAGGATTTTCCTTGCAGAGGAGGCATCAACACTAGTGGATTATTCTTAACAGTACACACACTTGTTTGCATATGTGATGGCTACAATCTGCAGTGCATCACCTGTCAAAGCAGCAGTGAATCCATCTAGGCTCCAACTTGGATAATCTGTTGCAGCCACAGGACTCATGTCTTGCAGAGCACCAGCCTAAGTGAGTCACAAACTGGAATAATCCCCCCCCAACGACAGCACTTCAGAAGAGAGAAAAGGAATGAAGATCACTTCTAGATTTTGAAATACTGAAACGTTAAAGAAATCCTCCTAAAAAATAGAGTTGATCTTTATTAGCATTCACTAGGGAACCTGAGGGGAGGGGAGAAAAAAAACAGCCTGTATGTCAAAGTCTTAATATCAAATATCTGCCTAAATATATTTAAATAGGTCAGATATCTGAGATATTTGTAGGATGATGCAGCTCTTTGTTTAAAGAAGAAAAAACAAAGAAACAACCAGTTTAGTATTTCTTACCTTTGAACCTGCCAATATAGCGCTCAGCATTTTTGTTCCTTTTCCAATACCAACCACTGCAAAGACAGAGAGAAGCGTCACAGCATGCCACTCCAAAACCATCCTTACAGTGCTCTTATTCAATAAGAATCACTAGTAAATATTATGGTAGTCAGAAACATGGCCTTTCACAGTCTGTTAGCATTTGCGGAGAGCCAGTGCTTATGAGAAAAGTGTATTTGATACTCAAATAACATGGAATTAACAAAATCAAAAGTCTAGAGATGAATAATCTTCATCTATTGTTAAAATGCTTTAATTCCACCCTGAGATTTATTCATATTTTAATCAGCAAAGAAACGGATAGTGCAATTAACCCTGTCTCTGGTGTGATGAAGGCTTTGGCTCCCCAGTAACAAATCTAGCCTTCACTGTTAACTAAATAGCACCCATTTAGAGGTTATTAGTGGCCAAGAGCAACACAGCCGAGACAGCATAACAAATGAGTTTATCAGGGTCACAGCAAGAAAACCAGAGTCATAAAGCTCCACTGTCTCCAGCAAACATCTTTTATAATCATATGGTCCTATTAATATGTATGTACAGATTATTTCCTTTTGATCTTAAATCAGTATTCAGCCAAGCAACAGTCAGCTTTTCAAATACAAAGCAGGAAAAAAGATTTTTACTTTAAAAACATTTCACAACAAGATGTTTTCCTTGAATTATTTTTTCCATTGATTTCTTCCACATACAACAATCAGAAGAAATAATGACAATAGAAGGAGGAACATGGGAAACAATGAAAAGCCAGATACCCTGTCACTACATGCATTTGTGAGAACATATCACCACCCTGTAATTCATTACAGAGTTTTCCATTACCTCACACAGTAAAAAGGCATAGCTCTAATGAAAAATGAAGAAGCCATTCTGAAATTATTTTGCTATCAGAATAACACAGGGTTGCCTTTATCTTTGCAGAATTCCAGAAGGAAATTACTTTCTCCTACAAAACATATAATACGTAACAGCTCATGCTCTTGATTTCAGTAAAATTACAGGGGATAAGGGAGCTTGTAGGAGAAAATCAGCTTTGTGTCAACCAGGAACCAGTACTAGAAGCATCAAACCAGATAATGATTCCTTAAACATATTTATTCTTTACAAACATTTGTGCTCTAACACTAATGCTTCTTAATCTTTACTCTGGCACTCACTAGACTTTTTCTTATTTTCGATTACTTATCCCCTTGTTCCCTTAGGGTTTCTACACTCTCATATATGTCTTTGTCCTTGCTCTGTTGTGTGTCTTTAGCTCAGGCTGTTCTTGTCATTTTCAGCAGCTAATAAAGGGCAGCAACAAGGCTGAGAAAAGGCGGTAAACTCAGATGAAACTTCACAGTCAAATACTTTCCTTGCAGTGGGATGACATCACTGACACATCAGCATAAACGGGGAGCTGAAATGTGCTGGAGTGTCAAGAGATTCAACAGAAAAATTTTAAAGAAGCACTGAAACCTTTTGTGAACAAAACCCTTGCAATTTCCCCTTAGCTTGCGTACTACCAAGATAGAAACTAACCTTGCTAGACGGTGGGGAACATATGGTTTAATTGAATTTTATATTTCTCATTTGCCAGTGTCTGAACTGCTTCTTGAATGGCATTTTCTACTTGGTTTACATAGGAGCTACTTCAGTTTCAAAAGAGCTGCCTTCACCCACTCATGTCTGCATTTTAATAAAAGGTTTATAATTTCCTGGGGCAGAGGACTCCCAGCATAGAAAACAACATTCTGCAATCTTATTTTCATAAGGTAGCACACACATTACAGCTATGTGCTCACTGCAAAAACATGGTCAAAAACTTTACACCTATCTTTCTATTTTAGTCTTCTGATGAAGAAACACTGGCCAGTTATTTGCCATTTCTACATCCTCCAGACTTGTTATTAACTAATTTGTATGAACAAAGTTAGAGATTTGCATGAATAATTTTAATACATGAAATTTGGGAAGCAGCAGTAAGGATCAGGACAGAATGGACAGAAGTTTAACAAATGTATATTTTTATTATGCTATTGTGCATGAGAAAAAGCTTCCTGCCCCACTACAGCATGCTAAGCAGCAGCACACACATTTCCTAAATAGCTTCTTTCTATTAAGTCCTCCCCTTTCTCCTCATTGCTTTATTTGAGCCCTAAGAAATTTGAGTACACTTCCCTTCCCTCTCCTCTCCAGTTTTGTCCTTTCCAATCTAGCGATCATTGATTTTCCTCTGTTTTCTATGGCAGTGAAGTGAAACATCCTGTGCCTTTTTGGATCGATCCACAGCGTATTAAGGTGATGCACTTTTCTGCCTTTACCAGGCACACCAAGCTCATGTACTTTTTTGCATGCCACAGGGGCTGGCCTTGGAGACCACTGGATATCAGAAAACAGCAGGAGAAGCAATTAAAAAGCATGAATGATTTCTCTTTTCCTCTGGATCAATGCTGTTGACTTCCCACAGTGAATACTAGCACGTTCAACGGGAACATCTGTGGAAAAGGAAAATGTCCACTTCAGCAATACAGAGTATTCTCTGGTGAGCAACACAGTCCAGGAAATTGGAAGAAGAGCCAGTACTTCTAGGCCACAAAGGTTAGAGTCTACAAAATGCACAGGTGGCAGGGAAAGACAATTACCAGCATATGTGCCTCTACTAGCAACAGCCTCAGCAAGTGACACTCCTTTGGAAGGCCACTCAGTCATTACAGCAGAGCTCAGTGGATCTGCTCCCAGTGCATATTCATAGTTGCACTTCTTTGCCTTTCAGCACCAAAAAATATTACCAAAAAAGACACTTTTTTGGTAGAGTAAGAGAGCAACAAAGCTAGGATAAAGTAAACTATGGTTTCTAAGTTACTCATCAACAAAACTATCTGTGGCAAGGTGTGATATGGGCATAATCCAGGCCAACAGCTGTTTTTTCAATCCAAGCAATTGAAACATCCTCTTCTTTAAGAAGAAAGGAATGTGATAAATCACTACAAAAAAAAAAAAAAACACAACAACACACACAGAGCATTGAAGCTCTTTCAATACTCTTTTTTACTAGACAGGATAACTTTCACTTCTGTTTCTTACTTCCATGCTGATCCCCCCAAAACACAACAGCTAGATTGGTTTTACTCATCTTTCATTTGGAAGCTATGATAATCCCAAAAGGCTCTCTCAGAATCCCAAAAATGCATTTTCTTACCAACCAAAACATTGGAAAACTTTTAACTAAATAAAATCATCGCTTTCTGAGCCACTTTAGATGTCAAAACATTACACAACATTCTATATTTCCATGTAGATAACCCACAGATTATTTGAGGAAGTGGAGAAAACTCCCTTTCTAGTCAGTAAAATGTTATATTCATGTTAAAGCATACACAGGGGAAGCTTATCCCTGACTATCCTTCCCCACTAACCCTTCTTTTCCCTTGGGCCCCACAGCCTGCCATGTGCATTCCAAGTCATTCTTCCACCTCTGAGCTCACAGGCATGAAAACGTCCAGTGAAGTCACCTTTCTATGACTGCGTTTGTATTTTCCATTACCCAAAACTCCTGTAGCCGCACTGTCCAAAGTGCCACCATGTCCAATTTTCAAAATTTGCTTCTTTCTTTTGTTCACATTTGCTTTCACACCAGCTTCTGCAAATAGAAATGAAAAAGAGACATTACAGGCTGACCTTAGGGCACAGAAAAAAAACAATGCATTTTTGCATATGGCTAAGAGAGATTAAAAAAAAAAGTTTAAGCCACGTATTAGTAGGGCAGGAGAGGCTGTACTGAGCAAGACTGATGGTTGCATGCAATGGGCTGAGCACATTTGCAGGCGGGCAGCCCTATGGAAAACTTGCAATGCACTGAGGCTGCTCCGATTGCTTTCACACTGCCCAAGGGTCCCACTGACCCCGCTACTATGTGATGGCCAAGTTCCCAAGTCCATGATGAGGGGTCCAGGCCTCTGTACCTGTGCAATGACCAAACTTTTTTTCCCCCCCGATACCAGAGAGCTCAGGCTTCCTTTATTTCAGGAAAAGGAAAAGCAGCCTTGACATATCGCACCCTGGACTCCCAAAAGCGCTGAAACACGGAGTTTTCCCGCTCGCCGCTGACTTTAACAGCAACGCACAGCCGAGCCGAAACTGGGGGCCACCGCGGCGCCCCCGTCCCGCTGCTGCCGAGACCCG
>NW_010583407.1:18831-33608 GCF_000705375.1 Tinamus guttatus | reverse complement strand
CATATAGTAGGAGCAGGAGAAAAGTAAGCAATCATGCAAGAAATGTAAACTCTGCGAAGGCTTCTTATTTAGCCAAACACTTTGGCATGAAAAAGTGGACAGGGACAACAACCTCCCTTCCTCTTCTAACAGAAATATAACAGATGAAAAAGAGAGTATTTCTGCGAGGAGTGAGGGGAGGATCGGCACCACACTTCTACAGAGCACCTAAGGCAGCAGGAAAGCCAGGTCCTGGTGTAAGAGCATGTTGCCTCTCTATGGACAACCCTATGAAGAGAGTTGAATCATCTATCCGAAGAGAGGGAAAACAGAAAAAAAAATCGCTTTGTGTTACATTCAGTGGTATCTTTAGAAGAGTTTATCACCAAAACATTTAGGAAGAAGCTTTACTCACATTTGCACAGAGTCATTTTATAGCATCTGATATAAAGCTTTGAGGGTATAATGTTATTGTTTAGGTCCCTATACTTCTGAGATGCTATGACATGAGTAAAAGTCGCCTTTGGGGCATTTAAAGAGGTTTAATTTAGGCAGGTTGAATGCATATTTTTAATTGACACAATTTCAATTTCTTTGGTGTCCCCATCTAGACAAATACTTGAGGTGTGACTCATCAAGATTTGCCATCTTCACATTAACCTTCCAGTTCCAGCTACATTTTTTGGTCCATAAATACTTATAGTGATCTATTTGTTCCACCCAGAAACAGAATTTTGCAGATGGTCCATCATTCCTGTTTAGCCTTACAGAAAGCCAAGTGACTTGGCTGAAGGAGGCACCAGGCGTGTTAGAGAGCGCGGTGTTGCCATCCACAGAGAGCGGAGGTAATTGGTTGAGGTGGATTTAGTCCCCTTTGGTTGAGGTGTTTTTAGTCCCATTTTCCTCCTCCTCGTCCTGCAGCTGGGGCCCTCCAGCCACAGGGATGCCCTGCACATAGGCCCATCTGCTGCAGCCGCAGCCTTGCTGGGACATGCAGGAAAGCAGAGGGGAACACGGACCAAAGCTGCAGGCCGCAAATCCCTAAGGCTACCGGCACCGAGAAAAGGATGGTGACCACCACAACAGATCTGTGATACAGACCAGGTGCTTCCCCACATCTGCTTTCTCTTAAGTAAGGCAAAAGGAGATTCTGCCATTCTTTTCAGCGAGGCTGCTTCAAAGCAAGAACTCGTCGCCCTGGGCTAAGAAAACTCTTCACTACAGCTGGGCTTGGCATGAGGGTTGTCTGTGAGCTTTAGGCTGGGCTCAGACTTAAGTGTGGTTAAGCTCTATATTGCTCCAGTACTCTCAAATTTAAAGCTAAACAAACAAGGATTGAACAAGGGCTACAAACAGCAGAAACAATGAATTTTGTTGCTGTGATTTCTAACCAACTCTAAGTTTGGCAGTTTCGCAGCAGAAAAGCTACAGCCCATGTCAAGACACTGACACAGAGAAAGCTGTGTGTCATGTCTTGATTACTGTGTAGCTCCAGGTACTTACAGAAGCTTCTTTATGAGGTCAAGAAAACTACATCATTCAGTGCTCCATCTTCCTGCCTTCCCAACATTTCAGTTGAGAAGAAGCCTGATTTCTACTCCAGCAAAATACGAAAAAAAAGTCCTAGTAAACAAAGTCTTAAGACTTTCAGAATGCTGCATTAAACCAACAACATTTATAGCTATGAATAAAATAGGATTTCTATAAATCCCCAATTCAGCATTTAGTCACAAAGCAAGGAAATCCCTGTAGAAGCCTAAATATCTATTTTTAGAGTCAGACAAATGGGATAATGTGGCTACGGTTTACTCTTCTTCAGACTGATGGATCTTTGCATTGTTCCATTGCAAAGCCCAAGCTTCTTAAATAAGACTGATCTTGCTGCTGTTGCAAAATAGCAGTTTTAAGGGCAAGGGGAACAACTTCCACTTTCTTGCTTCAGTTTTTCAGCACCTCAGGCAGGCAGATCTAATGCCGCTTTGAAGCAGCTGACAGAAAATCATCTGCTTTCAGTGCTTTTTAAGGTGCCTGTACCATTCTGTAAGACAATGATGGATTATAGCCATCTCCACTCCTAATATTTCCCCAAAAAAGCATTTTTCTTCATTTTACAATTCATGTTTACAGTCCAGTAGGAGCTACAATCATTCTACAGAGAAGAAATCGAATATAGTACAGGAGTCTCTGACATGCCCTAGCACTTCATCCCCAAATCCCATCTGGGGAGAAAATTCAGAGCTTCATGTGACAGTAAAATGCAGATGCAGTTCTACTATAACCAGCTGCAGAGCACAATGTGAGAACTCCCTCTAAGTTTCAATATAACCTAGCTATGTCCCCTGCTTTACACTGATCTCCAGTCTACCACCTGGACTACCTCCAATCTATCTCCAGTCCTACAGCAGATATTAAGGTATTAAAATGAAATGCTTTGCATGTGAGAAATTTTCAAAAAATGCCCACCTCATCTCTTTTTTAAAAAAACAAACCCCCAAACCTATGCTAGAATATTACCATATGTAACCGTGAAACTGTGAAAGTATGACTCTGAAACCTGTCAGCTGTTCATCAACATATGCAGGAGAAGAAAAAAATACAAGCAGCAGAAGGCTGGATTTTGGGGAGGAGGCTGCAGAGGCTGACGTATGTTTTGCTAAAAGGCAGTGAGAAGCTGCTCTGAGATTGGGGCTCTGGGGCTTTCCACAGTCACTGCCACTGCCTGGGGCTCTGCATCTCTCAAACGAGGGCTCCCAGCCAGCCTCCATGCACAGATTTCCCTCCCACAGAGCCAGAGTGTGACAGAGAATCCAAGAATCCAAGAATTAGAAAGCTTTGCAATCTCGACCCATCCCAGAGGCAGCAGCTGAAGAGATTCAGCTAAGTAGAAAGAAAATGTTGGTAATGATCACAAGGGTGAAGTATCTAGAACTAGGGTACAGACACCAAAAACTCAGTCTTTGCTCATGAGCCAATTCTTCACTTACTTAAAAAAAGAAATCATCATTTTTAAAATGACTCATCTCTTTATAAATTAATAAAAAGCATTTCCAAATAGAAAATAATGTATTATGTTAATATTTCTGGTAACTTCAAATTGCCTGAAACCCTTGCTTTTTTTTCTAATTTCTTCTCATTCAGAGAGTGCTCAAAGTATCTATTACAGAATTGTTTAAGCCACTGCTTGTAATAAAGCATATTAATATATTAATTTTCACTTCGTAGTAGCAGTTTTCCATTCCAATTTTCTTTATCTGACTTCTGCATGATTTATTCTGATGATAAAGTGCCCTCCTCTTTCATATAGTTTAATTCATTCATTCATGACTTCTTAATTCACATCTTCCCATTAAAATATGCCAGCAAGTTTACTCTTGCTAGATAGCTCTCTTCCAGCTCTGGTTTTCAGTAACCATTCTTAACAAAGGCTTCCTTAAAATTCCTTCATATCAAATTCATCTATATCTTTTGTAAGACAACATTTAGAGCAATACTTTTTTCACACATGAAAAAGCCCCCTGACACACAGCTTGATCTCAATTTATTTAGCTGCATGTTTCTTAGCAATTCTGGCTCCAGTTTGCAGAACACACCTACAAGATTACTAATACTGTGTCACAAAATCAGCTGGAACAGCAAAGTTTTCTCAGTGCAGAATCTTCTCAGAAGAATGATAAATGTGTTCAAAGTCCCATAATCTGCTCATCCCCTCAATGAATGTTATAGCTTTATAGCTTCTTTATAGCAGCCTTTGGTAAATTGTCTTAATGGATACATCAGTTCAAACTTTATTTCTAGTCTGAATTTGTCTAGTTTTGATTTCCAACCATCAAGCCTTATAACCATCAATGCTTGAAAAACTGTTTATACTTTTCAAGTAAGCCCAGGAATTCCCACAGCTGCTCTTCTATGACTATTTGATCCTCAGGGCTGAAATGGCTAGGGGACTGGTAGGTATGTTCTAAGCCCAACAAACTGGCAGGGTGACATCTCTCCTTTACAAAATACCAGTGTACTCATATATTTTTAAAAGATGGCTCAGAAAGAAAGTGGATGCAAATGTCCAGCCTGACTTTTATACAGTAACTGCATTATAAGAACTGAGTTATCCCAAAATGGGAGGTCTAGGCTCAAAGTCTTCCTCAGACAGAGGGAGTTAAACTTTGCTGTTCCATCTCCCATGAAAATCCCCATCCCTCTCAGACACAGACGAGCTACCTCCATGAACCTTTGTGGGTTCAGGCCTTTAAGAGCTGACGCTCTCTTCCTCTCAGGGAAGTCATATAGGAGTGTGATGCATGAACAGTTGTTGGACTCACCTTGTGCTCCATACATTTTTTTTAAAATATGCCTAGTTCTCTCAAGAAAGACAAGCAGCCGCAATCAGGTCAGTCTGGACTCCATGTCCTCTATCTGTGGAGGTCCTGATTCAACCTCCTTCCCTCCGGATGCCAAACAAGGCTTCAGCCACACCATGGCCATTACTGCATCCTACTGTCTTGCCCAGCACCATGTACCACTGATCTGGACCCCATTTTGGACACTAACTATCCCCAGGTAGCACTGAGGAAAGCCCCTTCCCTCTGCGTGCTTAGTCCCCTTTGAGGGACAGATGGGAAATACGCACGACTGGAAGGAGCAGTAAGCAGGTTTGGAAGAGAGGAGCAGCTGACCACCAAAACTCTCCTTCATGCAGGTACTACTCATAGGACAGCTGAGACACCTTTTGAATTTCAGTAAACTAAGCAGATTGAGCTCTTGTAGGGCGGCTCTGTAACACATTTACCAAAATGTGAACAATTTTGAGCTTGCTTTCTAGAATCATTCTTACATCCCAGTACCTCTTCTGAAATATCTTTCTGAACCAAACATGGTCCAGTGACAGCAGTGACAGTCTCTCAGATCATCACTCTCTGATATTCTGCTTGGGTATGCAGGGATTTCAGTCATCACCCAAACAGTAGATTAGGAGTTTTAATTAATTATCATCTCTAAGTCTTTTTTTTTGGGGGGGTTCAATTCACACCAGGACATGCTAAAACTGCACTGAATCAATTATATCTACCCCAATTACTATTTATGCACAAGGTATGGCATCATTAACAAGAAGGGAGAACTTAACTGGTGTAAAAGCCAGTTGATGCTAGTCTTTGAATTAGCTCCTCATACACTCAGGAAACTGGTGTGAGAATCAGAAGGATGACTAATGGCACAGAAAGGATCAATGGGGCTAAAGAAAGAGCAGGAGCCACGTCAGAAGGTATGTTCCAAGTTCCTCCCCAGATCTTTCGCCTTTTATTCTCCAATTCAGATAGATAGTACATTTCCACTGGCTTCCACCAGGATTGTGCATGCACCTTGACATGTTCACAGAAGTTCCACGATACAGAGTTTCACAACTGGGATGTGTCCCCGCAATCGGGACACCAGGGTGACAAACAAATTCTGGAGAATTTCTCATTGAATAGGATGGAGAGAGCGCAATTATCACATCGTACCACTACAATGCTTCATAAACATAGAATAGACTGGTTCCATTTACCACAAAAATCACAAAAAGTAACTGATCAAAGAATATCTCTTTTATGTAAAATATACATTTTTTCGGATATTATTTTAATACATCTTACATACTTACTGATGTTGGGTTTGCAACACTTTTAATAAAAAAAGAAATTCTTGCTGCCAGATTTTTATTTCTCATAATACTATAGTCTGAGGTAACAATGAAAAAAGACTGTGTGCTGTGAACAAAGTCAGTGATGTTTGTCTGCAGTCACATTTCTCTTATCAAAGTGAAGAGTAAATTTAAGATTTGGCAGGTACGCTAGAATTCATATAAATATAGATCATGGCAAACGGAGGAAGCAAAGATTTATGCAAACATACTCTGTCCATATTTGTGACTTTTGCAAAATATACCATTATTATGATGCAAGTCAAGACAGATGTAGTTTACATCACTATCATTGGAGGCATGTGTCTTTGTATGATCCACAGCACAACTTACTGCGGGAACCAGGAAGGATATACATAGGGGTGTGGGTCTTTGCATGGAGCCTTAGCAATGATGACTTGAACTCAGCTTTCCTTGATATAGATAAAAACTGATATTCCATGCACACACATTTTATTTACAGCTGACTCAACAGTGACTAGGCACCCCTTCCTCTGGCAGCAGTAATCATGAGCGATCTTTAATCTTCCTTCACAAGGTCTACTTCCCATGTAAAGTCTCAGTGACCTCCTCAGGGTGTGAGCTGTTAATCAGGGCCCATTCAGCAGCAGGAGTCTCTTTCCAGTACAGTCCTTGGTATGGCTAAATTCCATTGTCCCTTTTTCAGCAGTCAAAAATCCATGATAAATTCTGTACAACACTGTAGTTAATATAACAGCAGCACCAGATATTATATTAATTCCTTTGCTAAAAGCTGTTTGCAATTATCTCTCTATTGACAATATTTTACCAAAACTAAACAAATGTACATCTCTAAATATCAGAAATGTATACTTTGATAAATACATTATTATACAACAATTTTGACATGCAGGTCATGCTGTTGGGCTAGGCTATATACAGGAGAAGATGTTACATGGTCAACAGTAAGTTATATTTCTCTTCCTAACAAAAATTAAAACATGACAATCAGGGATTATTCAACAATCTCAAGGATATCATAAGATTTGGTGAGTTATGGTCTTCCCCATGTAGTTCTAAATCTCTATGTTATATGGTAATTTTTCCTCACCAGCCCAGAATATCGAATCCACTATGGTGTTTGTCCTATTGCATAAACATATGTTTAGATTGAAAGAAAAAGAGGAGATACGGTTTCAAAATGTAATGAACGTCGGTTGCTAGGAAGCAGGATTGATGGTCATGCAATAGGCAACTGGTCAGAACTATAGAATCATTGCTAAATTCCACTCCAAAAATCTTCATAGTGCCCACATGAGTTAGTCTAAATGATACTAACTTGCACTTGAAATATATATATATTATATATATTTATCTATACATATATGTATAGTCCACATGAAAAAAGAGAGGAGAAAAATATCCTTAGTCTTAAAAGAGGGGGCATTTTAACAGTATCTCAGTGCTGTATGGAGACAGATGGAGAATACAGTAGACAGGCTGCAAAACAGACAGACAAACAACATATAGGACAAAGCACCTCAGAAAACATTGACTGAAGAAATTTTTGAAGCTTATGAGCCAGAGGTATAAGGCTGGCCAAAAAACCCCACTTGAGAACTACGACCCTCCTACAGTTGTACAAAAATAACCCAATAATCTTGATTTACTTGGTACTCAGCCTCTGAAAATGTTGAAGAACCCTGGAGTAGAGAAATGACTACAGCACCAAGCAGCACTTGCTAGCTTAAAATTGCAAGCCTGGATGGCGTTTACCTTTCTTGCATGTTTTGTGCCTTCCCCAAGCCATTAAGAAAGAGATCTGGCTTCTGCTTGCGTGTAACCAGTAATGACAACCTCTTTGCAGTTATCTGTGTGCAAACAACCGGAGACATTCAGAACTCTGATACAGCAATCTAGTACCAAAGTAAGTTAATCAAGAAATAAAGCCATTTATAAACAAGTAGTTTGTTAAAAAAAAAAAAAAAAGGTTAAACAAATAAAAACAATCCCACATGCAGACCAGTTTATCAGTGCTTTCATTTCGGCAGGATGGTACAATGCAAGAACACATATCCAGAGCCATCTGTGGTCTCCGTAATCGGCAACACAGCTTGTCAAGTGATGGGGACAGGATGGTCCATGCAAATGAGCAGACCTGAGTCACATTGTGTGCAACCAAGACACGATTCCAGACATCTTCGGGATGGAGCAGAGTCACAAGAAATGAAAGTTCAATGGAGTGATTGATAATTATTTAGTTGGAAGCACTAAAATATATCTCCCTGAAAAATATACTTATTTATTGAGTATACTGGCCAATGGCGTCCACTAATTGTCCTTTTATTGCCACAGGAAAGTAGGACAATATAGCAGATAAGAGGAGAAGGTACCTTAGGAAAATTACCTTAGGTAATTTTTAAAAGCCAAGATAGAAACCTTCAGCTACCCAAGTGGCTGACAGTTTTTACTACTGACAGTTACATCATGCAGGAATTATACCATATTTGTGGAGCCTACATTTAATGCTACATTTATTTCCATTAGGCGTAAACAGTATTTGAATTAATACTATGTAGCCGGTTGATGCCATCTGGTTTACAAGATAGAAGGGATAGGAGACCGAGAGCGCCTTAGAGGACAAGGTGAGCTGTAGGGTGATGTTACTGGAGACAGTCGCAGAGCATTGCCTGCCAAGCCAGCTATGTTGTTTAAGCTTCGAGACTTTTCGTAGCCTTGTATGAGAAAATGCACAGACATCAGTTGAATTCAGCCAAAAAAATAGACAAAGACAAACAGTACAATGTAATGTCATCCAAGGAGCTATCTGGAACTCAAAGGGGATCTGCCTGCAAGAAAATTCAATCCTGACACAAATTACTACCAAAAGATATTAATAAATGAAATAATTCACAAATTAATGCAGCTCTTTTTCTTTTTTTTTCCCCAGGAAACAAAGCAGAACACTGCACAAGAGCTCTGGCCTGTTCCTCCACATCCCACCTTGCACTCGTAGCCACTCTGCTGGCTGCAGCAGGGTTGCACTGAGTGCCAGACACAGGATGCCAGGAGGGTTTGGGGTAAGCTATCTGCCCAAGCACGTGCAGAACAACCCACTGAAACGAAGGCAGACTATGAAAACTGCTAGAACAATATAAAGTCTATCAAATCAAATGCCATATAAAGGAACATTCTGCCTTAAAAATAAATAAAACGAAACCCAGATGAAAATGCATAAAGTATAAGTCATTTCTGCAGAGGACTTAATGATATTACAGTAAAAAAAAAAAAACCCTCCTACATCTTCAGATTTATTAACTCTAAGATTTTCTGTCTAATATTAAAGTATAATAAGATCACAGTTTGACATATCTGCAACTGCTTCCTCGCTGGCAAATTTAAATCACCGTATTTGTGCTCCTTATCCAGCTGACTCAAATGAAATACAGTTTTATTCTACATAAGCAAGTAGTAAAGAATTAATCACTAAATGAGGCAATCACATAATAATGCTTCACAATTTGGAGGGAACATTGCACTTGCAGACATTTCTGTTCAAATACACTGTCAACTCCAGCTGCCTATTTTATGTGACATATAGATTGTTTTCATTTTGTTAAGGCCATGGTATAAAACACCAGAATTGCATATTCACTCCCTTGCTATCTTCATGTTTATGTATTTTCAGTAATGCCTGAATAACTCCACCTATGAAGAAAAGGATCTGCTAATTGGTCTGGAGAGAGCTAAGAGCAGGGCGAATACAGGGAAGATCAAGCCTCTCTGGACTACTCTTTCGTCACCCTGTGTCACTTTTTCCCTGATATTGCTGGACAGGACCTCACTCCTGAAAGGGCTGAGGTACACACTTTACAGTAAGCATGGGAAGTCCCTTTGATTTCAATGGCTCTACTTGCTTGCTTGCAGCCAAATATGTATCTAAACATTTGCAACGTTAAGGTATTCTGGTGTAAATTGGTTACAGTGAAATACTGAGATTTTTCCTGCAGTAAGTATAAAACGACAATACACCTAAACACCACAGGATGCCACCAAGCATTTTCTCTTTCTTATCAAAACAGTTACTGGTTCAAACTTGAGGTCTCAGATGAAAGATCACAGGTGATCAGCATCTCTACAAAACAAAAACGGGGGGGTCTTACATCCTCTCCAAAATTCATAGTCTTTTAGACAGTCACTGCACTCCTATTTCTGCCTGTACAAGTCACAGGCTATTATGTATGATGTTGAAAACACATGCAGTCATAGGAAAAGACAATTTACATGTTTCTTCTTGAAAATTGCATGTTGCAAACCGGTTCTTAAAACAAACGTATAATCTCATGTCTGCTTCAACACTGTGCAGTATTATCTCCAGATTGCATGGGCAGGTTGGACTGTGATGCCTCACAGACTGCTGACACATTTCAAATTCAAACTCCAGTTTCTGAGTCTCTTTCAGCATTTACACAGATTAGGAAGAATAATGTTTGAAAGGGGAACAGAAGGAAAGCACCATTCTAATGCATGTATTTATTTAAATTCTCCTGTAAACCTCATGCTGACAAAAAGATCTAAAAAATCTGATAATCAAAAAAAAAAACCAGCTTCTTTTTCTACACCAGAATGAGGAAACTAATATTTTTATTATTCTTCCTGTTGCTTTTTTTTCTTTTCTTTTTTAAAAGCAAAGAAGAACTGAAAGAGGAAGGCAGGCAAGATGGTAAAAATAGTAAAGAAAGCAGGAACTCCTATTAAAAAAAGAAAGAAAACCAGATGCACAAGATGAATAGAGATAGTGATGTAATCCAAACTTGGTCATTTCTGGGTATTTCAGTGGAGTTTGGATCAGCTCTGAACCAGTACCACCTTAGAGATGGAGATAAGATGCTAATGCAAAAAAGCTCCGTATAAATGATCACTGGACACAACCAAGTATCAATCGAGGAACCAACCAAACAAGAAGGATATACCAAAAGGGGAAAAAATAAAATTAAAATAATAAAAAAGAAGGTGGGGGGGATGAAAACATAGTAGACTTCATGTGTCAATTAAATTCAAGTATTCAAAACCACTTGCATGTCGTTTGAAGATGTTTTCTACTTATGGGCTAGCCTCCCTTCTCTGTCTAAAATAAACTTTGGTGGCTAAAACATTTCAGGCTGGGTTAAGTTTGTCATTAGAGTCAGTCGAAGTCCACACTTCTCATTGAGAAAATGTCAGTTCTGAACTCAAGCCCCATTTGTCCAGGACAACTATGAAACAATGAATTTCTTCTTAAATCCACATTTTGAAAGGCAAATGTTCATGTAGTCCCACTACAACATATATTTCAATCTTACATGAATATTTATCTCTAGAAATTAATAAGTGACTTCTTTTATTATTTTTGTTCTAACTACTGAACAGGACTAAATTTTTTATCCTACCATTTCTAGTGGAAGCAAAGAGCCTGATCTTGCAAGATGCCATGGTAATCATCTGCATTATTCAGGTGTTCCTAACCTTCTCAATAGACCGGACCCTTACCACTACAGATACTGTGAATAATTCCAAGTGCCAAGAAGTCATTACAAGACATATTCTCATTAGACAAGGGCCTTAAAATCTGTGTGCAAAAATGTGCTCACAACCAAGTACTGTTTCATATAAACATTATATATAGGAATGCATAAGATGCAGGAGAATGGGGACAATTCTATTCTTTACAAATACTACATACATTGCACCGTGGTGCACATCTGTCTTCACAGGTTTAACCTACTGTGCTCATGTTTCTAAAATGTGAAAAGAATGAATAACCAACTGCTTGCTGAATAACCAATATAATTTCTTTCAGTGACTGTGGCTGGCTAGGACAGCTACATTTGCTGCAAACAGAACCAATTAAAAACAACAAAAAAAAGAAAAATCCCAGCCAAAGTTGCTTGTCCAATGCCACATGGCTACCGCAGATGGTGAATGCTGAGAAACAGCACATCAGTGACTAGGAAAGGGAAAGCTATTAGAATGCTGTAATTTGCCAAGAAACCAGAGCTATTCTTGTCTACGGAAATGGGCATTGCTGATTGTTCTGCTGTGCCCTAAGGTTAGCTTTGGCCTAATCAGATAGTCACATAATCAATTGTGTGAGTGATACATTATGCCAGAAGGCTTTGCAAATGCCACCCAGAGAATCCAAACCTACTGAACAGTAAGTAACCAGACTTGAACAGGATGAATTACTACATAGGACACTTTCAGCACCTTGCAAGGTCAGGCCTTTTTTAACCTAGTTGAATTCTAGTTGGGGTAGACTGTGCTATGCAGTCACCTTTCAGCATTAGCGGCATTTTGAAAATAGGAAACATTTTTTTTTGTGGCATTTTGTGGCAGAAATCTCAACAGAATCTCACACGATATGTCCTGTTCAGAACAAATATACTGTTTACCTCTGATATTTCAATGCTTGAGTGTAATTTATTTGGTTTTAATTTTTACTAAAAAAAAAGGCTACTAAGTATAGAATGGAGTTACTAACTAATTAATTTGTCCTTTGGAATGACATGGTATTGAGTGATGAGTGATTGAATGAGAAAGGTCTGATTTACATGCTTTTCCATAACAGACAAATGAAGACACAGGTAGAGTGATGGTCCAAATCAAGCACTTTTTTAGAAAAACTGAGAGTTTAGGTGTGTTTCTAAAAGGAAAGCAAGGAAAGAATGACTAGGAAGAAAAAAAATACATTGTGAGTATACAATTTTTCCTATAACAACATTGTGCACATGATTTTACTCAAAGTTTGCTTTTTCACAAGCACATTGCCCAGTGACCTTTTACGATCTAATGAAAGAAGTCCATACCTTTCCTGATCCCTCCATCAGTAGCACACGTGTAATCACCTGTTGTCAGTAGGAAACATGTTCCCCCTCTTCTGTTTTTGTCTCTGGTACTAGAGCGTCTGATGGGAGGGAGCCTTTCACCAGGTGAGAGTGGCTGCTCACTTCCTGCACTGTCTTCACCTGATAACACTGGTTAAAGCACCATGCCCATTTACAGACAATAATGAATGAGGAAATGAGACATCACAAAGAGCTTACGTTGAATGACAGATATTCCCATCACTCAAAAAATAGTATATAAGATAAATCATTGGAAGAAAACAAGATTGCAATTCATCATTCATTCATCAGTACAAAATGGCAAAAACGTATTTTTTTTTTCAAGCACAAATGATCTTTTGACTTTCCTGTTCTTCTTTTAAAGTCTTGCTTAATGTTCCACTAATTTAACACGAAATAAAAAATTATCAATTCAAGATTAAGTTAGTTGCCTTTTATGGACTGTAATCTTACTGAATACAGTCAATCTCATATATTTCAAAAATGAATTTATTACTTTGGCTATCCGTTTTATTAAAGAAGAAGCCATGCTAGTCATTTTTGCTTAGAACATATTCCTTAGCATACTTTAAGAAAATCTCATCAGAATGGTTAAATTGGGAAACATTTGGCACTAAAACCTCCTTCAAAATACACGTATAGCATTCATTTCTATGCTTGTTATCATAGTGAGGATTGCTTGTCATCACAATTACCCAATACTTAATGCTTTTTCTTTGATCAGTGTAGTTAATTTAGTCAAATGGCAAAACTTTTACCTCTACGGATCCCAAAGGACTCTTTTCATAACTATCTACTATTTCAGACTCCGGCCTGACACTTCCAGAAAAAAATCTCTGCTCAGTAAGGCATGTAACAGGTAATGGCGTTATTGATTTCAACTTTACCTTTGCATTTAAAGCTGAGCAGGTGCTCTTCTGAAATGGTAATGCAAAGGGCTAAACAAGAATATAGATTCAGCTTTGAGGTTTTGCACAAAATTCCTGATTAGTCAAACAGAATTCTTCAGCCCGAATGAAGTAAGAACAAACAATGTAAGTGGTGGCACTGCCAAAGAGAAAGCTAACATTTAACAATTGCTCCTTTCTGTATATCTGCTGTCTCTCTAACCCCCAGGATTATAACACCTTGTAAGTAAAGCTGCAAACACACTAGAAATGCCTCTTTGCTCTGATCACACTGAGCCTCCTCCACTCTGGTATACCTTTAGCAGGACCTGATAGCATGAAAAAGCAGTTTTCATTAACACTTTAAAGATGTTATCTGAAAGTGTGCATCAGTCAAAAGAACTGTAAAACTAACTATATTCCACCCACAACACAGGACCTTTCAAGGGCTTCCATCCTCTTAAACATCTCTAAAATTTTCAAAAAGCTGTGTTAACTTTTTCTGTGAGTGCTCACTCAGAGGCTGAAACTTAGCTTCTTTGAACATAAATGCTATTCAGCAACAGAGCAACAGAACAAAGAAGAATATTGTTCAGAGACAGATTTGCCAGACTGTTCTTCCAAAAAGATAAATTTCAGTTACTGAATGACAGTCATGTTTTAGGGAAGTCTTATTAGCATTTAACAACCTTCCATTCCAACTTCCATATTCAGTTTGGCTTAAGAATAACTACATCCAATATTCACCAAACAAAAATCCTTGCTGCTACAAATTTGCTTCAGTTATACTGTAAGATACTCTACACTCTTTAATTTCAAAAAATATGGAATTTGGGGCAGTGGTTTGGAGTGATAGAGGCTCATCAATCATTTCACATGTTTTCTTTACAGAAATTTGTACAAAACGTTCCAGATCCATAACCTGGGGTTCTAAGAGTTAAGGTAATACAAACCATAGAAATAAACACTGATAGAAACCAATTGATGATGTTGTTGGAGATTGCCGTTTTCATTTTTCCTGACAAACTTTACATTAGCTTTACTATTATCATCCAATTAATAGTGAACACCATGCAACTTCTCTTCTAACACAGATGAAGGAGGTTCTTCCTGCCAGGGAAGCAGAACCAAATGAAAAGAAAGCTAGAAAGAGAATTTCCTCTTATTTCCTTTGAGTGCTGGGCTTTTTATGTAAAGCACCTGTTCCTTGTAAGTGGCTGCTTCTTTTTAGGATCTTGTTTAACAGCCCACTATGTGGCATAGGCAAAGCTGATACAAGAGACAGACACTGAGGCAAAACACCATGGAATTCAACAGGGTGGGACACGGTGGCTGTTCAAATTGTCACAGTCATGCAGAAAAAAACAAGAAACACCAATACAACACAACGAA
>NW_010583407.1:0-18791 GCF_000705375.1 Tinamus guttatus | reverse complement strand
CACAACAGAAAAAGCAAAACTGTATAGACCAGCTACATATAGAATTGGGAACATCACTGTAACTATTTTGTCCTCTACAAGAACACGCAAACACTGGAGGGGAGAAGGGTAGGAGCTCTATCTGCTCACGGCAGAAAGACCGGCTGCTTTCTGACACCTACCAAACATACTGGTCTATAAAGTGTTTGGAGAGGACATGCATTTCCAGTGGGGTCCTACCTGATGACCTGTTGTGCTCCATCAGCTGGTTGTCCTTGCCCAGGCAGATGTCCCCCTGCGTGCTATTGCAGGCCATGTTCAAGTCCGTCTTGCAGAACGTGGGGGAGCTGGCTTGAGGGGCCGGAGGGATGTGCTTCTTCCGCTTCCTCGGCAGTTTCTGCTTTGCCATCGCGAGGGAGTAGTACATTCCGAAATTGTTAACGATAACAGGCACGGGCATGGCTATGGTCAGCACCCCAGCCAAAGCGCACAAGGCCCCCACCAGCATGCCCGACCAGGTCCGCGGATACATATCCCCGTACCCCAGGGTGGTCATGGTGACCACGGCCCACCAGAAGCCGATGGGGATATTTTTGAACTGTGTGTGTTCGCTCGCTGAGGGGTCGTTGGGCTGGGCGCCCACACGCTCCGCGTAGTAGATCATGGTGGCAAATATCAAAACACCTAGTGCCAGGAATATTATCAGCAGCAAAAACTCATTGGTGCTGGCTCGCAGAGTGTGGCCCAGCACCCGGAGGCCCACAAAGTGCCGGGTGAGCTTGAAGATGCGCAGGATTCTCACAAACCTTACCACCCTGAGGAAACCAAGCACGTCCTTAGCAGCTTTGGAGGAGAGCCCGCTCAGGCCCACTTCTAGGTAGAAGGGCAGGATGGCCACAAAGTCAATGATATTCAGCAGGTTTTTGATGAATTCAAGTTTGTTTGGGGAAAAAATAACGCGGACTAAAAATTCAAATGTAAACCACACCACGCAGACTCCTTCCACGTACGTCAGAGCCGGATCTGTCTCAATTTCATACTGTAGAATGGCTTCTGTCCCATTGACGACCTGCTCGGTTTTGTTTATAATAGTATTGAAAGCCTCATGTGTTTCCAGGCAAAAGGTTGTGATTGAGACTAAGATGAAGAATAAAGAAGCAAAAGCAATAAACTGGAAGAAAAAGAGGAAAAAGAAGAAAAAGATTACATCAGAACCACATAGATCTTCACTTTAACAATAACAATAAATCACCAAAACCATCACAACATTTATTCTGATTCATACAAAAAAACCAGTTTATTCACAGATTTCTACACATGAATCTTTGCATTCAGGCCAGAGGAGAACGGCAGACAGCTTGCACACAGTATGAGGGAAATCAAAACACAAGTATTCTAATAAGGATACTTGAACCTATAAAGTACCATTAATTTGGAGACACCATAGAACTTATCTAGGATCTTTAAGGACTTAAAAAAATGGAACTATTTGATCTTTAAGGCAGGTTCCTACAGTCAAACACAGAAGAAAAACAGAATTTCCAAGACAAGATCTCACAAAAATCAACACTGAGCCAAAAAGCTGGAGGGGGAGATAAAAATACCTACACCCAGTAGAATATACAGAATGAAAAGGTGTTTTGAGGGCCATTGCTCCTCTGCTAAATCATTATCTTCTTTTAAATTACAACATTTTACCTGCATATTATCCAATAGTGAATGCATGGTACTTATATAGGCAATGTGCTTAAATGCCTCTCTGAGCTAGGACTTCTAACATGTTCTCAAACCTGCTTGTTTTTCTGGATTTCCCACTGAATAGGCATTTTATAGCCACCATCACCCTCGAACTTTCTAAAGACTTGAAGGTTTTCAAAGGTATTAGCGCCAAAAGAGACAGAATGATGCCCAAGACGGTTTATGCAAGTATCGTAGTGCCTATATGCTTGCTTACACATCTAGCAGTTTGAAATTGGACTTCGTATGATACCAAGACAGAAATGCAAGAAAATGGCAGCAGGTGACTATCTCTCTTGGTTTTTGATTCTTATAATCTTAATCACTCTTTACTAGTAAAATAAATTAATACTAGTAGTAGTAGTAAAATAATAATCTCAGAACTTAACACATATGAAGCAGGCTCTTCATTCTTTTTTAATATTATTTATTTTAGTAAATAGATTTAATGTGCTTTATGTTTTAAGGAAATCATATTCTCTACTACCAACCTAATGAAAAAGACATCTTAGGTTCTGAGTCCCAGCACTACGGACAGAAGTAATTATGTAGTAGCATGATGTTGGCATGTTAGCACACCAATGCATTGAATCTCAAACCCCCCGCCAAAAAAATCTAGTTACAGTGGGGTCAGAGCAGCAGCCATAAGCAACAATGTCTCCATTTCACCATTTTAGTCCAGGCCAGTTGGCTTATTGTAAAGCCAACTTTGTATACTTTGGTAAACAATTACTAATTTAATCAAGATTTAGAATTGTGTGCTGGAGTAGTTTATTTGGACTGGCATGGCTGTATTTTCTCTACATAGAAAATTAGGTAGACAACAAAATGTTGCCTACACAACCTGTAGAGAGAATTGCTATTATTTCATGTAACAAGTTTAAATTTGCAGCAAGGGCCTGATATATATTCAAAGTGACAAGCTTTATCTATCCATCTAAAAATCATACATCTAACGTATATCTATCCATACCAGACTATCTATTTGCAGTTTGGTTATGGCTTCCTTTCTACCGATCGATGGAACTAAGTCATTACACCAAGCCCTTCAATTACACTCTCAATCTGATCTCTTTCAGAAAGGACTGACTCAGGGGCTGAACTGAACACCACTTATCATCCACTCCAAATTTCTTGCTGCAAACTAAGCAAACAATCCATCTAGCTGACTTTTACCAAACAGGCCTTCTGCCTTTGCCACAACTACAAAAATGCTGCACGTTCAAAGCTATTTAATTCCTGGCACTTGACACCAGTGTAAGCTTACAGGTCCTAGTCCTGTGCAAGACAGCTACAGTCAGCAAACACAGACACTTTTAGATAACCTAAGTGAATTAATCTCAGCGGATCTTTGCAAATGCTCTCTGTAACATGGATAAGAGAATCTATTACACTTTATGCCAACAGTGGACTAAGAATGACCCTTGGGATGCTATGACAGCACCTTCCAGAATCTTTTATATGGTACAAGAGGGTATAAGGCAAATGAATCCGTGGAGTTTAAGGAACAATTTCAATTTGGGTCAGGAATTTCAATAGATGAAATCTATTCTATTTTTTTTATATTAAAATTTAATAGATTAAAATTTTAGAAGCAACATGCCTCTTTATTTCAGGCCATTATACATGTTTTTCACCTGAGAAATACAGGAAATTGTACTCAACCTAGCCAAAAAAACCCCCCCCAAATTTACGAACAACTTGGAAATAACAAATATTATATGAGTATCCATATGATGAATATAGCCATAGTTAAATAATTAGCACAGCACCTATTTTGGAGTTGTCTTCCAGTGAAAGTGTCCTCTCTGATGCAAATTCTTTCCAAAATCACCAGTGTGAGATTAGTTACAGGTCAAAGTGCCTGAAAAACTTTCTATTGTTACTATTATGTATAACATTGACACTATGAAAGGCTGCAGTTCACTTGATGCTTGATAAAGAAGCTAAGAAATTTCAACTGTGAACCTACATTCAAGGGTCCTTTATTATCCCTAAAGGAGAAAAATATTCAGTTATTTTCAAGATCAGCTGAGTATCCTGTTATGACAGTTCTTGTTATGATTTTGACGGCAAGCATCTTTCAGAGGTTATAAAAAGAAAGAAAAAAAAAAAGGTTATGTATTAACTGGGTGCCAGATTTCTTGATAATCCTACAACTTCATCACAGTATAAGACATTGAGAAGTACACATTCATTTACCCATGTACACAGCCACATATATGCCTCAGATTTTGATCAAAGCCACTGATTCTTTTCTGTTACTCCTTATATCTCCTATCGTACATTGCTTTAGTTTGTGAGCTCCTGGCATTAGGACATTGCAGTTTGTACAGCACCTATCGCAATGAAACTGCATACACACAAGGGATCTAGGATGTTACTACAATAATCAGAGGGTTGGAGGGCTCACAAAAAATGAAAATGGCAGCCAACATAATAAGGAACCATTCTCAATGAAAAAAAAAAAAAAAGAAAAAAGTTTAGAGTTTTATTTCGTATTAACAAAATCATTCTCTTAACATTGTATTACACAGGATCAGGTAATAGATTGAAAAGAATCTATCAACCTTTTCATAAGCAGTTGCAATGGTAGAAACTGCTATTTTCCTGCTTCATCCTAGTTTCATCTTCTCATTTTGAAGGCAATGAGCCTTGAGAAAAACACACCCAGTTTTGTTCATATGAGTAACCACCACATTTCCGACAAAGTTGGTCGGGAGACTCAAACTCGCAACTTCTCTTGTGGATGGGACACCCAGCTGAATTCTGTTATTGAGTAGTGCTAACATACAATGTAATTACAGTACCATCCACAACCCTTATATTTCATGAAACATGAGATTAACAGATCATCATTTGAGAAAGGCTACAGAAAAATGTGTTTTTTGTTTGTTTGTTTGGATCATTAGCCACCCTTCATTGTGGGAAGTTCTGAAAACATAGGTTTTGACAAGTTGTAAGACAAATTTCACCTTGGTGTAGAGCAAATTAATTTCCTCAACCTCTTGTTTTACAATGAAGAATTTGACCCAAGACCCATTGTCTTAGGTCAATGGAAAAAAAAATAGAGTCTCAAATAAGAGCTTAATAAATGTAAACAAGAATTTAATAATTATGACTAATTTCTCATTTCTTAACAGTTTTCCAAAATAGCTGATTCTTGTTTATTTCAATGGGCAAGATATTTTTTTTCTTCTTTTTTTCTTTTTTTTTTTCTGGGAACAAAATATTCTTAAATAAGGGAATGGTTGTATAGACAGTCCAGTGGCACCAAAAGTAGCTATTTCCAGAAATTTGAATAAAGACATTTTTAATGCATTTGGACTGGAGAGAGCATAGTTAAAAGGAAAAGGAAAAGGTTTAGTATGTTTTTTTAATGCATTTGGACTGGAGAGAGCGTAGTGAAAAGGAAAAGGTTTAGTATGTAACACAAAGCATGCAGAAAGTTCTTCATTAAGTAGTTAAAGCTCCCCATAGGCTGACAATTCCCTCTGCTCACATTTTGAAGGCAAAACCCACTTTTGTTCATGTGTACAAGCATCACACTTCAGACAAAGCTATTACAAATTCCAGCTCTCGTTGATGAGCTCATCAACACAGTTCACTTACCAAGACCTATTAATGTTCATGATAGCTGGTTTTGTAACCCATAACTTTGTTTTTCAGTGAAGCACACAAACCTAAAACAAGTGGAAGATGCTTGCTGATAACTGGTAGGAGGTAGATAACTTTACAGTATCTATTTTGATATGCATTCCATGTGAAAGAGCCACTCAGAGCTTGAAGCATTTTCAAACGATAGACAGTTTTAGAAATAAAAATTGCACAATTCCTGGATTATCAGAACTTTCATGCATTCAATGTGATGGTTTATCTGCATGTATCTCCTGTGTGCACAAAGTTCTAAAAACCTTGGCTCCAAATAACCAGTCAACAGTCTCTTAGGCCATCTCTTGGTTTCACAGGAGAAGAAGGCGCCTGGTCAGAGGATGCTCTGACTCCCATTCAGCCACTTGTCCAACACTACTTTCCAACACAAACCAAGACATTGTAATGAGACACCCCTTGCTTTTTTCCTGTTAAAATGATCAGTCAGGGAATGGCCTCAATTATTTTAAGGTTTACCAGCTTAGACATAGCCCAAATAAATCAGCAACATGTCAAGAAATTGATCATCACACTCAGATGTGTGATTCATATTCACCAAATCAGATTCATATTCACTGTTCCATATTCAAAATATGCTTTGTCCTTCCTCTCCCTTAAAGCATGCTGTTTCTACATACTCTTGTATTCTAAGATGAACAGAACACAGTCAGGTAAGTGGTTAATGCACTGTCAGTTGTTGTTAATATCCTTACGTTTTATTTGATGGTTAATTTGTTAAATAAAATCTACTCTAAATTCTAAAATAAAATAAAATCTACTCTAATTTTAAATAAAATTAGAGTATTCTATCAGAAAGACCAGTCTGGATACCATTTACTCTAGGTTGGAACTCAATAGCTCCTCCTTCAACTCCCCTCACTGTGTAAGGTATATTTTTTAACATGAGTATTCAGCAGCAGCTTTTAAGGTTCACTTAGTTCATTTGAACTTCACTGCAGGACTCGCAAGGCTTTTTCTTGACACACTTAACTACAGAAAAAGAAAACTACTTAATATTTAATAAGCTCTTGGAAATACTACATTTTATATTCTCTAATGCAGGTACAGTGCTGACTTTAAGAAAAAAATCTCTTTAAAGTATATTCGCAGACACATTGTAAGCCTTGATAAATAAGTCTAGCAGTAATCATCTGTACAAGTTGCTAAAATTTAAAACAATTTTAAAAAAGAACAATCATCTCCCTCATCAGGCCTATCAGGTCTTTTCAGGCCTAATAATACTGCCGCAGACAGACAGGCAAAGAAATTGCTTATTATTTCTTAAAGAAACCAACTTTGAAGGTTTGTATGCTGTTGAAACCAGATTTTGCTTGCATTACAAAAGACATGCATTTACTTATCTTTTCCCAAACAAAATAAGCACTGGCGAGGAGAGGTGGTGGTGTCTCATCTCTCATGAGTACTTCGTTTTCCCACCAGAGCATTCATACTCAAAAAAATGGCAAACACAGAGTAACTTTTCTATCAGGCAATGACAGTAAAATGCTTAAAAGAAAAGTAAGATCTATTTCTTTCCTAATAGCACAGCCATTTTGAAAAATCAAAACCACATCACATGATTTGAAAAAAAAAAAAAAAACTGATTGCATTTGTTCATTCCAATTAACCCCAGACTACAGAAGTACAAATAATCTGCATGTGAAATACATCCAATCTCACTAACTGACAATTTGATCATATATATCGATTGCAAAATTGCATTTTACAACAAGGTCTTTCTTCATATGTATTCTAAAACTGATTGATCCACATTATGTCTTGATTAAAAAAACCTTGTAACGCAAAGGTTGTATCAAAATTAATTCTAAACATTCCCATCATCAACATTATAATGTAATATCTACATTTTTTTCCCTCTTAAGATTCAGGGCAGAAAAGCCTATGTTCATGTAGATTTTCCTTATATTTTCATGTAAAATCTTTTTTTTTTTTGTTAATTCTTCCAGGAATTCAAACCTCCAATTACTTTTGGAATCCTCCTAATTCTCTAGAAGAGAGACCCAATCAAACAGGGAACAAAGCCAATGTCATGTACTGCTACTGATCTATCAAAACCTAAAGGAAAAAAAAAACACTTGAATTCCAGTAAACCCCAGCACTTAGGGAATTCAAGAAACTGTAACTACGGATATTATGCTGGCAGGGAAAGAAACAGTATTTGTAAAGCACATGACATGCTTCACGCTAATGAGCAGCAGTTAGCTGTGGAACAAAACCATAGAATTAGATATCAACTCCAGCTTCAAAGAAAGTTGTCTCTGGGTTCAGATATGATGGATTGTTCTCATTTTCTTCTTTTAACAAAACAGATTTTTTCCCTCTGTTTAAATTCATCTGAGTATCCGGAGATGGCTAAAATCATAATGTAAATTCAGAATGAGCTTTTTGATGATCTTACTTCCTTGCATTGCTTAATGATCTGCTTAGGTGAAATTTAAATATTAAAGTTCATTTTGCATAAATCCCACCAAAGACAGAAACTATTCCAAAATCTCACCAAACAAATCAGTCTCTGCAAGACTTAAAGTTCATATTTCTCAAAGCCATTATTATTCTCCAAGTATAAGCTCATTCACTAAAAAAAAAAGAAAAAAAAGAAAGAATAAAAAAAAGAAAAGTCACAGATGTCTTTATGCTGTGAGCTGTGATGTTTGATGCATTTCATCTGGGTATATTGAGTAGGAAACCAAAGATCATTAGCAGCTGTTTACCAAATATTGGAATTTGGAGCCCAATAGGTGAGCACTATCATTTTGCAACATCACTCATAAATCACAGTCTCTCATATAACCCCTCTTTGAAGAGTAAAGAATAGATAAAGGTATAGCATTTTAATGAAATCTTCAAGAGAAAAGCAAAAACATGTTAGAAAAAATAGAAAATACAGTTGGTGGAGCTCTTGCCAGTATTTTACTTTTCATCTGGATTGCCTCCTGTTTTTAAATCCCCAGCAGAGTTATTTCTCATTTGTATTCTTCCCTGTTAACATTATTTGGCATTCAGTCTAACAGTTTACATTCTGCTGTTATAATTCTATGCACCATCATATTAAAAGAAAAATTCTATACATTGATACACTGTTATTGATACACTGTTTAAGAACAGCATTTAGGATAGACAGTAATATGATATGCAAAGATTTATAGTGTGAGGGTATCTACAGTTCAGACTGGCTACCATCCGCGTATCATAGTGGGAACACAAATGTTCTCTTGTTTGCTCGTTCTCTTCCCATTCCTTACAGTCTCACAAAGCAGTTTTCTTTCATCACCAGCTGGAGCACAAATAAAAGATTGCAGAGTTATAAATTTTGCTGTATTTTAAATTGCATTTAAATGACATATATTGTCCCGAAGGATCAAAAAACAATTTACAAACATATCCAGATATATACATATATTCTACTGCTCAACATGGACAATTTTGCTACTGCTGTAGCTGGAAAAATGATGTGACAGTGCATGTCAGTGGTGGGTCAAAAGTCCCAGGGACAACACAGATCTTCTGTTCATGACATTCCTACACATCCCCCAAACTCCATCCCTCATTTGCCTTAGTTCCATGAGAGTTATGAATTTCCCAAATGACTAGAGTCATTTCACTTTGGACAAACCACAATTATTTGACTTTGTTGTTGTTTTGAGAGGCTACCATGTAACACCCCATATTCTGCACAGAACCCACTGCCTAAGTCTTTTAATCCTGAAGATGCAACAGACCTTCTGGTTGAGAAGTAACCGCACTGGTCCAGAAGCTTGCTTTTCTCATCCATTTGAATCTATCAATCAATCAGGCTTATTTTACTTACGGTCTTTCTGAACTGTGACTATTCCAACAATATACTAGGTTTTATAGCCAGTTGTTTTTATCTAGATTTGGCATTTCCAATCCAGCAGTCATTTTTTAAAAATGCACCAGCAAGGCTGATTTTGACTCTGCTTTATTGAAAATGTCTGCATGGTTACATGGACTGATAAGCAAACTACAGTCACTCATTTATTAAACATTGCTAGAAATCTATGCACTAAAATGGGCAAAAAATTGCGACAGCTGCAAAAATGCAATACATGCTGTTTTTGGAGTTAAGAGAATGGTAAGAAAAAGGAGAATTCTCTCAGTCACTGTTCTCAGTTCTGGTATCAGACGCTCAGAGGTTTCTTATTACTAAAAACAAGCTAAAACTCATTGAATGGCTGAAAAAGGCAGATTTTGAAGGACCCACTTCATTTCTGTCCCAAATTTACGCCCAATGTGTCAAGTTAGCTTCTCTGCATGCTTTATATTCCTGCCCTAGGCTCTTCGTACCACTACAGCAGAGATCTGGCTCCGGGACCTGGCAACTTGAAGCAGCACGTACACACCACCTTTCCTCATTTCACTGGTTATGAAAGGTTTTATTTGGCTCAGAGGGTAAAAAGTGGGGAAAGCATTCAGTATAATACTATTTCTTATTCATAGACTTTCACACCTGTGCAGACCAATGAAGAAAAGAGAGAAACCCTTAAGTAGAAGACAAATTTATGAAAAAATCTATTATGCTGGAGTTTATCCAGTTCATAAATCTTATGTCCATTAAAGTTACAGAAACATTTTGTGCCCTGCCATCTCCTTCTCATTTGAGCACTTACGCTCATTTATGTCTGATTTTTCTCTCACTCTCACAAGTCTGACGTAACTCAAAATTACACTTTGACAAAATTAGAAAATGTTATGAGTATGAGGTTTGACATCCATTAAGATTTTTAATAGACACCATCTTAGCTTTCACCAGAGAAGCCTTATAACCAAATCATACAACTTTCTTTGCCAACCACAATCTAATCAAAATATACTGGATTGCTTTACAATTTTTCTGAGCTTGCCTTATTCCTGTACAACATAGTAAGACTTGTACTGCAATCATTGAAATGGAAATTGCCAAAATACATCTGAAAAATTGAAAAGAGAGAGCCATCTCCATGTTGTTCAAAATCATTTACAGCCTTCAAATACCTGATTACTAGGTTTCCTTTCACTAGATCTCCTTTATTCCTTATACTGCAGCATCGGTTTAATTCATCATAGCTGCAGCACTGAAATGATATTAACCAGTACTTTTATTGTCGGTTAGAAGAGAATAAAGTACAAAATGGAAACGGAGATTCTTAACAGATTCTTAACAGTTCCATGCTAAAATATTGAGAGATTAAATAGTCTTTTAGTGCAGATTAATGCAGTCTATACTTAATTAAACACATAGAGAAAGACTTAATTAAATAACATTACAAAAACTGCAATCAAGCACTTAAAGGTTCGGAAGCGCCTACAACGACATTACATGGAGCTATTCTGTCCCAGTGGGGGTGCATGGATTAGGATACAGTCCTTATTACACAGCTGAAAATTGATCACATGAACTCTGATTATGGCACTGCCTAAATCTTTATTACTTGGCATGGCAGTCTTAATGACAAGCTTTCAATGCAGCAAGTTGTGCTTTGTGACTTAGGTTTCATAAAAGCGAATGAGGATCCCATAAACTTTATCATGTGGCTTCACAGAGGAGCTGTCAGAGATGCAGAACCTTGCAAGCCAGCACTCATGACCCCTCTGCAATGTGCACTAACACAGCAGCCAGCAGTGGGGATAGACTGAACTGACCCATGCTGCTGCATACGGAGCTGAGACATGAGAATTTCAAATTTCCCAGCTTTGACCTGAAAAACCTGTAGGGAGCACTCTTCACTTTTCCCCTCCCGGTTCCTTCCCTTCCCTTTCTCCTCTCTTCTCATCTTGCCTCTCCTCTTCCTTTCCTCTCCCTCTCCTTTTGCTCTCCTCTCTCTCTCCTCTTTTTTCCTTTCTTCTCCCCTCCTCTCCTTGTTATTTGTTAACAATTTGAGCCTTTCTACCATTTAGTTTGCAGACTGCCCCTGCCTTGGCACTGCCTCTTCTCTAATCTCCATTTCTTTCCTCAGTCCCAGCTGTATTCCTCAGGATTAGAGTTGCAGATATCTTTCCCCTTTCTTCTATATCCATAATCTGCACCTCCAACCACTCCATATTTCCATACACGGCCACAAATGTACCTCCGTTCATCTCTCTAGGCTCTCACTGTTTCAGCCCCTTCTTCCAGGACCCGTCTCCAGGCTCAGCCTTTACTTCACACAGTGTCCTAGTTATTTGTCCCAGTTTATTCACAGAGTCAACTCTATTTGTCCCCTAGTCTCAATCTCTTGATCCTTCTGCCTCCCTCCGTATTTGTGGAGGCTCTTCAAATCTTTCTTTTCTCCCCTTCTTCTATATCCAAATGCAGCTTCCTCTTCTGCTCTTCGGCCTCTATCTAACACCAGCTCTTGGTCCAGCTGCTCTAACCTTCCAGTCACAACCTCACTGGGATTTATATGCCACAACACTCTGACTGTCCCTGTGAGGAGTCTGTGGCTTTTATATTTGCAGGGTACATGTGCCTGCCAACTCATCTGCTTTTTCCCAACTGCATTCATTGGTCTAATGAAAGATATTATTTCTTCCTCCAAACCTTGCCTCACTCTGCATCTGAAAGCTTCCACCCGCCTCAGCTGATTATTTCTTCCTCCAAACCTTGCCTCAATCTGCATCTGAAAGACGCCAAAAAGGAGGAAGGGAGCACAGGATAAATGCTGACTTTAATTAAACAAATCTACTATCTAACAGAATTAAGAGAGTTTCTCTTCAGATTAAGATTTATGCCTTTCTATCATCAAAACACTGGACTTCCTATAAAACAAAAACAGTATCCCAGCATTAATTTTTCCCTAGGCCAGGTGAGATGGCACCACTGGAGTCCCTCCATGATCTCACAGAAGCCATGAAAAGTCTTTCAAAACAAAAAAAATATTTGTGATACTTAAACTTATGAACTGTGCATTCTGGTACAGCTTAAATAATGATGCACTTGGAGAACAGTTTGAGGTCGGAAGGTGTTTTATGAGAGCAGAAGGGAGAACAGTTTAAGGTCCTGCATGGTGTATGTGAATGTCTTCCCAAACTCATAACACAGTCACATGGATCAAAGCTAAATTTAGAGACAGTGAATTATTCATTGCAAAAATAGTCAGCTAAGCTTATCTGGACTCTCAGGAATTGGGTACATCATCTGAGATGAGTTTATTTCATACGTATGTCTTATTTTTTCAGATCTGATTTATGGCATTATGGTTCAGCCAGTTGCCCAGAATCCTGATGAGGTTTTTCCCGAAGAAAGGCCAAAATTAATATGAAGTTTACATTCAGTTTTCAATGCATTAAAATTCAATTTACCTCTGTAACCAGGAATGCAGAAGTGACTGTTCAACTGAACCAAGAAAGGGCAAGATAAGAAAAAGAGAAGCCTCTACTAGGATAGCTGTTAGGATCATCAAAAGACTGTGACACAGAACTGTTGCCCTGTTCAAAGCAAACACTTGATTTCAGACAAAAGACAGTTTGAGTCCTTCTTCCAGATCTTTGGAGAAGCAGGCTTAAGTTTATGAAAAAGATTATACAAATTTATGAAAGGGATTATATGACATTTGGCCTGTGATAACAGAGAACTGGACTGAATGACACAAGAGGCTCCTCTACCTCTTTGTCCCTGTGGATATTTCAAAATCCAATTCACAAACTGTATTCAGCACACAGATTATATTTGAAGCTATTGCAACTGCAAGTATTAGCAGCGAAGCTGCATATAGCACTATTTCAAATGTATTCCCATTAGAGGCATGTGCATTGCCAATATTATTTGGTTTAGACATTCTCTTACAGCTTTATCACCAGTTTGCCCAAAGGGCTGACACTTATCCTTATATTCAGGGTTGGACTAATTAGTGTAACAACAAACCCCAGTGATATTGAGCATGGGCCAGCATTCTGCTGAAAATTTCTTTATCCAGGAGCTTGTTATTAATGAGTGAGAGTTTGCTAGCAGCAAAGGGGAACTATGGGGAACTTGCCCTGTTAATTTAAGGAGTATCAAGGCATGAATTCATTTATTAAACCTGTTAATCCACCATGTATTTATTCCTTCAGAACCATAAGGTGCTTAGATGGACAAGAATGTTTGCCCCAATCTGGCAGGCTTTAGAATAGTAAAATTGCTTGGGAAAGGTACTGTCTATCTGTCATAATTCTACTTAGTACAATAACTTCATCTCTTTCAGAGGTATGGTGGTATATATAAGTTTTTAAATCCTTTTTCAGGTGATTCTAAACCTTGTTTATTTTTTAACTTATATTAATAGCTTACTTTAGGAAATCATTAGTAGAATATGTACAGTGCATCCATTCAATGATATTTTTTATTAGGTTATCCACACAGACAGGTGTAGGAAGTAATTTAAACAGCTTAAATATTTGGATTTGTTAGAGAACTAAAATTCATCAGTAAAGCACTCAGCAATATTATCATCTATGTATCAAAGTCAATATGCTATTGAGATGGCTAGGACCATACTTGCTCCATGCAACTTGCATTTCAGGCTACTGGAAGGAAAATAATGGCAATGCTTGCAGTTTGAGCTGCTATCTTTACAATGATCCTCACACAGGCAAAGTTTGTAGGTGTAGGGTAAGCTTTGCATTAAAGGAACACAATTCTCTGGGGATAGTTTCTGTGGTGAAGACCACAGTCAGAAAATGACTCTTGGTAAGACTTGAGACTTTGCTGTTGATTATTCACAGATTGGGAACTCTGAGCAAAGAAATGGTAACTGCTGCCAGCCCTAGACAGACTTTGCTCATTACAGACTGTTTGTAAACTTAATCTGCAAGAGCAATGGCATGCAATGTTGCACAGAGGCACAGTTTTCAGTTTCCATTTCCCATTTCAGGTCTGTGTGGGATATAATACTGCTACCATTGTGCTTTCAAGACTGGTTAAGTCTATCCGAACACTTCCCTCAGATAAGGAGCAGGTCACTTGTACATGGATTTACAAGCCTTGTCACTGCTGAAATATGCATGGGACACACCATCAGACACCAGTCACTGATGGTGTTTATGGAGTAGCAAGATGGGCCTTGGGGAACGATGTGACTTTATTTTCACTTTGTTTCTTCAGCTCTTTCTCACCACTTCACCTACTCTTATCCTTCTGCATTTCTAGATACAGAAAAGGCAGACTTGCCATTTCATTCAAATTTTCCAGATGGTTTGTTTCCTCTGGAGTTGAATATAAGCCCATTTCCCTGGTGTCTAATGAGATTTGCCCTGGTAAATCTTGGGGAAACTGAAAACAAAAACAAAAGATTAGGAGGATGTTAATGGCAATTTTATTCTTTACAGTCACCTAATTCCTAACAAAAAATATTGTCTAGTTCTCACAAAGGATTCTTAATTTTTACAAAAGATTCTTAATTTTAGACTCTCTGTTCCTTAAGATCTTCAGTATGATAATACCAACATTAAAATGCCACCTTTTATTCCTTTTAGTTAACTACTCACTATTCTTTTTACACTAAAACAAGCAGGAGAGATGATGCTCAATAAAACAATCTAACATAAAGTTACCTCTTGCACGACACATTTGCTAAGCTAGAGCAGAGTCACATTAAGAAACTGATGATCTGATGACCTGGAATGACTGGGGGAAAACAGCCAGAGAGCTTTTTCTGCTCTGCAGCACACGGCAGGGAGAGGTCATCTTCTTTCATCTCCAATTTAGGAAGAAAAGGCTGTTTCCCTCTCCTAAAGAATATGCTATAATGTAAATGTTATCCCAGCCAATCAGGTACTTTGCCTGGTCTCAATACATGAACAGCTCAAAAAATATCAATTGTGAGCATGGTTTACTACATATCCAATGTTTACCTTATGTGACATGTTTATAGCTTATGTTACGCCACATTTAGTTTTGTAATTTCCTGTTTAAATAAAGATTCTTATATTCATTCCTATATTCACTGTTTGACCTCCATTTTTAGAACAGGCAGCTTCTGTGGATTCCTCTCAAAGCAAATCTGACCTTGAGCACTAGGGAGAGACACAGAGTGACCACCGGTGAGTGCGTTACAGGACTCCCAAAGGTGCCAAAATTGGCAGCAGCAGGTACACTGGAAAAGTGGAAGAATGTTGCTACAAAAACATTTTTACAACTGCAAAAAAACTAGTCATCTTATTTCAAAACAACAGTAGTGACTAGGCAAATCCAATTCCCCTGATCTCCAGAGGAAAACAGTAATAAAGACAGGCATTATAGAAAAAGAATTCACAGCAAAGAAATCCAACTGCAGAAAGTATTTTTCATTGACTCAGTTCAGGTCCTCTAGTATGATTCATGATATTCAGGATTAGGTGGGCAGAGATTTTGGATTCCAATTCCCTCCACTTCTTGATCTTGATCTTGCCACCAGATGGGCAGGCAGCTCCCAAAACAGGACACAACACTGTTACGGATATCCTAGTGTCAAAAAACCAAACAAATGAAAAAGCCCAACTATTTCTATCTCCCTCATATACCAAGGAGAGGAAAATGGTTGAAATCTAGATAGAAATAAGCTGTCTTCCACATGTCTCAGGAAGCTTTCCAGACCTTCAAGCTTCTGATTTATCTCTTATAGCTAGATTCAGTGAAAAAATCCTGCATAACTAATGACATCCAGTTATAACTTAGTGTGTTTGGGTAGCCCCATTTGCCTTAGGTTTGTGTTTTGTTATAATCTAAATATGTCCACTTGCACCTGCTTCATTCATGTGACTGCATGTTGCTTTCCAAGACAGAATTGCACTGGAAAATCTCTTTAAATTGTGGACAAAAAAATGCAACAGTCTTATAGAACTGGAAGCCAATGAAAAAAAAATTATCAACAGGCCTCAAAGTTTATGAGATCACTTTGCACAGGTGGAACCGGTGGAACCCCCAGTGCTAGAGCATACTTTCTGCACTGGTATCATATAGCAGCAAACGAAAGAAGAGACTTGATACAGCGCTTCGCAACTCTTAACGCATTGGCACGTTACTTTTGCACATTACTGAGAACATTTGGAAGGGCTGCACAGTGCATGGCATACAGGGTCTTTCATTGGCAAAATTTTTGTGTGTAGGCAACTCTTCTGCGTCAGGCCATATGACACACACTCCCCAAACCCAAACACTTGCATATGAATAACATGTTTCTAATAATACCTTCATTTATGCCTAGTGTGAACATTAACATTTTACCTTGTTGATTTAAGACAATCTTAACACATGAATATGGGGCTTCTGTTTTTAAAAGATTTCTGCTGTAGTGAATCTTCCAAGCATACTGAAAACCATTAGACTTCCTCATCTCCCAAGTGTCAACATATTTTGGAGTGGGAAGACCAAGACAGATGTTATACAATCTCTGGAAATATTCTAGTTTCAAAAATCCTAACATGTGGTCAAGTCTGTTAGTTCTAGTTCATTATCATGATGCTACTTTGGTTTCCAGTATAACACAATACAAGATATAAAAGGCCATAATTATTCACAGAAAAACTCTTCACAAAGTTTTTAGTACAAATCTCAGTTTCCCTGGGCCAGGACTGAATTTCTATTCCACCCTCCTCTCCCGATCCCATCTCCACCTCTGCCTTTCCCCCCTCCCCAGACTAGAGTCCCCCTATCCTAGAGCAGGAGTTTTGGACTGAGGTGGATTATATCTCCCCTTTCTTCCAGAGGCTTATGCCAAATGACAAAAGACTTCAAAAGCCCAAATGTTTCATAAAACAAAACTCCTGTCTTCAAGTCAGCGATAATCATGATCCCATTTTGGTTCCAGGTAACTATGACCAAAGAAAACACTATAATATCATCGTGCAATGACCCTTGAGACTATTGCTGTTCCAGTATGATAATTTAAATAATTTTACTGCCACAACTCACAAGCCGTTTATCCTCAGCATTAAAGACTTTATGTTCAACCCTGTTGATAAAACAACTTTCATAATCATTCTCTACAGTGAAATAGGGGATGGTACAGTATTAACAGGATGTGAATATATTCTATTTTATTTCCTTCCATCCTTTTTCTCACAGAAGACAGAGGAACTGTGCCTACTTCTAAACTCTATCTGTGAAGAACCAAAATGATCAACAACAATAATTTATGGTCTTACTTTCAAATCCCTCCTTCACTACCATGCAAATCATAGATGTTGTACAATCTCATGCAGAAGACTCAATCAAATAAATTCCCATTTATATTTTTCTCTCCCCTTTGGTAGATACTGCCCTCTCAAATTTGCTTTGAAAGCAGATACTTCCAATGCAACAACATAGTGTGGAAACTAGCCAGTTTACCACCTCACCCCTTAATAGCCTTCCTGGCAGTTCACTGAGAAGCCAAGCTTGCATCTACAGGTCCAGCAACCTATGAAAGAAACTGTCCTAAAATGAAGTTTTTGGCCCACTTTATGAGTAACTTTGAAAGTCTTAGAAGTTGTTTTAAACTACAGTGAATCTCATATTCTAAAATATATTCATCCAACACGAACCAGAATACTTCTCTTGCCCCATTTCCACCTAACAATACTCAAGCATTAAAAATTTACATGGTCGGCTAGGACATTACTTTTTACCAACATCTAACAAGAAAAGCTTTCTATTTGTCTGTCATTTAATGGTTTTCTTCCTTGAAGTTTCAACAGCTGTTTTTTTTTCGGTTTGTATCCTGCAGGATTATATCACTGTTTCCTGATTTAAAATTTCCAGCCATAATACCTTATGCATAGTCTATCATCTCCCCCTCTCTCAATTTTCCTCTCCCTCTCTCCTTTCTGTATCAAGCACCATCTAAGCTGACAGACAGGCACACAATGCATGAGCCATTTCAGACTCTACTGGGAAACACACTTGAAATAAAAGTATCAAAACCATCCAAAAGCACACACAAAATATAATGGCATGCAATTAATTAACCTGTCAAGAGAGAAGCAGACATTATTGTTCGAATGAGCTTTTTAGATTGCGAGTTGCTGCTTCTTGCCAGGTGCAGCTGCAGTGATAGCGGGGGGGGAAGCCTCCAAAAATACTAGGTTCTGCCAGCCCAGAGCAAAAACTGGCCCTCAGACAAAGGGCCTGTTCAAGCGCTCACTGAACACAGGAGCTTCTCTCCAGATGCAGGATGAGACAAAGCAAGGTTTTTGTTGATTTTTTTATTAATTTGTTTTGTTTTTTTTTTTCCCCTCTGTTTTGCACAGCTGGTGCCAATCCTATTTCTACCTGAAAAAAAATCTATCTATTCAGTGAAAAATATCTAGCTATTCAGTGAGGTTCTGGAAACTTCTTACTGACAGCAAGAAGTTGTTTTGTACAGCTAAAGACTGTTTTCCTTTTAGAAGACTACCTATATGCCATGGATTTTGAGAGTGCTTCTTCAAAAAAACAGGTTATGGGCATATCCTTTCCTAACTGAAATATGTGTCAGGCCAGCTCAGATAGA
>NW_010583405.1:228043-241774 GCF_000705375.1 Tinamus guttatus | reverse complement strand
GAGATGATAGTTTTAGGAGCACAAGTGAACGGTGTGCCTGTTGATCTGTTGTGTTATGTTTTTTTCAGTGAAAAAATAAAGCAAACTCTGACGTTGTGGCTACCACTGAGACATGTAATGTCTCCTTCAGTGTTCACTGAAGTGGTCAAGAAAAAGGTTCTAAACTACCCAAAGCTCCTTGTATAGATTGTTTGCGCTCCGATGATCTGACTTTTGAGGGGACAGCGAGTGTTGAGCTGGGGATCTCTCCATGTGGCCCATGCTTAGACTGGGAGATCTGTCTGGCCCATAAATTGCAAATTCTCCCATGAACATCTATCCTGGACAGTTTCATCTACCTCGCCTTGGTTTGTTTTTAGTGGCTTCATCCATCTGCTAATGGAGTTCTTCTCTCCTTGCGAGTAAAAAGTGGAAATAATCGATTTCCTTTTGCAAACTCCCATGTTTATCCCTTCAGAATAAATTCTGGATGAATATTCTCCAGCACAGTTACTTAAAATTCACATCTATTATTTGTCCTGAATCTCAGCCACCAAAGTATTTGTAGAAATTCAGCTTAAGCAGTGTGCCATTCCAGGCACAGCAATTCAGGGCTCTTCAGCAAAATCCTATGCATTTTATTATAGTCTCAATATAAGATCTGTTAAATGAGAAAAATAATATTGCAGGTATTATATCGAGAGGATAAAGCCAGTGTCCAGGCCAGTGTCCCTATCTCAGCCAGATGGCCCTTGCTGCCCAAGGCTCTGGAAGCTCTTGCTGAGCATGTAATGGTTTGTCATTGAATCATTAAACCTACCACGCTCCAGACTAAACAACCACAACTCATGCTAGTTCCTCCAGAAAATGCTTTGCTGTTCCTTCAGAATGAGTTCTGTAATAAAATTGCATTTTAGCACATTCCATCACTAAAGAATATCTCATATGTATTAAACTGCCTTGTAACAGTCATCTGTTCTTCTCAAAAAGAGACATTACTCTGAATTATTTGCTATATCAGCTATTGCTCTAGTAAATTGGCCCGTTGCGCTGTGCATGATAGAGCTGCAGAAACAACTCGGCATTGATGGGAGCGGAAAATTGCCCAGGATGGCATCCCCCTGAGCACACGGTCCTTTGGCCACACTTGGGCCTGGACAAACCAGCCTTTCTTCTCCCTCTGTAGCGGGGCTGCACAAGGGCCTGCGCTGGCCATGAGTCTAAGGAAAGCCTTCAGTGAACCTGTAGCTGTTGCTTGCATCAAAAGAACACACAACATTCTCATTCTGGGTATGTCCGTGCAGCAGGCGCTGATGCCCATGTTTTCCCTGGCTGGAAATCTGGGTAAACAGCTTGCCTGCGCCGCTGTGGCTACACTACTATCTGAGCAGCCAAATTTAAAGCCACTTTGGATGCGCCTGTAAGAGCTGAAAACCCAGGGTCGGCACTGCGAACACCTGGATGGCACGGAGTCCGCTCCATTGCAGGAACGGCTCTTCAGGATCCTTTAGCTTCAGCTTTATTTGCTCCATCATTAGCTATTTACTTACATTTCTACCCATCTTTGTATTATCAGAGACAAGCAAAAGAGAAGCTCCGGGTTTTGGCATACCATAGGGACTTCTGCTGACAGCTACTCTGCAGATGGCCATCTGTGGGGAACAAAAGTGGTTCTGCATGGGACATGAGCTTCAGATTTACCATGAAGGTGCAAACCTGATAGAGCAAATCTGAGGCTGCACCATGGGCCCAAGTTCCCACCAACAGGCAGGATGTCTGAGCTCTGAACATCTCCCAGGTACAGCACCAAATGCAGCACGTGGACAACCATGCAGCCTACAGAGGTGCTTAACTTTAAAAACAAAACAAAACAAATCATCTGAACACACAATCCATTCCACCATCCATGGCTTCCACCAGGGCAAGGGGCGCAAATATATTCAGTGAGTCATTTTTACTCCCTTTCTACACAACACACATTAGTGTGCTGCTGGGAGATCACTGCAACAAAACATCCACCATTCTGAACTGTATTCACCTTTGAGTTAAAATTTCTTTTCCAAATTTTGTCTTCTCTTCTTTATTAGCTATTAAAACAGATGCATAATCATTTGCAAAGATAACAGCTCATTGCAAAAGCAAATGTTATTTGCCAAGATTTTTTTACACGGCAGATACCTTAAATTTGTAAGCATTATTTCAAATATTTCTTCCTGTTGATGCCATTAGTACATTATTTTATACATACACTTTCTTCCAATTTCTATAAGAATTTTAAGAAGTTCCAACTAAATATTTTTGCCAGACATTTTTTCTTAGTTCATGCCCCTAAATTTTTGCATCTCAGAGAGCTCAGCTGGCCCTAGAGCATTTATCCTCTTACTCCCTCCAGAATTATCTCTAGCCCAATGAGATGACCTCTTAATTTCCTCTTTTTTACAGACCTGCCTTCTCAAATAAATAACTAAGTACCGTATTAGCATCAGTTTTGAAACTTCTATGTTTGTATGGCATTTTTAACTTTATTTTATCTTTAAAAAATATAGATTAGTCTCTTGGCACTACCAAGGTACTGCCATCTCTCACTGACATCAGACCGCATGGTGTAGCTGTACCTGCATTTCAGAATTTGCTTTGATTCCACATTAATTCTCTTCCTTTTTTTGTCCTGAATTCTTTGAACTTACTGCTGTCCAGTGGTTTGTGTGGCCTTTAAAGGCACATTTTATATTTCCTTTATTTGATTTTATACTTCCTTTATTCGTGAGCTCACAATCTTTTCTGGTCTCTACCAGTCTCTTCCAGTATTGCGTCTCTTCCAGTATTGAAGTCTGCTTTTGAAAATTGCCTCTACTTTCACCTCAAAAATGTCACTGGATGTATGTTTTTCCTCCTTCTGGGAGGATTTCCATATACCTTTTTGTAGTTACATGGGATGGTGATGAATAGGATCGTATTACTTCAGACAGAATATACAACCCCAAACTGTGTTGCCCATACAGAAAGTCATCGTGTCTAGTTCTTCTCTCTGTTTTTACAAGAGAAAACTTTGAACTAGACCATGAGACCATTGTGATTGGCACAAGCACTGGGAGGACTTGCTCTGGCAGAGCCTTTCTCTTCTTGGGCTGCTCTAGTTGTTACACTTAGGATAAAGCGTCCCACTCGCATGCAAGTAGGACATGTCCTGTACCATCCAACACTACCTCAGCTGCGTCCTGTCTCCACACATGACATGCTCAACATCCTCCTGCTTCTTTTAACTCCTCCCAGCAATCTCAGATGATTTTATAAAGTCCCAGATGTTATCAGTATTCAGATTCAGTATTAATTCTTTATTCTTTTTCTGTGTTCCTCTATGTCTTTTACTTGTCCCTACCTGATCTGAGAAAACTGAGTCAAAATGTTTAACATTTGAAAAATGCATTTCTCCTCTATCAGTAGGTTACCTTTGCTGTGTGAAACTATTGCTTTCCCCAGTGATCTTGTGCCGCTTCTCTATTCAGAAAACCTCTTATCTTAGCCCTTTGCACAAACCCTTTTATTTTGTGCCTTCTCCTCACACTCTTCACTTTTTCATGTAATCTTTCAATCCGGCCCATCAACTTTATCTTACAGATGTTTGATATATGTACTTCAACAGTCTCCACTGTTCTCTTATCCCAAATAAATAATATACTGAATGTTAGGCATAATCACCCACAGAACTTTAGCTTTGAATACCCTCCAGTTTCATTCTCCATCCATATCATTCCATGATGCTCGCTCTTTTTAAGACTTTTCTTTCTTCAATTAATATGTGATTTAATTATCAACCTAACTTGGTGGTAGGATCTCATATCCAGATATTCTGCTATACCTGGTATGCAGATCCAAGACAAGGATTGCTCCCTTTTTAGTCCATCCTTTTAATTTGTGTAAAGAAGCAAATTACAGCATTTGGTATGTGATGTAGGCTACTCTCCCAGACTGAACTAAAGCTAGATAGAGTGGCAGCTCAGGTATGTCACATGCTTAAAGGTCTCTGTGTGAAAGAAAAAGAAATCTATAATGCTACCCTCAGGATTTCAGACAATGATATTCCAAGTCTGAAAGAAAGGGCATAAAGGAACCAAGAAAGGATACACACCACTGACCAATCAATTGAAACTATGATAAATGGAAAACAGAAACCTCCCTGGGTTTGCCTGCTGGGCTGAGAGCACTGGCTTTGTGTAAAAAGAGAGAACAGTTGTGATCCGCTTGCTCCTTGGGACAGATAAATTAGGTTTTCTAAAGCTGTAGCCTACTACCGTAAAATCTAAGGTGGTGGGGAAATGCCCCCACTCACAGGGACGGGAGGGGAATAGCTCCTCATCCTCACGGACTACAACTCCTCACCATGCAAAGGGGACCATGGTGAAACCCAAATGCTGCTGAGTTGCTCCAGCTCTTGCAAAACTGCCCCTCACCGAGGACAAGGGCAACCAAGGCCCAAGGCTCAGGAGACTTCCCTGCCCCTGCTCCAGACGCCACAGGCCCTGCCACAGCAGAGAGGCCTTCTCCTCCCACCAATCTTGCCACTGTCTCCAGTGGGGATGCAGGCATGGGGAAGATCCCAGGAGGATCTGCGGGACCAGTCCAGAAAAGCAGCAAGAACAGTACTCGCCTTTGCAAAGCTTTTCTCAAACAACTCGAGTGCATTTTGAAAACCCACAGTACACCTTTTGGGTTCAGAGACACTTCAGGCAACAAAAGTACATAGGCAAATATTAAGTGAGGTGACTCAAATGTTTACGCAAGCAAAACCATCCTTATTTTGTCAGAAAACAAAGTTCCTTGCTGGCAGAGTTTTATAAGCCATCACACTTCGCTTTGTCTTTCCGCTTCTTTTTCAGGGCCTAAACTGGAAAGAGGAGGTCATCTTGGTGGCTGCTCCAGCCACATACAGCCTCTCCAGAGGGTCCCTCAGGATGTCCCGTGGTGGGGACATGCGATGGACACTGCTGGGACTGTGCCAGTGTGTGGGGCGTCAAGTCGGCACATGGAGATCAAACCAAAACCTGGCCTTCCTTTCTGTTCATGGCAGTAGAATGCACACTAGTGATATTCCTGTTTTATAAACCAGCCCCACATGGAAAAAGGGAGACGGAGGTAACTTTGGTTGCATTTCAGTCATCAAAATGTCCTTCATATCCAAAGTCATGGCTTTTTCATTAGACAGATCAATTGCTATCAGGTTTCTCAAAAGCTGGGAAAAGATAATGAAAAGATCAATTCTAATGGACCAAATACACACCTTCCTTTAAAACAAGGTAAGAATTACACAGCAGGTCTACAAAACCTGTATTTAATTTTAATGAAAAGATATGTGTCAGAAAAAAATCAGGTTTTACTGAAATGCCTTACTGTCTGAGTTTGGGACTTTTGCAGTTTAAGCAATATAACTTCAAGGAAAGATGCTGAAGGGAGACTTGAAGCCGATAGCTCTGTTCCAAAATGAGGCATGCAAAGGTTGTACAAATGTTTAGTGGATAGTGCCCTAATTCATTACAGAATGGGATTCGTATACTTACACAGTGAAAAGCTCAGATTAGGCACACAACATAATTTCCATTATGTTAATGTTGCTTTAAAATATATTGCACAGAGTGCTGCAACAATCAAATTATCAATTATAATGTCTGCTCAGAGTAGAAAAGTGTTGCAAACAGAGGGCTGATTACTGCTTCAGTACTTCCAATCTGCATACTCATTGTTTAGTACAGGGAAAACAAATTATCTTGTGTTGGCCCTAGTTCAAATTTAATTAAATGAGTGCAAAGCAATTATAATAAAGTACAATAGTATAGTAATGAAAGGAAAATAACTCATTAACCTATTAATCTTTATTTATGTTCCTCTCAAATAAGTATGTAATTTCTTTATCACTGCATCCCATAAGAAATAGCAGGCTCTCACTGCTCGTGGCCTGCTTCAGTGGGGGCTCCTTTTGCTAAAGATCACTGCATGACTTCACATCTGTATAAACACGCTGTTTAGGTAGATTTTAATGCGTCTGATTTTCTCCCTTTCCCTGGCATGGCATATTTTCAAACCCTTTCCATCAACATCTCTGGGACGCAGATTATAAACTTGTTCTCTCCCGCCATGTCTTTTCGCACTTGTCAGTAGTGCAAGGTAAGGTTCTCGTCGAGCACTGCTGTGCTCCCACAGCAACAGCTGCAAAAGATGATCTTACATTAAGACATGGGATGAAAACACGTTATTTCTACAAGGACCTGACAGAGCTATCGCCTTTACAATCTTCATGGTATTACAACCAGATCCATCCTTTAGAATGTGCTTTTTTAGGCTCTCCATTCCATGTTTTACCTAAGTTGCAGGGGAGTTCTGCTCTTCTAACAAAACTCAAGCTTAAGGGAAAACAGTATTTTAGACAATTAGTCAAATATTGCATCACAGTACATTTCAGCTGTTATTGCAGCACGCCAGCTCTCATTATGACCTTATCTCTCCAGAGCTGCTGGTTTTGTTTTCATTGACATCTTACATTCTGGTGTGTACATTTAATGTCACACACCAGTGCTTAGCTTATTGCAGCCAGTCGGAGATCATTCTATCCTTTCACTAAGCTAAGCCATGCAAAAAAAAAAAAAAAGGGGAAATAAAAAAACCACCCACCAAACCCTAAGGTTTGAGGAAGCAGCAGGATTATGAGTGAAAACATGTTTCCAAGATTGTTACTAGGTAATGCTTTCTCCTTATTGTGCTAGGAAATTAAATAATATTACCATTAAAACTGCTAAGTAAAATGAAACTGAGGTGATGCTATGCCACAAAAAGTGGAATTATGCTACTGTGGTGAACGGACAACATCGGTAACAGATATATATACCGTGACAAAATTACATTAGAACTACATTTTTAAGATAAAGCTTCCAATTGTGCGTTCAAAAATGCAGTTATCAGCACATAGAGAAAACCAGAGGTACCTGTGTAAAACATAACTTAGAGAAAGAGAGTCCTGCATATGCATGAAGTCTGGGTGAAGGCTCCTTTTGAGAGTTAGGAAATAAAAACTTCACAAAAGAGTTTGCAAAGTCAGATGTCCCTAGGCTTTCTTCTGATACAGCCTGGATCCTGGACCCTTGCTGCCTTGCAAAATTCTGGCAGAAGAGCTTCTAAAAAGTTATTAACAGATTCTCCGAGAGGATGGGAGAGGTGCAAAATTGCAGCTCAGATGGCTGGGAAACACACGAGTTCACCATATCCTTCATATCACACATCGCAAAAAAACTTCTGCCTTGCAGAGTGTATTTCTGGTCTCACAATCTGCTGCTGAGCACTCTGTTAGCAAGAAACGCAGCTCTTTAATCTTAATGACACCTAATGAATCAGCCTATTCTTTGCACATTTTTAGCCCTCTGTTCTTCGTTTCGCACTTGCTGCTCAATTTGTGCTGGTGCGCCGGGCGGGCGCTCGCGCGGCCGTGGCACCGCTGCGCGCGGGCCCCGAAAGTGCAGCGCCGCTGCCAATAGGTGGCACGTTTGCATTTGAGGAGCACGGTGCCAAAACCCAACTGTTTGCTTGCTTGTTTGTTTGTGTTGCTTCTACAATGATCCCTTGTTTTAATTACAGCATTTCGACATGTGAAGTTGATGCTATCATTAAAGAGAAAACCAAAGCAAAAAAACAAACAAACTCCCATGTACAAGCATCACTATCTCACACAAATTGTCATTTTTTTTCAGTCCAGAGCAAAACACTTGGCATTGAGATGGATTAATGTTTAACTTCATGTGGAGCAGCCACTGGAGGGGAGTTTGACACCCATGCTGCAGCTCACAACCACATGCTAAACTGCAGGGAAATGTAAGAAGATAACAAATGTCAGGTAACTACACATGATCATCACGCCAAAACTAGAAATTCTCACTCTCTTTCCAGATTACTGGGTGAGATGATTTCTATCTGACTTGATAAACTCTTCTGCTAGTCACACTGACCTTGTCCAACTTCCTGATACCTGAAATAGGGGGATGAGCCTGTAATGAGCAGAGGCAAAGACTATGAGGATGCTCAGTAATGAACTAAAATAAAATTGCCTGAGAGGAGACTAGACATCACAATCATTGGGATATAGGACACTTAAGAAGGAAAGAGTCTTTTTCTCTCTTCTTCATGCCTACAAATCACTATCCTGCCATGGCATCGGGTAAAGATTTCCAAGTTCCTACTAAGCCCAAAGTATCTTTATACTCATGTCTGCCTTTGTTATTTGCAGCTAAAATATACATCTAACTGTCCTTGCTGTTTCCTTCCCTTCATCTTGGTTTTATTTAAAGTGAAGCCTTACTGCTCTGTGCACCCAATGTACAGTGAAAAGGTCAGAGTTTCAAAAAGTCTTAATACTCCTGTGCAATAGTTATAATACACATCCTGGTGAAATTTTCTTTTAACACAAACAGGCATAGCTTCCCTGAAGTCAGACGCAAAAGCATGGGGTTGCACTTTGTTCAACTGCAGATATTTTTAAGTGCAGGAACATATCTGTCACAAGCAAAAAGAATTGGGGGGTGTGTGTGTACACATATAAATATGTACATGCACAGACACATATCATCTTTTTCACATACTGAGTCTCAGATTTACTTCTACTGATCTTCAGAATAATGGAAGAGTGCAGATGAAAAATAATAGAAAAGATAATGCATCTTCTCAGAAAGAAATGAATACACTGCACATTGCTTGTCACAAAGAATGTATTTAATCCATGCTTTTATTTATAGCATCAAAATGTTTTTGACAGTAGTTAGGAGAATAAAAAGTCAACAAACACAAGACAAAGAGAAAAAGCAAAACTGTACACAATTTAAGTCAAACAGTATTTAAAGGAATATTAATCATGTAAGAACATGTAAAATATATACCTAAAACTTAAAGCTGTCTCCTATTATGATGCCATTCTTGCTGTGTGCTGTAAGACACTATCCACCTAATTCATTCTAACACCTACCAGTGTAAATTGGAAGTTATTCCCCTGACAATTGATTTTTTTTTTTTTCATACAGTTAATGCAAGGGACAAATTTGACCCCACATCTGAATATCTTCCTCTAAAGAGATAATCAGTGTACACAGGTGTGTGTGTGTGTGGTTTTTTTTTCCAAAAAAAATGATGCGGAAGTCTAACCAGTTCTAAAGGCTATTTGCTTGACAGACAGGAATTTATTTTCCTCAGTAATAAGCTCAGTTTCAAATGGACATGCTTTTTTTTTTTTTTCCCCTCCAGAAAATAGAAAGGAAAACAATATTTCAGCATATTTTCAGCAGATATTTCAGTCTTTCTTATGCCAAAACTGCAAATGATCCGTAACAGTCTTCCACACCCCCACTGCATCCAAGCAATATACTGCAGCCAGCCCTTCAGCAAGGCAGCAGCATCTTGAGGGTTTGCAAATGTTCTGAGTCTTGCACCTTACGGTCTCCACACACCTCCCACAGAGGTTTCAGGGCAGCTAATAGAAATCAATAGACAAAATAATCCAAGAGCATTACTTCATGGTGGCAACTGTATAGTGAAAACACTTCTCATGCCAGCCCTCCCCTCAGAGGTACAGTTCAGTGGAAGACAACACAAGTGGGTACACAATCTCTAGTGATGTGACCATCAACCTACAGAACCAAACATGCTCCACCAGCAGTTTGTGCAGGCTACATCAGCACCATGGCTATATGCACTCTCCTTTGTAGATTAATTCCTAGCATCGACATTAAGAATGTCTACTGTGGAGGGAGGTTTAAAGATCATAGTGTATAGATGCATCATGAAATAACTATGAGTCTGCAATGTAACACTGTCCCTCACAAAAAAACTATGGTGATCTTTAAACAATTAATGAAAATGGCAAAAGGAGCATGTCAGTGCTGCCACCTGCAAGCCTTCATGTGAAACACTAGAGGTTACATTCTGTTGGGTAGTCTACATATCAAACAGCTTCATAGATGTGCTAATAGGATGAACATGAGCATGGACACCTAGTCTCACAGGAAATGCTCATGAATTTGCCAGGCTAGCAAAACAAGTAACTTGAGTTTAAAAAAAAACAAACCACACACACACTTAAAAATCACTATTTATGAAGTATGATTCAGCTGTTTAATGGTGACAATGTGTAATCCAGGTGATGGTGCAGATAAGCCCAGCTTTTTGATGTGACAATGTGTAATCCAGGTGATGGTGAGCTATCAAAAAGCCCAGCTCACAAGACAGACTGGCTCACAGGACAGACGGACAGACAATGACCTTCTCTTTTTTGAGACAATATTCGCTGTTCATATGCTATAATATAGAATCAAGATAGGCAAGGACCTTATTCACCTACAGAACTAACATTGGAGAGACTTGGGACATAGACAGGTTTTTCTTTAAGTTTAGAAGTTCATATTTTTCTGTTGTCCCCTTAGGAAAGAAAAGGGCGAGGTCAAAGTTCAAAAGCCTACTAAATAATAGATCTTAAGCTTTAAGATAGAACAGGATGATTTGGGGTCAGAGCAGTGATTCCCCAACAGCTGGTATATGTACTTCGTAGTATTGTAAGTTTTTGGCAAAGGAATACCTCTAACTCTGGATTCTATTCTCAGTGCTGCCTTTCCCCAGCTTTTAACCCACAGCAATTTACCTAACTTCTGTTTGTTCCTAGTTAGCCATCTGGTAAATAGATAATATAATTGCACCTCTTATAGGCTCATCATGTGACTTAATTATTGAACATCTTTAAGGTAAGTTGAGCTTCTTGCTGAGGAGCTCTACAATCTATTAATAAATGATAATATAGGGTGACTAAGGGGAGGGAGAGCATGAAACTGAATTGTTGCATGGGATAAACACCAGTCAAATGGAGGCAGCAGAAATAACAAAAAGCTGAGATGATCCAGAAAAGGGCATGAAATGACTCAATTAACTGCACTAGAAATTGTAGGAAAGGAAAATGAGTGAAACAGCCAAAAGAAGAGAACTTGGGCAAACGGGAAGGGACAGACCTGCGGACCAGAGTCAAATTTGTCTTGCTGGAGAGACAGTGACATTGGGCTCAGCCAGGAAGCCTATGTTGATAGTGAGGAGAACCCCCCAGCACCTCACAGCTCACATCTCCTCCTCCATCTTGCTCCTTTCCTCACAGTATGGCTTACACATGCCCTTCTAATAGACAGCACTGCCCTAGGGCATGTGCCCTCTTCTATCTCATCTGAAGTGGGTGGTTCCCCAGGGACTTGACAGCTTCTCCTACATGTGTGGCATTTCTGGGACAGACATCTGCATGGAAATCTCCCTAACAGCCTTAGGGAAACAGCACTGACTCTCTTCACCAGCCTGATCATCTGCAAATTACATCATACACTCTACCTAAGCATAATTGCCCTAAGTGAGTCGCTGATTGCTCTCTGACACTTAGCTTTGCTGCTTTCGTTTCCAGATATTTCTGGTTTTGTCATCCCTCATAACTCCATTTTATTGCAGATGTGGTAACATATATTTAAAGGACATGACCATACTCAAAAGTAGGAACCATATCAGATAACTGCAATAGAGAATTGTAGTGTTTGGAGCTACTGCAAATTCAATAGTTTGCAAAAAAAAAAAAAAAGGCTTATTGCTTATTCAGTCTTGATCAAAAAAGTTGATTTCTATACAAGAATTCTTCATTGCCCAGGCCATGTCATTCTGACAGTGTGACAGCAAACAAAATCTCTTCATTTAATTTTAAATAAATACTATTTGAACTTCAAAAAGGGTTTTTTTTTCCTACAAGTCCTTATTTGAATTGGAAATCTTTTGCTAAAATTATATTTATAAGATCCCTAGCCTTATCTTCTACTTGTTGCACAGTTTTAAATTATTGCCTCCTCCTACTGTAACTATAGTGAGTATTGGAGATATCATTGGCTTCAGTTCTGCAACCCTTATTTACATTTAGTGTTATAAAACACAAGCACCCGTGTGAATAGAGAGATAGTCTGAGTTAGGCTACACAGCAGGAAGTCAAAGATAAAGATTTTTTTTTCCGATCTATTTCTATAATCAAAGCAAAGCAGGGCCATTGCTCTTGGATTTATTTTTTAAGAATCCACACCTTTCTGAATTTTTCAGGAGTACATTAGCCAGGTAGTTTTTATTTTGGGAATATTGAGGGATTGCTTACTATGAAGCCAGAGTCCACAAAACTCACCTTTTTACTAATATTTCACTAGAGCATTGCCTCTGTACTAAAAGGTACAAATTAATATTAAGGGAAAAAAAAGTAAAAAGAAAATGATGTTTTCTACCAATCCTCTGTAATGCAAGAAAATGAACAAAGATGATCTTCTTTCAAGAACATTTTAACCAAACTGAGACATCCCTCAAATGTATGAAAGTATTAAAAGTATGAAAAGTCATTGGATATATTATAGAGAAAAATAGCTGATATTAATCCAGTGAGAAGGAGCAAAGACAGAGTAGAAAGAGGATGTAATATTTTCCAGTCATACCCCTGAATGCATGGCACACGCCCTGAAAGATATTGTGCAGACAAATGATTCGTTTCCATGTAGTAAATTTTGACAAATTATTTGCCTCATCAACACACCTCAACACCAAATCCTGTTCAATCTTATTCTTGAAAGTATACATGTGGCTCAGAGGAATTCTATTCCTTTTATCTCTAAAATATTAAATATCAACATTTTAGTTTATCTTTTATCACTCTACCACTTATTTGTTTGCTATTGACAACAAAGGAGTGTCAGTACCAATAAAAGTCCATCCTATCATTCATTTTTTTCTTGAAAAGAAAACAGGTGAATCCTTGATCTGTAAAAGATAAATGTCATTTTGTTCTAGTCTGACCAGTCTATCAATGACACTCATTCATCTGCTTTAGTAAAGTGAACAGTGAATTTGCTAACATTGCATCTGCCAGTACATTTTTCTTTGATAGTAACTGAGGTATAATAAACCTTGATCTTTTATACACTGATTTTTGTTTGAGAAGTATGATTCATTGGTTATTTACTACCACATCTTGCCCTTCTACAGATTCAGATTCTGCAACCACAGCCAAAAAAAAACAAGTTAAACACTACTTAACAAATAAAACACTTATTATTCTTAAAGAAAATAGAAAAAATACAATGCTCAAATTTCAGATCTTTGTTTTCAGGGCTGACACTTGCAGAGTGACACATGAGAGAAAGAGGACTTATTATCAAGAAGCTTCCCGCTGAATTCCAGTAAATATCTTCCTTTTCAACAGCTTATTCAAGATATATGAATGCGATGAAATTCTGTGTTCTGTGTGAGTGAATGCATTTTCATTTTCATTCAGCAAATAGAAATCTGTAGCCCACAAAGACATTAGAAAGAGCATTTGTCTTTGCAGTGTTCTATGGAAGTTGTTTGAACATTTCTGCAAAAACTTTTTAAGTTAAAAGCTACATTCATGATTACTTACGTATAACTAATTGACCACTCAGAAGTTGAAAAAGTATTCTTAGATCATTCGCTGCGGCATTTTCCTAATAGCATACATTTCAACAAGTCCATTTCAAAAACAACTTCACTTCAAAAATAGTGTAGGGCTATTTTGGGGTATATTTTTATGCAAACACAGCTTTCAGCTGGTGCATACTGCTGTATCTCATCTGAAATTAATGGATTCACAATAATTGACACTTACTCTGAATCTGAGACAATGTGTCATGTGTGTTCAGGTGAAATAATGCTAATTAA
>NW_010583405.1:208020-221589 GCF_000705375.1 Tinamus guttatus | reverse complement strand
TTCCAAGGATGGGGAAAATAAAACTGAAAGAAACTAGTAGATGACATGCTTGAAAGTGTCTTGAAAAGAGTTTGAAATTACCTGAAATTATATCCACTTGTACCCTGTAACACTTTTAAAAAGCACAAATGCACAAAATATTTCTACCCCAAAGCTATTTTTGTTTCCTTATCAGATGAATTTCCAGATGCTAACACTTTAGAGGGCTTTGTAGACTATACAGAAAAGCTCCACGCACTGCCTAAGCTCCTTCTCTCAAAGTCAACATCCTTTCAAAAGGAAGCAGGCGACAGGGAAAGTGGCACGAGACATTCAGACATGGAATACTGAGCTTATGTTCTTGCTTACATAACAAATGAAAATGAATAAAGCGGGTTCTTTCCAGTCCCAACTGGATATGAATCTTGTAACAAACTGTCAAACAATTTGACTTATGTCAGATTTTGCTTAGATGCAGTTTTCAGTTTCTTCTGAGCTGAACAGGTTCATTTCACTGATTGGCAACAGAATAAAAAGGTTTACTTACACTCAGACCTTTCAGCTCTATAGGTTACTCTTCCAAAGTTGTACATATATAAATAAACTGTATATATGTGTGCATACACACACAAAGCTTTTTCCTGCCAGCTATGCCCTAATTCTCAAACACTTCTTTCAAGTCAAATACTTCTTTCTGTCTTCTTTTGGATTTGCATGCTGATCAACACAGTCAGCATGTCTTACATTTCAATTGGCTTTCTGAATTCACTCTTGCAGTTCTGCCTGTATTTTCTGACAACCCAAGGTCATCCCACATTGCATCCCCTCTCCTTTACCTCTTCAATATTATCTTAGCAGATAAGTGTCAGCAGGTGTAAAGGGGAAAAAAGAGATAAGTGGCACCATTATAGCATTGGTTTCTCTCAAGAGGGGCTACTTTCAGAAAAGAAAGCACTTGCAGCGACTCTCCTTTGATTGGCATCATTGTCTAGTGAAGCTGGCACACCGTCTTGTGAGCAGGCACAGCGCCATCCTAACAGATGGGCTTGTGGATAGGAAGCCAAAAGATAATGTATGAGTACCAAATGTGTGCATTGGAGGGCAAGCTTCCCAGGCAGGAACATCACAATGGCAGTTTATAAGCTTCAGCACCTATGTTTAAGGAAGCTAGTGTACACATTCCACCTTCACATAAGACAGCGTGGGCAACAACTTGCAATAGAAAGAACAGATGAGTATTACAGTGCAGTGGTTGGAGAAGGAATTATCATGTGTGGAACTTTGGACCTAAATCAGTCCAGAGACAGCATCTTTATAGCTGCAAGTGAAGATTATAAACTAATGAATCCACATGAGTCAAACCACAGTTCTTGCCTGTGACACTGAGCAACAAGGGAATAATTCTTTAATTATTCCCAGGAACCAGTCACTGGGCAGAGGGACCCTGTCCAAGGTTTGCCTCCCAAGTTTCAGCAGCCAGTGATTTACAGACTTTGAGTTGGAATTTGGATGCAGACCACCATATGCAATAGTAACTTAACTTTGTGGACCTGAATAAAAGCTTCCTGAAATCATTTACACTTTTAGCCCCCATGATAGCTAATATTAGCGAACTCTACAAATGAATTATACATTATAAAATGAGCAAGCACTTCCTATGATTTCAGTTAAACTTGCCACTTATTAGTGCCACGGGGTAGCAGCATGGTGCTTTTGTTATCAGAAATAACTGTTTCTTATTCCTCATTTCTAAATCAATTTTGTATATATAGCCCTCTACAGTAGTCCCTGCCTTATGTTTGTATTTCTCAGTCACCATTTTTAGGCCTACCAGGTTTCCCAAAACAGTAATAAGGATGGGCAGTTTTTAACATCTCTGAAATCCTGTTTTGGATAGAATTTGGTCTTTGTTTACTTTTTTGCTCCCCTGCTCCACCATTGCCATAGCTCATCTGGTCAACAGAAACCTTACAAGGCGTATAACACTGATTAAGGAGCCAAATCACTGACATGATAAATATTCATGACTGATTGCAGTCAGTTCAGGCTTGGCAGTATTACACATCTTCTTTGAAAGGGCTTGAATCACAGGGACAACCATGTCTCACCAAATCCGGCCATACTGTACTGCAGTCTGAAACCACATTCTTTGGTCCCCTAAGCACATGTACTTTGTGAAGCCCTGAAATGCAGTAGGAGAATATAAAAATAATATATAGCCCGGAAGAATATGAGGAGTTCTAAAGTAGGTGACAATATCTCTTCTTCAGCAGTGAAACAGAGACCGCATCCGTTACCCATTTGTGACATCCCATTGCATAACACCAAAATTACATGAAAGCATCCATTCATATTCTCACCTCATCACTAAATACTCCCTTAGCTGTAGCCTTTTAGGTCTTATTATTAGCCATGAGCTGTGATGTAAATTTTATAATCAAATGGGCTTCACACCACCACAGGGATTTTCAGTGTTTCTAGCACGTATAGCCCTAGACATATAAGGTAGGGCAGAGCAATGTTCTCCGTTATTCTCATGAACAACAATAAACAGATAACTGCTATTTAAATCTAAATGCTTCCATTTTACTTGAGTAAAATTTCAATAAGCTCACACAGTAATGGATTTTTTAATACATACAGCACATAAATGATACTTACCTTTACAAAGCAGACATCTCCTTGCTAGTGTAGCATCATCACAATACTGTAACAAAATAAACTAAAAATCTGAAATCTTGCTTTTCTAATCCTATATAGGCTCTCCTCCAGTACTGCATTGTGTTTAAAGACTCATGTTATATTCATGTTATTATTCCAGCACCACTGAGTACATACATATGAAAACTTTGTTTTAATACACCTCTGGCTTTTTTTTTTTAATCTGTTTATTATACCTGAAGACATGTAAAGAGTCATCATCAGGTTTGACCGACCTTATTCTCCTGAAAATAAACCAAGGCTGATCTACTCCCTTGTTTTTATACATGTCCTCATACAAACACATTGAAAGACATTTTCTTTTCAGTCAGAAAAAGTAAAAGATAAAGTCTATGATCCTTTTTGGTGTATGTGAGAGCATTTTGCTGTCTTCTCTAACACTCAAGGCAGAATAAGTGATAATCAATAGTGATACCTTCTTGAATTGAGAAGGCTTGATGGTGGTGCTTGAGAAACACATCACAGTGCCTGGTTTGCCATAACTTAGTCGAGTGTCCCTACCTCTGCAGCAGCACTGCCTCTAATTTATACCAGTTATCTGAAATCTATTAAAGATTATTAGTAGCATTTCAACATACAGTTGTATCTAGCTGGTTTCTCTCTTGTTAAAATTGATTATCTGGTTTAGCTCTTTTAGCATCAAATCTCGGATAAAATGGAATTTGCAGAAGTCACACAGGTGTTGGTGACACCTGGAGCCATTGTTATGCTTCATTCCTGGTTTTGCTCTACAGCAAAACATCTCCTCTGGTTCAATTGTTTGCCTAATAACCAGGTAAGTACATTACATTTATATTACACTAAATCAACCTAAGACACAAGCAAGTTCTTCCGTAAGCCAAAATAAGCCCCAAATGCCATAGTCCTTACACTAATATATCTTGTTTGAATGGGCAGCCTCTAAGACAACAGTAGTTTATGGTGTTAAATCCATTAATTTTGGGCATTTATGTTAAGAAGCACCTTTGATCCACAGTGGTTTTTTTTGTTTTTTTTTGTTTGTTTGTTTGTTTTAAAAAAAAAACAATACTAGACTTGGCAAACAGCTGCTAACTGAGGAGGACCATGTTTGACTTTCTGGTGAAAAGATACTAATAAATCTTTGATCATTTTGCTCTCACTTTTTCTATCAAACCAACTTAAATGTATTCTGAAAAACAAAATAGAAAAATTATGGTTCTAGTTTTATATGATAAATGCACACAACGTCCTTCAAAATATGGCACATATTGACATATTTTAAACTTCAATGTCTCAAGTATAAGTTTTTGAAATATGTTTTCTATAGTGCTCTTTTCTACAATAGTTCACTTGCTAGAACATAAGTGCATTCATTCAAAACATTTTTGCCAATACTTTTCTCAGAAAAATGCATATGTGAAATAAGAATTGTTATTTCTAGAGCTCCTATTTTGTTCTAGACTTCCTATTTTGTTCCTGAATTTATCACATAGTATTTTCTGTAACAATTCTACTTCTAATGCTTTTATGGGGAATCTGCTTGTATCTAATTTAATTTTAATTTAATGGGAATTTAGAGCTAGGTAAAATGCTGCTTACAGAGTGTGTCTGCCAGAGTATAAATTGCTCAGTACTAAAATGCCCACCCTCTAGAGAACAACTTCTGCAGGTACTTTATAAACAACTGCTGAGGTTACTCAACCTGTTAATTACCAATGAAAATTGAGCCTGGTATACAAATTATGTATGTTACAAAGAATGCTTATGCCAGAGATGTCAGCAGCAAGCTGACTTCTCCATCCCACCCCCGCTGCCACTATGAAATGTCCTTGAAACTAAGGAGATTCAGTGTCGGGGAGGAATAAAATGAGGAATTCATCAGGACACGCAAAGGCTGTAGGTACGCATGCTGTAATGACAGCCTCTTGCTCTGTAAGCAATTCTTATACATCAGATGTTCCCAACCTAAGTTACACACCTAAAAATAACTGCTCATGTCAGGGGGTTGTAAAGCAGGAGGAACGAGTATTACTCCCTCCAAAGCCCCTAAAACCAAGCGGATAAATACTCTAGCTTTCATAATTGCAACAAGGACCATTTCAGAGCACAATTACAATTGATCTACTGACAAGATTGGGTTCAGAAAAGGCTACTGACAAAATTCCCCACCTCAGGATGAAGTTAATGAGGCTGTCGAGGGAGCAGCAGGGCCAGATTTAGTGCCAAAAAGGCACCAGTCACACTAGAGAGACACTGAGGGGGAAGAAAAGGCAGTTCTAAGTGATAAGGAATGGTGCAGCTCGGTGGCAGATAGATTTAGCCTCCTTAAAGTCCAATAAACAGATGACAAAGATTGTTAAATCAATTCATAAGAATTATGCTGAATCTTGACCAAGATGCACTTCGGACAAATAGTGCAGCATTTAGAGTCAGGAAATATAAGAAGTCAAGAAGGTAATCTATGTGTCACATGAAATATGAACAAGGAAAGTCTCTCAGGCTCCTTGGAAGCAGTTTAGCACTTTTTGCTGAGCTATAGTGAATGTCTACCATCACAATGATGCCCTGGCATCCTTTCCCCTGGCATTCCACAGGCCCAATACAGAAACAACTGCACGGATCTTAAAGGCAGAAAGGCTCCTTAATCAGGAGGCACTCAAAGCTCAAGAGAAAATTTCCAGTTCTGTTTCCAAGCATTTCTGCATAAAATTTTCCAGCTGGACTGGAAGAAGACAGATAAGGCAGAATGTACAATAACAGAGAAGTTATACTAAAGTCATTTCTGTTACAAAAAATAAAGTCCACTCAAAGTCCTTCCAGTGAAATCCTGATACCAGATACCAATGCCAATAACCGCAAGCGCTTATAAGCCTTAAATCCACTCCAAGTTAGTCAAACTGGATTGGAAAGTCAGTCTGGGCATTTTCTCAAAATAGTGCGAGGGCAAAAACTTTAATTCATCCCCAAAAGGTACATGTTCAAATACAGCAAAAAAAAAAAAATCTTATTTTCAGTTTTGAAACCACGTAGATTTTTCATAAAAGTATTCACCTTCCAATCTCTTTTGACTTTTTCTTGTAATAAAAGACAACAGTACTTAATGATAACAAAATCTAGTAACAGGTACATCTCATGACCTAAATTAAATGAGGTAATAGAATTTGCAGAGAATCAAGTTCTTCAGGTTTCCCAAGTCCTGATAACTGTAACAAGCTTCCAAATGACTTAATAATCTAGGTCAAAACCATAGCAGAAAAAAATCAATATTGGTAAATGAAAATAAATGTAAGTTGTAGAGATAATGGGAATTAGTCATCCCTTTTAACAAGTTCTAAACTGATATACTCAGGGACAAGCACCTAAATATTACTATTAGTAGACCCAAAGGAAGGCCTGTAGCATGAACATCTTGTAAAAAGAAAGAATGTGTGTTTTAATACATAAGGGAAATGATGAAATAATGCAGAAAAACTTCAAATTTTCTGCATCTCAGAGGATATTGAAGTTATGGGTTTCACAGAAGTAGACAAATATGATGAAAGCAAAAAAAGTCTTAGATAAGAAGAAATTGCTTTTTAAACTCGTATTTCATTTATTTTCTTCAGAAGATGACAAATAGGAACAGGCATGACAAGAAGTGTATTAAGAAGTAATGAAAGTTATAAAGAAGGTCAGTTGGGAGCTTTTCTTCTCTCTTTCCATAATACAACAAAATGAGGTACTTATTAAATTGAAATGCGGCAAATTAGGCGCCGATAAAAGGAAAATAATTTCTCTCACACAACATGTAATTAGCTTCTGGAACTCCTTACCACGGCATTTTGCTAAGGCCATAAATTTAACAAGATTCACAAAGGGATTAGATTTTATATAGACAAATTCTTGAGATAAGCAGTCGTTGAAACTAGGAATTTTACTTAATGTTGACAAATAATTACTCCAAGCAACCTAAACTTCTCTGTTTTGGATATTAAGATAAACTTAACGAGCACTTCATGGATGACCTGTTAGTTTGAATGTAAAGCCAGGTCATACGAGACCTCTCATTCCACACAGTTATTCCCATATCCTTATGCTTCACACAGGTCCCTTCAAGGCTGCAGGTCAGGATTTGCAGTGCCCAGCTGCCAGGCTGCACCAAGCTTTATTAGAAACCGGGAAAAATGGGACCCTGGACATAGAGGGAAAAGTCATCCACCTTTTCTGCCACCTTTGGTTTTTCTCCTAAATTTTGAAATCATGGTGATGTTACTGGATATCTCCTTTTTCAAATGCAACCATGATCAAGAACAACGTTAGGCCTTTCAAACCTATTCCATTCAGAGTGGAAAAAATACTTTAATTCACATAAAAAAGGCATAAAGTAGGTGCTTAGACAATTCATCACAAAAAATAAAAAAATGCCCATTCAAAACTATTTCAGGGATGAGAGAAACAAGAGAATGAGGTGAACAACTGCAAAACCTGACCGACAACGACAGAGATCTGGCAGCTGGCAATTTGTCCTTACCTGAATCCAGACCAGCTTGAACATCGCAGAGCAAACGTGTCCTTAACAAGCACACAACAGCCCTGTCACATACAATTGTTGGCCTCCAATCCAAGATAAGATACAGGTCAGGTATTTGGGTCAACAGAATTTCATTTCTTTTTGGTCTAAGTTACAATTCCTTATTGAACTCCAGTATTGATTTACTTCCAGATCACACAGTGCACCCTCTTGCACTGCTGTTTTTTAGGTAAAGGCTAACAACACTGCAACATGGAGCTGATCCAAAGCATTTGCTAACTCATCAGTAGTGGGAATCCTACATGTTCTCAAGCAATTCATATTACTTTGGCTGCTACACAGCTCTTGCTTCTTTCAAACACTGATGGCCAGGAACTTTTCCCAGAACTCATATCAAGTACTCATTTCAACAACATTAATTTATGATGTCTGTTATTCCATTGTACCTCATACTACATGACTTATTCAAAGCAAGCAATTTTCCTAAGTAAATGCTCATTTTCCATTCTGACTATGATGTTCTTCATGGATTTTAAGAGTAGGGGGGCATAATGAGGAAAATCTCTTTTCTACTTCTTTTTTTTCTTGGAAAACACACTATTATTAGTAATTCAGGGTATACTACACACCTTTTTTTTTTAGGATGTGAAAATTGTCTGCTGCACTGTAGCAATTATAAGTGTAATTACAAAGTACAATTTTGACTTTCCAAAATAAATCTCCTCATCTACTTTTACTGTTTTACTGTTGTCCGCTTGCTTGGCCTCAGAACACTGTAGATCATTATAGGATCACTCAGCTTAAGAAAAAAAACCACAGCAATATTTCTCACAACAACATTGAAATAATTGTCAGCAAGTCACTTAACCTCCCTAACAACTGGAGGGAAATGCAATGCAATTCTGCCCTTTTGTGCTGGAGCCAACTCTTCCCTGCCATCCCCTCACTGCCATGCTGCTTAATTACACTCAGCTGAGTTCCCTGGGACTCCCTTTCTGTGTATTCCCTCTTCTTCGTGATGTTCACAGGAAGGTTGTCACAACTCGGCACTAGTTAACTCACAGCAGTGATCAATAACAAAGAAAGGAAAATTGAGCTGTTAAAAAATCATGAACATCCCCAGAAAAATCATGAACACGAGTCCCCAGATCAACACAGGCCAGCTAATATTAGCCCTACAAGCCAGCATTTCTTCTTATGTAACCCAAGGGTTGGGATTTCTGGCCAAATTTGCAGTTCTGTGCTTAAGATCTGTCACTTGAAAGACCATTTAATTAAGATATATACACAATACAAGATATATAGGAATAAAACTTCTAGCTTCTACAAGTTTTTAAAGACACTGCAGATTTTGAATATAATACAGCAAATCCAAGAAATATTCAGACAATTAAAACTTAACAGCTGATGTTGTTGGACAGGGAAAACAAAGTCTTATAACCAAAACATCTGTGATACCAAAAAAAGCTTGATGCTGAGAAAAAAATCCAGAAAATGGCTTATGCCTGATTCCTCAATAATTCTTTGAAAAACACCTTTTAAATTTAAATTGACTTTCCTAAACATTTTTAAATTATTCGTTAACTGACAGAAGAGGAGGTAATAAACAATAATTCTTTTGTCACAAACACCCTTGTTATCCTCTGTCTGAAAACTAATGACCTACACTCAGTTAATTTATCTCTTTGTATCAATTTTTAATTTACTCCGTGTTGCTATCATGGTCTTTAATAGAGTAGCACTCTGTACTGTATTATCCTATATCCAAGTGTGACTTCCAAAACCTATGAATCAGAATTATTCCCTCCATCAGCTCACAGTTGAAAACGTGTGTGCGTGAAGGAGGAGCTCAGTATCATGCTGATAATTGCAAACAAAACACAAGCGAAAAGAGGCAGGAACTTCAAGAGACTGGCAATTATTTCTACCACACTGATTACACAGGACAATTTGAGTATTAAAAAAGTTATCAGCATGAAAAATGCATATATTATTATTGTTCTGCTATATCTAAAGAATAACTAATGGTTTTTGCAAAGATTGAGCAGTTTACCATTTCTCTAACCATACTGGTGATGTCATAGCTATTAATACTTCCACAAGAGTAGTATTTGTCCTTAAGAACGAAGTTCCTGGAGACATTCCAGGTACTCAGGCTGCACTAGGACCACATCCTTGCTCCGCAATCCTATTGCCTAGCTATTGGCACCAGGCACTAATGCAACCAACACACTCGGACCCACAACTGGCAGCCTCTGCCTAAGCAAAATAAAATTCACATAAACATCATTATTTAATTTGGGCAGGGAGAAAAGAGTAATAGAAAAAGACTACAGAAAATATGTGAGGGTCAGCAGATCACAACATACTCCTCTGTTTCAGTTTCATGGTGAACAGAGCTAATGTGGAGTTAGCAGCATTCAGCACAAATATCACTTGGAAAAATTTGTAAGATGAATTGCCTCATGCACTATGGCATAAGGTGGCGTAAGGTGATGATTTTACATACATGTCATAGCTTCTGAAAGCATGCTAGAGTTACAAACTGGATGTATAGAGGAGATTTATACTCAACAGCAAAAGCAACCCGAGCTGATGTTTGAAACGTGTATACACAAGACAACAGTTTTAAGAAACAGTTGACTTAAGACAGGCAACTGTTAAGTAACAGTTAATGACAACAAAAACTTTTAGGCTCCCTACTAGTATTTAATTTCTGGAAAATTAATGCATAAATTCATTTTCAAGCATTAATGACAAGGCCTTTTAGAAGATGCATCAAATTTCTACTCTGCAAGAATAACTATGTCTATGCAAAAAAAAAAGTTCTATACAACCAACTCATCAGTTCTATTCACTTCCTAGAAAAGAAAAAACAGACTAAGCAAACTTACATTTTTTTGTTCTGCATAATCATTTTCCTGTATTTAAAAATAGTGTTAAAATCCTATTTAAAAAAATAAAAGTTGATTTTGTTCGGCATTGTTTGAAAAACAGTGTCCCAAAGGAAATATTTCAGTTTTTGTCAAGGACTAGCTTTCTCATCAAAAAACAAATGAGGAATTAGTACCGTCAACTTTCCTTTCAGAATAACAATGTTATAACAAATTTTTAAAAACAATTTTTTGTTTAATTATATTTTACATAATTTATACTTAATAACAAATATTTTCTTTAAAGCCAGTGAGCTGTATACAGATAGTATTTCATAGCAAAAGATTTAGATTTTCCTACAGAAGATGTAATTTTCAAATACTTTCTAAAAAAGTCATTCTTGCTATATTTTTCTCTTAAATTTAATACTGACCTTGAACAAGACTGAATAAATTCTAAGCGGATCAAATGATTACTAAAATAACCCATTTATAAAAAGGAAGCTACACAACCATGGAAATATTTATAACTAGATGGTGCATATAGAAATACAAAAACTGATTTTGCAGCAAAAGCATGATTTTAAGAGATTTGCAGCTGTTCTCAACCTCTAGCATTGCCTATATGAGCCAAGATTTTTTTTTTTTTTGTAGTACTAAAACTAAATTAACTCCATGGCTTGTTTTCTATCCCCTTGGGTAAACCCCGAGATGTACACTGTGCCAGGCAAAAAGCTTTCCCTCAATTTCGTTTTCCCGAAATTGAAATGCTTTAAAAAATAAGCATAAATGTATTTCAAAATCCAATTGCCTTGGCCCTAAATCTAGCTTTTCTTGGCAGCATACACTTGTTTTTAATCTGAATGCTAATATTTTGCAGTGTGGCATCAGATATAAAACACTCATTTACATTGTGCCAGAGATCTATAGTATTTCAGCAGTAGTCAATCAATAAATGATTGGAGTAGCACTTTTTTGTGTGTCAAAGGATCATTGCTAAAGCTGTAATGTAATACTACAAATTATTCCACAAACAATACATACTGAAATGTCTAGAGCAAAACAACCCTATCCATTATAACTGTCTCAAAGAAAAAGGGAAGCAGAATAGGAAAAAGAGTATTATGATTATAGATCAATCTGTTGAGTATGTGTAAGGTACATATGTGCATTAGCTTCTAAGACTAAGATTTTTATGATTACTTCAATGGGAATTAGCTTTGAAAACTGGAACTATTTGGAACCTTGGAGCTTCCTTTACAACTTTTATTTCTTTCCACGTTTTGCCACAGCAGGGTAACAATTTAAATTGATTCACCCTTACGTGAACTATACTAGGTAAAAAGTTAGTGTATGTAACATGGATTTAGGCGCAACTCCTGACTGGACTTTCCCATGCAGGATTGCAAAACAAGTTGTAGGATTAATTCTTTGACCTTGGTTGTATTTCTTGAATATACCAGATTACATGCATTCTATCAGAAATAAGTAGCCTCATAGTCACACTAATCAGACTAATAAGCCTTACACAGTCCCAACCAATGTCAGAAACTGTGAGAATTAGAGAACAGTCAAGGAAAAACAGAAGCTGAAACCAGGCTCTTAGCTTCCTACTAGTTGAGTAACTATAACAAGCAAGCTGAAGCTTTCTTCCATATGAGCAAATTTTTTTCCACAGGCACTAAGAAGATTTGCATGTATTTTGAAAAGATAATTTTGAAAATGTTATTTAGGACCATATTATACAAGGAAGTCCTTTTCAGAAAGTTTACTGACAATTCTTACAGCAAAAGAAAATTTTAGCAGAGAACAACATACTGATTTCTTTGTGACAGTAAGTTCTCAGCAAATACGGCTTCACCGAGTACTCTAGATTTCTGAATCTGGTGGGAAAAATTCCCATCAGTGGGAACTATGTTCAGTGACATACCTGGACTTCTGCACTTCTGCATAAGTGAGCTGATATACTGCTACTCAGAGAAAGACTTTTTTAGTGTGTGTGTGCGTATATATATGTATATCATACGCTATCATATATGGTTTTGATGCTTGAAGTATTGTATTTGCATTTTTCCATTCCTGCAGTCTTCACATTTTGCCATGCAGAAGTTGATTTATAGTATACATTATGTGTTGTTACTGTGGTGTGTGCTGCCTTACCACATGGGCTTTATACTGATTTATAGTATACATTATGTGTTGTTATTGTGGTGTGTGTGCTGCCTTTACCACATGGGCTTTATACAAAGTTTTACAAAGAAAAAGCTTGTTTACGTCATCTGCTTTTAGTGTGGATTTTCATTTTAATACTGGGATTTGGTTTAAAAGAAATTAATAACCTCATAAGCCCTAGTAGCTGACCCAGGATTACAAAGTATAGAAAGAAGAATATTATCAGTTTGTGCAGGATCACAACTGAACAGGAAAAATCTTGGGAAGTTTTAAATGCTATCTAATATTATAACTGTGAATCCACAGACAAATTAATCTTGCTACCATCTATAGAATATGTACAAGAAAACAATTTTTCCAGTGGAACTTTCAGAGGAAAAGCTTTTGATTGCTATTGCTTGCTGAAACATATACACAGATCCAGCAAGCCAGCTTAGTTTTTAACTCTTTTGCTCACTGAAACATCTGCAATATCTGGAGGCCTAAGTAAGCCTGTGTGTTCGCTCTGCTTGGTATTTTTGTACTTGGTTTGTACTTTTTAATTGGTTGTTTATTTTAATATCTGATTTCCTTGAGTCTGAAAAGCTACTGGAAAAGCAGGTGAGTGGCCAGGAGCCTGCCCAGCTCCCTCTCCTGCCACAGAGAACTAGTTGGCAGCTTCTTGACAGTGGGCTTGGGATTTTCTTCCTCTAGCAGCAGACACATGGAAGAGCAGATGCAAGACCAAGCACGTCTCCTGTGAGGTGATTTGTATGGGATTCAGAATAGTGATGGAAACATCAAAATCTGAATCGGGAGAAATATAAGTAGCAAGAACATAATTTTTGCATATTTTTACCTCCTTGTTTAAAATATGTTTCCTAGGTTATTGATATAGAATTCTTGGGATCTGCCCCAAGAAACAACTTTTAGGAAACTTTGGCTAGGAATTTAAGGAATAGAGTTTTTTACTGCAAATGTGTTATTTTTCTCCCCTACTTGATTCTGATCAGTACTGCTTCTGCAAGGAGGCACTGAGTAAATAATTTCCTTACCCTTCCTATTTAAAGTTATCCTTTTTTTTTTTTTTTTTTAAATAAGGTGCATTAGAAAATTTCTTCTACAACATGTAAGAAATGCATCATTCATTTCTACTCACAATTACATGCCATATTTGTTAGAGTATGTCCTTAAATTGGCCATATATATCTCAGGTAACAATAAATACAAAGACAAAGTATATAGAGAATCAGGGATATAAACAGAAATATAATCAAACTAAAAATAGATTTATGGGCCAGATAAAGCATGAATACTTCAAAGCTGAGTGGAGCATAAAATCATGCAAGCAAAATAAAGGCAGAAAATGAAAAG
>NW_010583405.1:152545-208005 GCF_000705375.1 Tinamus guttatus | reverse complement strand
CGGTTGAGAAATCAACATGTTTTTAAGGACACAAGGAACCAGAGATTATTACAGGAAGCAGTATGACTTCTAGTGGCAAGGGTATTTTGGTGACAAGAAGCAAACAGACAGTAGATACTGCTTCTCAAAAATGAGATGAATCATTCAGGGAAGAAAGAAAACCTGCAGGAAATCAGGAGCACGGCAGAAACTGAACATCTGAAGACTGACAAAAATTACAACATCAGAAGCCATCTAAAGACAAACACTTCACAGTCCTAGATGAATTAATTTTAAGGGGTAAGAGACAAAAGAAACATTAATAGATATCTTGGGAAGCAAGAAGACAGGTGACAATTTCAGGCTGATAGTATCATCTCTCTATTACCATACATTGCCATAAATTACTGCCATTTCCTTATTAAGGCTTGCTTTATTAGAAATAACAGCAAAATTCACTAACATAGTAGTTCATATAAGCAATACACAAGCAAGAAGAAAACTAAGTTATTTCAGACCAACCACTAAATCAATAGTAGAAGATAAAAGTTAAAGAAGTGATAGTTTACATTGCCTTAATTGACAAATTTTAGCTTTCTCCATATGGTAACATCATCTTACCCCCAAAAAATAGCATAAAGAATTAGGCAGTAATTGTGATTGATAGTTGCACTGTCCAGGTCTTTCACCATTAAACTGAAGAGCATTTTGGATCAGTGCCCATGATGAGCTAGTCAAATTTGGGTAGGTTTGCACACAAGTTCTGAAGTCTGAAGAGACTTGTAGTTTACCTGTTCTGAAATCCTCCTATAAACCAAGTCCCTACAATAGCAGGGATGCGAAACTACTGGGACAGAGGTACATTTTCACATGCCTTTTGCTTGCACACGGGGTTTTTTTTTTATTCTACAGCTGCTTTCCCTTACAACTTACATCCTTAATGGCAGTTGACAGTTCAGGAATTTCATGATCTTGATTTCTGTTCTTTTAATTGACTTTTAGAAAAGATATGCTGTTTTAGGACAGATTGACTTGCCAAAATATGGCAGACACAGGGTCTGAATCAAGAATTCCAACATGTGATTCATGTAATGTTATTGCTAGTCAAAAGATTATTTGCTCTACTCTCAGGCAAGAGACCAATTAAAGACTGTGTTCCATATTCAGTTTTGAAACTATGAAATACCTTTTTTAGCAACCATGCTTTATCCTCTTGTATCAACAGCCTAGCCCAGTGTGCTTCTTACTGAATGCAGGGATTTCTGAAAATCAGGAAACGCCACCTAAGCCCTTGCTATTTCATTGTAACCCGTGTTACTAAAAAATGATTGTTTCCTTTTTTCCCCTCTTATTTGGGATTTACACATTAGCTATTCTCACATATCAGTAACAGAATTTATATTTTCTTTGCTACATCTGGTTATTTCCTGAAACAACCTTTATCCTGTCACTAGCTGTGGTTTCAGTCACACTTAAGAGACCAGGACTAGTGATAAAATACAAGACTTAGCATTTTTAAAAAAGCCAAAGGGCAGATCTTTTCTTGTTTTTTGGGGGGGGGGGGGGGCGGGGAGGTGATGTTGCTTCCTTTAAGATACAAGAGCAATAGAAGACCGACACTCCCTGAATCAGGCCGAAATTTTCCTTCAAGTATGATCAAAACGAGGTTGTTGCCATTAATTACTCCATACGAAAGTATGGTTAGAATTGGACAGCTTTTGATTTGGGTTAAAATCAAGTTGCTTAAATATTTATAAAGCTTTAGAGCAAGAGATAAAATGTGGTATCTGTTTTACGTATATGTAACAGAAATATGAGCAGAGAGCAGGCTGAGCTCACTAGTCACCTGAAGAGTAATACATTTTATTTGTTTGTATTTTCTAAAAAAATAAAAAAATAAAAAAATAAAAAAATCCATCTATTGCATTATGTTAAATACCCCAAGGGCTTAGTATAAAACATGACTGGAATGAATATAAAGAAAAAACTTTGTCTCATTAGATGGTCTGAGTTTCAAAATCTGTTCTAAAAGTGTTGTAAAGTGTGTAGTGTTGTAGATTAATGCACTGAATACATTTCCACAGTGCTTGATGTGTTTCATAAAAGGTCCATTTCAGAAGTGTGCTGTATTATAGGTGAACAGTCGCAGTAAATAATCTTGTTACAGAAACCTAAGCAATTTTTACAAGGCGTATTTCTGGCTGACTGAACAATTTATTCTCCAGATGTCACATTGTATTTTTCCAATATAAAATGAAACAGCTTTTTTTTTCTTCATTTTTCTTTTTCTTTCCTTTTTTTTTTTTTTTTTTTTTTTTTTTAAGGCAGACTCTTTTGTTCATGAGACTGGATCAAAAGTACTTCCTTAAAGAGAAAAGCCTATTTTAAAAACCTGCTGTGATATAAAATTTGCACTATATATAACTACATGCAGTTTATCATTTAATTTGATCTGGAGATTAAGATAAAAGATTGCACCAAAGTGTGAACAGAGCTGAAGATAGCTATGTGCACTTCAAAAACAGGAATTAGGAGGACTAGCTCTCAAACTGACCATGAATGTTGATCTTGCAGGTAGCTGACACCTTGCCTAGCTCTATGTAGAGTTAAAACCGCATCATATCAGACAGTTAATAATTATATGCCACAATATAGAGTCTGGAAGATTACATGATGATGTGATATGAAAAGAACTGCCTACCTTGAAGGCAAGTTCAATTAAAAACGTTTTGACTAGGCAGTCTTTATCAGGAGAGAGAGTTTCAGAAATAAGCTACATATTGCAAAAGTTCTTATGCAGGAAAATTTACAGAATATCAGCAATCTATTTTTCCAAGAGAAAAAAAAATGGAGGACGGAATACTATGCCCTGGTAAGAATCACACATCTGTATTTTATTGTCCTGTGGCTTTGATTATAAACATGAATTAATTGGTATTGAAGGATATTTTGCTAGATTTTTAAAAATACTTTCCTCGACTCTTCATTTCCTTTTAAGAATATGCTGTATTTCTCTCTCTGCCCACGAATCTAACTATGAACTAATATAGACCCTTATAAAACTGCCAAGCAATTGAATTCTTGAAGTTTGATCCCAGAAGTATATGTCTGCTAGAAAAAAAAAGCTACACAAAACTCTCCACAAACTAATAGACATTGGGGGTAATGGATTTCCAAAAGTTTCTTCTCTTAATCTGATTTTCACAGAAGATAGACTGAAGTCAGCTTACTTTGAATCAACTCTGTCATCAGTTGTCATATATCAGTACCTTTTTTGTGGACACCACAGACATAGTTGGGTTCTGCTACATCCATATCACTATGCAAGTGTCATCTGATCCGTCTCAAATGTTTTTTCACAGCATCCTTGCTCTAGTGAACATATTTTTTTTCACAGCCTCTCAATAGCCAGCAGCCCTAAAAGAGAAATGCCCAAAGGCATTCACAGAAATGCACTGGTTTAATGTCCTTCTGTCCATGTGATTTTCAGTGAGTCATTAGCAAATCTCTTTGCACACATGCATGTGGATATATAGATGGTGTCTATCACTAGCATAAAAGCACAACGTCTTACTCACTTAAAAGTGAATGTAAAGTGAATACAGCAATCCTTTCAAATCAAACTTCCCTCAGTGGTATACACCTGTGGCTAGCTGTTTAGCTGATACCTAGTGCCTTCCTCTTTGAAACAAGCAGGGATTTCTGCACCCCTATTTATTTTCTCACATGTTCTTTATAAGCATGCATCTCCTGGATGGGTTACAATTTCAGTCATACATGTTAAAACTAATTTCAATTGTTCTTGAAGGTGGCCTACACAAATTCAAACCCCAAGTAAACAAATATATAAAGATACCAGAGAGTTCATTCTTGTTCTATACAAGATGAGTCTATCTTAGCTTAAACAAAAGGCTAATATGTTTATAATAAAATGAACAATAAGATACACATAACAAAATGAGCAAATTATATTAAATTTACTTTCGAGATAGCATAATCTGTACAACCACATCATTTCTCATCACACAACAGTGGAAAAGGTGAAATGTACTGCAAAAGATGCAGTCATGGAACTGATACCAAGCTGCCCTCATATCAATCTCTCACCATCCTCTACTGGAACAGCACTTAACTGTGCAGAAGGTATAACATAATCTATTGCAAAACAACAAATAAAGCCTTGTCAGCAGGTACCAGATGGTGATTCTGAAGCTCTGAAGTGCTCTGTCAAAGATTCCTCTCTGAAAGCACTGAAAAAGTGAATCCAGTAGTTTCAGGCACTCAGTCTGATTACCAGAGACCTGAGGCCAGGTGCTCAGCACTGTGAAAGAATGAGCCTATATTACCAGATTTTAAAAATTATTCTAATAACTTTAAAGTTAGTTAAAGCTGGCTATTAGGATTTTACGTGTACCTACATCTACCATTCACTTGCTTAAATTCCTTTAAGGATCATTTCCCACTGAGCAGTTTGTTTAGTGTAGGTCTTAACTCCCTATTTAAGTTTGAGGGGCACAGGCTTGGCATCTATGAGTTTTAGACCACGCCAAAACAGTGATAATCCAGCTTTTGTAGGGGACTTGGCATTTAACAACAGTAAAAATTATTAATGGTAACTGCAGACAAAGATGTAATCCTTCCTTCCTGACACAAAATAAAAACTATTCAACTGCAAGGACATGTCAGCAATACAAGACCCTGATTCTGGGTTCTTAGGCAGGACACTGCTTAAACAGGACTCTGAGCTGCAGCCCAAATAATTTGAAGGAGAGAAGATTACCAAGACTCTTTATAATAGACAAGTACCAAAATCAGTTTATCAAAAACATTCATTTGGTTTCTGTAAATTTATGTACTGTTGCCTCAGAACACCTTCCAGATATTCACTAAACAGCGTTAGGAGGTCTGGGATAGGTTAGGGTGGATTTGGGATTTTTGTTTGTTTGTTTTGGGTGTGTTTTCTTTGTTTGTTTTTGCTTTGAAACAAAGCATGACATGGGCTGGATAAACTACTGAACAAATGCTATCTTCTCCAGCTGTGCATGTCAATCCTGATCATTGAAAGCTCTAGTGTATGCAAGAAATAAAAATATCGACTGTGGTCTTAAATCTTTGATGGCTTCTCAGACTTTCTGAGAAATAGGAATGCTTGAACAAAAAGCCTTTAGTTAAATTTTGGAAACCATATGCAGAAAGAGTTTTTCTGACAGTGCTGAAGAAACATTTAAACATCTTTCCGTACTAACTGGGTTGTCCAGAGTACTGAAGATTTCACCTATGACTATAATACAGCTGAAAAGTGACAAAGAGACCTTATTAACCAAGGCAAAATGTTTATACTCCAGGACAGAGTGGAATCTAAGTAACCAGAGATGACAAAGCATTTTTTTTGAGATACCTTGTGCAACCTTAGTATCCAAGGTCATTGCTGAACTGGCTAGCTTGCTCATGTGCACAGCTGGAAACTCTTCCATCTGCTCTTCCCTACTAAGCATCACTACCTCTACCTCGCTGCAGCTCCAGTTCACCAAGGTATCTTGTGCACATCATCAGAAACACCGGACTCTGTGGACTGCACCCAAGTTTGTTGCTGCCTGTTTATTTCTCACTGTTATTTGAATTCTTCCCCCTAATTTTCATCCGGGATGGCCAACATCAACAATGCAACAGGGCTTAGAAAACTGAGACAATCTGTGCAACAGCGAGACAATGATTTGAGGAATTTATCATACTACTTACTTCTGGCTAGCATTGGCAAAGGCTCAAGATGATGGCTCACTAAGACTTCAGCTTCTCATTCCATTCTGTTATCCTGCATCAGGCTTTGGAATTCTGTTTGAGTCCATTGTTTTTTGAGGTTGAATCAGGATAATTGGTCTGGTCTGTCTTCTTGCCAGAGAGCTGGAAGGTCTCTCTCTGATCATCATCTTATTAAGGTGATAACCTGTCAAAAACATGAATGTCTTATGAGTGTCTCAGCTTGACAGACAATGCCTTCTGGCCTATTGTGTGGGTTGCATGAAAGTGCAAGGGAGATAAACAAGGAAATTATTTTGATGCTTTTCTATACAGGAGCAATTATTTTCATAGTCAGATATTTGTAAGAACCATTTTGAATCCTTTTGTCTCTAGTCTAGGAATGACTAAAGAACTATTATGTTAACTTTTGCTTCTTGTTTAAGACCAAGTGAACTTCAACCATCTTTTCTCACCTCATACAGACCAAATTGAGGTACAGAGGAACCTTGTCTGGTTATGATTTTTACTATGACAAACATCAACTCCTGTTGTGTTGCTGTATGTTCCATGCTACGGATTCATTCTATAACTACTTAACATCTCAGATTCAGTTACTTCAGTCAGATTCCTTTACTCTGAGACATGATTCCCCTATGCTAAGAACAGCATAGGCTGTTGGCAGAGAAAAGCAGGGAGACCTGTCACACAGCACGAAAGGAGGACCTGGACTCTGTGTGTCCCAAAACGAGCTAGAGCTTTGGAAGTCATGAAAGGTGTTGGAAAGCCTAGGAGTTGCACAGCAATGGACCAAACACCAAAATAATTCTCCAGAAGCAGAAGAGGAAAAAAAACTGCCAATGAAATATGAAATTAGATATTCCCTTCCTTAAAATAAGCCATCTGGGGGGTCATTGAACCCCTTTTCCCTTCTTAATTGCTTTGCAAAAGGTGTAGAAATGAGGGAGAAAGGCAAAGTCAAAGCACTAGCAGAGAGTAGAGAGGCCCAAAGAGCAGCATTACACAGCTGAGGCACCCAGGACCCAATAAAGCAGTCTCACCCCTTAAAAAAAAAAACAAACACACACACACACACACGCTTTGTTTTCAAGTTTGCAAGCATGAAAATTAAACCAAGGCTCATTCTCTGCTGCATCAGAAGCTCTATAAACAGCTGGACCACAAGAAACTCATCCCACCACGTGCCATGGAGAGGAGAGTGCCAGTGACAGTGAGACGAGGGCAGTGAGAGCCTGGGAGTTTATTTGGGAGGACCAAATAAACAGAAGTATTTAAAGCTTTAAATTAATTAGCATCATCTTTCCTTAAAAATCTACACTGAGCAATAACTGAAGGAAGAATCAAGAGACTGTGAGATAAAAATGGCAAAGGTATTGAAACACACCTATTATGAATTCAAAGTAGGGCTATTTCTACAAGGATTCTTAAGATAACTGAGTTTCTAAAGGAATAGAAAACTTCACATGCAGGCAAATTGGAAGGGAGCCCTTTCACAAAAATACCTTTAATTGGCCATCATTTTCCATGCTTTTGTTTTCCCTGACTAAAGATATTTGTGTTCCTGTTAACTCTGCCTCCCACACAGTCCAGTCTTTCTTTTCCCTGCTCCTACAATAAAGCAATAACGCTGCGCTCATCAACTGTCCTATTACCATAGAAATGATATCAACGTCACAAATTCAGCAGTCTGATTCCTCAACAGGGTTGATTAGGAACAGATGATGAGCTGGAGAAGAGCTGAACCCTTGATTAAACACAAATAGCTCTTATATAGAACAAATATGTGAAGAAAATATGTTTAGGATCATGTGAAGAAAGAGTGCCTTCATCTTTTAGATGAGAAATATTTTCTACCTTTCATTGATTTTTAGAATTGTTTGAATTTGTTTTCAAAGTTGCCTACTTTATTTTTAAATCCCATGAATACATGTAATTGGTGGCCATATGCAGTCCAGAACATGCAAAAAAATCCCTGTGGTCACAATTTGTAAAATACTAGTTTCACCTTCCATTTCTTTTACAATAAATGAAAGTAGATGTACTTGAATTCAAAGTACAAGTTGAGTGCCTCTTTCTGATAAATTCTGACCAAACTCTTAATGAAGCCACCTCCAAAAAGGTCCCTCTGCACCTTGCTCAGGTTCTCCTGAAATATCAAGACCACCCTTCCCTAGTCTCAGCAGGGCCTTGACTCTGTAGAACAGGGAAACACTCATTTTTCACAGCCTCAATATCTTAATTAAGGAGACAAACTTAACTTCACCATCTTCTGACTCAAGACATTTATTGAGCCACCCTGCCATTAAAGATGGAGAAGCCTATTTGTCTCATTTCAGCCACGCTTCTCAGTAACAGCACCATCTTAGAAGAAGAAATGCAATATATATACAAATTTTAAAGTGTCCCAGTACAGCTGAGGGGTGGTTCTTTTGTTTTAATTCCTTGCTCTAAGCATCACTGGTAAATGTTTAGTTCATACTTCACTGGAGACTTGACAACTCTGGTCTCCACAACCCTGGTTTCCTTTATTGGGACAAGGGTGCAGCAGGGTATGCGTGCCCAGCTCCCAGCCATCTCTATTCCCAGGCCTGCTGCAGTGTTTCTTCTACTTCAGACTATTTAGTCGATGCCATTAATCAAAATCCTATAGCAGAAAATGCATGCATAAGTCCTACACATTTATTGCCATGGCAACAATTCAGGCTCTTGTTCATATGTCAAGCTACATCAGTGGAGATAAATTCTATTGTTTTCACACTGACAGTTCTCTCTGTGTTGGACTTAATCCATGGAAAAATATAGCTTTGCCTCTTACTAAAATAAAACACAGACCACCCAACTCTACGAATTCTCATTCTTTATGAAGTATCAACTGAGCAATCTGAATAGTCATAAAATTATAGTTTAATACTTAGGGTTATAATAGTAATTAAACTGTAAAAAAAGGGCCCTGTCCTCATGATATTGTTTTAATATGTGGAATTGGTTGGGAATGTAACTCTTCATGAAAAGATGAGCTCATTGCTGTGAAGCCAAATAGCTATGATACCAGAGCACAGCATTCTTGAATTAGATTGCAGTATTTTAAAATAAATGACTTTAAGCTTTGAGTGAAGTTGATGTAATTCATTTTTCCCACTTAGCTGTAGATCCTGTATTTTTCATAACATAAAAACTAATGATTAATGCATAGAATATCTTATCCAGAGAGAGACTTTATATTTCATTTAGCCCATGAGAAAATACAGCTCTTATATGGGTCATTCACAAAAGTGAATGAAAGATATGCGTCATTCTTCATGCATAAGCCTCTCTATATTTATTTGTATATACCGTACTATGAATAAGTCTTAATGCCTGACAATTTTACATGATTTTACTGCTCACTAAACCCCGGTTCTGACTCCTTGCCTTTCTGCAGATGCACATCTCGCATTATCAGAGACTACCAAGAAAACAGCCTCTCATTAATAAAATACTTTTAATGCTCCGGAGTCCATTATTTCACATGCACAGTGCTTCCTCGAAAGTCACAAGCCTCCTCGCACCACTAAAGACATGTCCTTTCCGATCTGACCCTCTTCTCACTTCCTCATGCAGATTTAAGTCCCTGCTTTTGCAGCATGCTTCATATTGACAAAGCCTATTACCATGATATACTATACCGGAGTTCATTTCAACTAATATCCAGGGCTACATCTGTTACTGTCAGCACCTAATCTAAGTTCCTGTGTCAGTGAGGATGAAGACAACCATTATATTTACTTATTGTCACACGGTGTTATGCTGGTATCAGGAACTGATTCATATACACACAGTGTGTGACTTGCATCAAATACATATATTTTTTTTTAAATGGGGAGCTTTGTGCAATTTGTAAATATCTTGTGAACTTCATTCATATTAATGAAGCAGCGTTTGCACTTTGCTGGCATTTTTATGCAAATAGCAGTAACTCTTTGTGCACCGTGCCTCCATACATGACACAGGCCACGTCCTCTAAAAGCAAGACTGTGATTTCCCAAGATGAGCATAAAAATGTATAAATACATAAAATGCATTTTTAGGTCACCTAAAGGAGATAACCTAGGATTTAGAGGAGGATTGGAATAATTTTTCCAATATTTTTTAATCTTGACATGCTTTAAGAAAAAGACTAACAAAGTATTTGTCAGTGTCCATGCAACTGAGAGCAAAATTTCTCTTCTAGAAGCCAAGAAAGTGTTTCAATTTTTTTTCCCCTTGCCCCGGTGAAAAGCACAATGTTTCTTTTTGCCTCTAAACACACACATTGCGATTAAACAGATACCTTGTTAAAATAATAATAATAATAACTAGAGAAAAACAAAAACAGCTTTTTTCCACACACACAAATTACACACTAAAATAAAAGTTTAGTTCCCAGTTTAGCACTGCCCTCTGGTGATGCAGATCTTGGCTAGGCAGGTGACCCGCTTCACTTGGCTAGGTGGGTGAGCCCAGACCTGGACTGGAGCTACATGGAAGTCTGGGCACTTACATCAGAACCAGGGATTCAAAACATTTTAATGCTTTCTGCTCCAGGAGTCCCCAGATACAGGCCCACAGGGGGCTGGCAATCACAGCCATGCTCTGCCTTTGAAGGACTTGAATATCTCCTATCATACAAGCATTTTAGGCCGTAAATCTGTCAGAGGTGATTGCACGAGGGTTGCAGAGTCATCCAAGTCCCAGAAGGCTGCAATTTATGAAGGCTCCTTGCAGCAGATGGCTTTCTGACGAGTTCACTGCTGCTTGTGAATCTCATTAGAGGCACCCAACTACCAGACCATCACCAGACAGACCAGTGTTTCTCAGTCATTTAAAGCTTACTAAGGCCTAGACCTTTTGAAAGCATTCTTGCACCAGGATGACCAAGGCACAAGAAGAGGTTTTAAATATCGATTTATTATTATTGAAGGACTCTCCTGTCCTAACCCTTCTCAATATAACAAAAAAAGAATGGACCATTGTTCTCCTCATGTAACCAGTGAGCAATGCTCAATTTAGGCATAGGTGTTATGTCACATGAATTAGAAGTGGAATGGAAAAAGATCTGCCACATGATCGTTAGACATATTAACCTCCCATTCAAAGCACATCTAGGGATGTTGTCAGGTTTCTTGGAAAATCTGGCTTTTTGCAAGTGTGGCTCCTTCTGCCCATTGCTGAAGATTCACCAACAAGAAGAAATGGAAGATGGTGGCACCCAGGGGATAACATTTCAGCAAGAACTTGCAAACATAGGGTTCTTGATGAGCTGTCATTTTAAATATAGGAAGTATCCATAATAGTTTTTTGTTTGGTTGGTTATTTTTTAATTTTTTTTTAATCAGACAAAACAATTTGTATATTTCACATCAGGGTCAAAGCAGAATAATATGAATATGAATAATGTGAACCTGGTCTATCTCCTTAAATAATAAACCAAAACAAGAACGAAGTTTCTTTCCAAGTTCATTGCACAATACTTCACATTATTAATCAGAATTATGTCACAGGATTATTGCTCTGCTTAATAATGTGTTTAATGTAAATTTAATGTAAAAGATCCATGATAAAGGCAGTCAAAGCTCTATTAAAATCCTTTGCAAAGTTCAGTCAATGCATTAGTAGCTTTAGGCTAACATTAATTTGGATCCTAATCTATTATTTCACATGATATTTAATGTGTTTTTGTAATTAGATTTTTTTTAAACAAAGCAAGAAAAAAACCCACAGGTCAGAGTGCATGGCTGTCATTAACTACAGCACATTTCTGGGACATGTGTAATCACAACTTCTGCAAAGAAATATTTTAGATTATGCTCTAGTCAACAACCTGTGTCTCATCCTGTAAATGAAAAAATACATGACAATCCGAAGTGATAAATACCTGCAGCTGTTCACACATACTGTTCCAATTTAAAAGGTTCCCACCCTCATAGATGGTCCAGAATAATAATTCCCATAACTAATCCTAACTCTTGTTCAGTCAAAAAGAGTTAGAGTAATACATCTCTGAAATTTAGTTAACTGCAAATGAAGTTTGAGAACAATTTGAGGATTAATTGCTCTAGGAGCAGTGACAAGGGGGAAACCTCCAGGAAAGAGGGTACAAGCATAGCCAAAGGAGCACAGGGGACCATGGCACAACCAGGATAAGGAAGAGATGCATCCTCTTTCTCCAACTTGTGTAAATTAATCACTCAAATTGCATGAATTCTAAAACAGTGATCCAAGATACTATAGTATTCTTTAACTCAGACTCTATTTTGTTTTTCAATATGATAAATTACTGTAAGATTAAAAAACCTTACAATGTAAAAACACTCAGATTCAGGTAGAAAGGCTACAAGTTCTCTAAAATTCCAGGTTTGTGGATCAAGCTTTTTTTTTTTTTTTGGGGGGGGGGGGGTGGGTGATATTACCATCAGGAATATAATGATACTCTTAAATGCTAAGGTCACTGACTCCATAGGAGAACCCAAGGAGAACTGAGAAAAAAAATGGTTAAGTATTTTCCGAATTCAATACATAAGAAATCAAAAACAGTAGATGTCAAGAATAACACTTTGCTTTTTCATTTTAAGCTACTGAATATTTAGGTTGTTTTATTTATTTTCCTTCTGTCTCCTTAGGAATCTACATACTTTTTGCCTCAAGGAACAAACTAGACATCTGAAAACATGTATAATAATATTATGCCGGGAATCTGAACATATCCAAGAAAAGAATATCATCACTATTATTCCGTTACAAATAACATGATGGTACAGGATTTTGTGTTATAGAATTGAGCTCTAGAATATCCTAAAAATACACTCTAAAGGACGACGCATTTAAGAAGGGTTTTCTCTCAAAGCATCATGAAGCAGACAGCCTTTGATTAAAAGACTGGATAACTCCTTAATTCACTTCTCAAATAACTCTCCCCCTGGAGCTGCAATTGGAATAGCTAGGGCTACAGCCCTGCCCTAAACTTGTTTTTAGCTTAATGCACTTACAATAAGGAAAATAGAAACATTTCCATCTTCAGCTAACCATAACTTCCAAACCATACATAGACAAGAACGAACAAGAGAAGTAAATGTATTCATATTCTATTAACACTTAAAATATATAATTCATGTCAACACTAGTCAATTAGGTCAAAAAGTCTCCGGAAGCATCTTTGGGATGGGGCAGTTACGGTGAAAATCTTGTCTTCAAGGCTCCTAAATTAGCATAATCATGGACCTACCTAGGCTCATCCCTCGCCCACTCTCTTCTAGAATCCCCATGACATTGCTAGCTGGAGCAGTAGGCAGGGATTTCCCTTATACTCATGCTGCGCTCCATACAACTGCAGCACTTGCTGCACTGAGAATCATCTGAAGCACCTATAACTGCTGGCAGTATTTCACCCATTAGAAATATGTTAAATTTTCCTTTTAGAGAGCTTAAAGGTTTTCTGTTGTCCTTTATCACTTGGAATTAAAATTGCACAACATTCTAAGTGCTTTGTGTTGTACCTATTTAACCACAGAACAAATCTCTTGGAAAAAAACTTAATCATCCAGCAAATGATCTTTATAATAAATACGTGCATAAAATCTAAACCTGAACAATGCCCAAAAAGCTGGAAGGAAAAAAAAAATTTCAGAGTTAACTGTGCAGTTTTTCACATGACAGTTAGCATGGGTATAATGTAGCTAAGTCAAGCAAGATGATTGATTTATTATATTGAAGTCCATTAAAAGTATTCCATTACAGTTTTAAAACCATATAGTCATTAAATATCTTTGAAAACACACATTCTTTTCCATCATTATAAGATATTCTTGACAGAACATCATTTTTAACAGCACCATTATAAACAGGATTGATAATGGCTGTTTAGTGTGTAACAGAATGGGAAGTCAGCAATATACAGACTTGTATTCAACATAATCTGATAACAAAAAGCACTGAAGAGAAGATGAGTGCACAATTAATATATGAATAATTATTTTGTGTAAAATGAAACTAATTTTTAGTAGTGTGTCAAGTAGGCATTAAAATCAAAAAATGAAGCTGGAATAGATTTGATGTACATTACTTACAAGTACAACATGAACTAGTGGTGCTGATAGATGATCTAAATAGGAAAGGAAAGATTACGCCTAAGGCTAAATGAAGTGATAATGTTGCTTTCTAATTGCAGAAAACTTACATGCTAAAAGCAGATCTCAGGTTGAATCCATGTGCCTCAAAACACAGCTTCAACATAACCATTGCTGCTGTTTGCAGTCTTTTCTGATAAAGGGGTGTGTAAACAATGATTTTTCATGACTTTTTTCCCCTTCAGCTGCATTGAGGTAATGGGTTTGGTAATGGGTAAGGGGAAACCTAAATGATCTCAGGAACATTAAAGCTTACCTTTAGTTAAGGTTTAGCTTAAGGAGTCAAGCACTTAAATAGAAAACAAATCCTCTATCAGATATCCAATAGGCAAGACAGAAAATTTTAAGAAAGGAGGAAATGAGAACATTCTTATTACAAAACAGCCCTCACTAAGAGCAGTCACAAGAGAACAAGGGTCTCCTGACTCTCTCCCCATAGAAATAGGCAGCACCCTTAGCAGCACCAGCCAGGCCAGTATATTCACTCCATCTACCCTCACCCTGCAAGGCCTAGCAATTTAGGAAAAAAATTAAATGGAAAACAGGATTCTGGAATTAAAGTCTCCACTGATCTCCATCGCAACATCCACATTAACATAAAGCCATTATGATATATGTCCACATTCCCACTGATATATGAAGGCATAAATTGGCATCCTGAAATATCCTAGCTAGCCACACAACTTGTCATATTTTTTAAAATGCCTGTATAGGTCCACTATACCATCAGTATAAATGCTTGACTGCAATATCTTCTGGAAAAGGTCCACTCAACTCTGCTCGGATGAGACCTTGCGTAATGATGCCACAGTGTAATCAATCTCTAGTTGAGTGTAAGAGTTCTACAGGAAAAAGAAAGAGAAAGAAGAAAAAACACAACTCAGCAAGACAGAAGGGTTCCCATTTTCTGCATCAATGCTCAAAAGGGAAAGGTAAAAGGCATTTGCCTAGTCTACTTCTCTTGTTCTGGACAGGGGCTACTTCATAATCCACTGCAAAATAGAGTAGCCTTAAACTGATTGCCCCAGTGGGGCTATTGCAGAAGTTACTATGCCCTTATGTATGCATGTGCATGTATGTATGTGCACACTTACATACACAAATAACACTGTTTCCATAGAACCTCTAGGGCTTGGGAGCAGGGGGAAGTAGACAGAGTATTTAAGCTGGTCTACACAATCCTCATGTCCTTCACCCAGTCATTTTTGGTAGGGAAAAGGAGGTGCCAATAGACAGCACTAAGCCATTTATATCAACAAAACTGTTACATGCCTCTGTATTTGGAGATATTTGGCCTGTTACCATACTGAGGCAATTTATTTTACTTTACATTTATCTACAGGTATTATTAGTTGCAAATATTGCTATGCCCTATTCTTACACAACACAAAATAATTAGCCTATTGTAAAGTAAACAGGCACATCTCTTTACAGAGCATCACCTGATTTGGATCTGCTTGTATTGCTCTGATTTTCCTAAAATAGAGAAGACATCCGAGTGCTCAAGTTACATAATCACTGTTCTTAAAATGAGGCATGTGAGTAGCATATGAGCAGCATTTGAACAGTACCACTAAGACTGACACTTTTTTTTTTCCCTTCTCTGCTATCAGAAAATAACCTTTCTATGTAATTCCCTTCTCTGCTATCAGAAAATAACCTATGTAAGTAGAAAATATCTTTTTTTCCTCCACTTCTCACCTAATGGGCTAATTATGTAAAAAGAAAAAAAACACAAACATGTCAAATTTGAGATTAATGATGTTGGTAGTAAGTACTTGAAGAGAAGTTCTGATGCAAAATATCTTCCAAGACTCTAGTCAGCCATAGCTCCATAAGTTCTGCTTGCTGTTTAGACCTACCTCCCCAGGCAACTTCTCCCCATTGCTGTATGGACCTGGAACCTAAATTTCTCGTCTTGCACATGCAGTAATCTCCATATACTCACTTGTGTTATGGCTTTGCACTGTTTCTGAAGATCTTGTACAAATGAAGAAACACTGTTCTACCTGAATAAAGTAATTCAATACAGGAAAAATCTACTTTGGTAGTCCAGCTCCTTTGGGTATCCCAGGAATGCAGCTGCCAGAGCCAATGGATATCAACATACACTCTTGCACAGGTGGTAGAGGTATATATGGAACTTGTAACATGTAACAGTCATTATTAGAAATTATGGGCTTTTGAAAGTACTTTGAGAACCTGCAGTGATAGTGCAGATGTAAGAGCTGAAGCGATGAAAAGCCAGCTAAAGAAGATATATACAATCCTTATCTGCCACACTGGCCATTATGGAGCCACCTGAACAGCAATCATTTCTTGAAACCACTTTTTCCAGAAGACAGTGCTAGCTGCATGCTCCTCAGTTCCAAGACTCACTTGCAACCATAAGCTTGCTCTTGGAGCCAGGTCTGTACGAACAAGGCTCTGAACACTTCAAACGACATGTAAAGTATGTCGAAAAACCAGGTCATGGGGAGCACCAACTTAACAGCCCTCAAGTAAAAATATTGTGACAATTACCTCTGAATGTCTCAGATCCCTAGATGTAAAATGGAGATATTACCATCCAGCTATTGTGAAGATGTAATTATATTGACATTTTCATATTATAGTGATAATTTCTACAGCAAAACCTATCAGTATTATAATTATCAGATTTATATCAGAAATATAATATTGTGTTATATTATAAATTGGCTGGGCCAGAATTACATAAATAAGGCATAAGAAGCATATCTAAATACCATCCCATAACATTTCTGCTCGTGCTTAATTTGGATATTCTGTAGTTTTTATATGATTGACTTTTTAACATTAATAATACTGTTTGAGTATATACCCATGTTATGTGTGTAATATATGAATGACCTTCAACTGTAGTGTCCTTGTAGTGGAACAGTAGCATTTACTATAGATTCTATTATAAATGCCTTAATGAAATTCTAATCAATAATACTTCAGAGAATGGTAAAGGAATTGAATACATTCATAGGTAAAAGGAGATGTTATTATCTCAGTTCAGTAACTATGAAATAGAAAGATGAAAAAAGCCTGTTTTTCATATTAAAACTGAGCACAGCTGTACAGTTATATAATAAAGTATTGCTTGTATCCATGGCAATAGGGAGTAATTGATGCACCACAGTTATTTTTATAAACCCAAACAAAAATTCAACTGGAAATTTCTTTTCCAGCTTTTTGGCATTGTATGTTTTTTATCTGCACACAAGGTACAAATTTATAGTCTGAATATACTCACTGATCTGACATGTTGAATAAAACATGCTCTTTTGTTGCTGCATATTAAAGAAGATGTGGAACCCATATCCAACAACCAAGTCCTTTCATGGAAGATTTTATAAAAAATACTTCATGGACCAAGATACAGTATCACATAAGTACAGACTTCTTTGAATTTGGGAAATATACATACTGGGCATTTTTTTTTATGATTAAAATTTTTAAAAATGTTGTAGTAGTAAGTTTAAGATCATTTTAGTCAAAGGAAATTGACAACTATAATATGAAGAAAAATTAATGGAAAATACTATTGTATTCTGGACTTTGTGATACTGCCTTCAGTTTTAATTTAGTCCTCTTGAGTAAAATTATGTCAGAGTCTATAATGATTTAAAGATATATCCATACTTTCCAACAGCTCCATTTACTTCTTGAGCTGATACCAGGAAAGGATATAGCTAATAGCCTTTTTAAAATCTAAATTTTCACCTATTAGATAAGTAAAAAAGTATATTTTTTGCTAATTATTCCATTAATAACCCTGCCTATAACAAAAGAGAAACAAATAAATCCACTTTCCTCATTTTTCCAGATGCAGATCCATATACTCATACGGGGTTTGCATTGCAATCATAAATAATTTCTTTATTTCTAAAGAACTACTTAGATAATGATGCTTTGCTACAAAGTACTCGGTCAAATGCATCTTGAACTTCTGCCTAGCACATTTACTTGCAGCACAATTTTCCAACAGCAGTTAGGTGACCTTAGTGGTAATAGAGCTTGTGGTCAACTTAATTTCATTTCCCGTTCTTTAGCTTTTTCTAATTGTTTCACATTCAAGATGATACATGCTATTTGGTTTCTGTTTTTCTCTAAACTATCTTCACATGAGAATTAAGTAAAAAGTGTCTCCATGATGAAAGACAGGTAAGACACCGTGAGGAATTTTATTATGGTATGTGTAATGTCTTAAAAACAATCAATCAAAATATTCCCTAAATACAGATTTAAATATGGAATATTTGAATACACATTTGATACTGTATTTCCTTACTTCAGATAGCAGAGCATCATCTCCTTTTCTCTTTCCCATTCACCAGGATCCATATAAAACTGTTGCTTATCAGATACATGGCCACAAGTCATTTATTTATTTGCAGATTAAAAATGGGTAGTCTTTTATAAATGACAACTGCTACTGTTGAATAGAGATCCTGCTGCTTTGGAAACTCTGCATCACCATTTGCCTGAGCAATAACATCCTTACAACACTTTTAATGAGACTTGCCAGAGTACCTTGAAAATCTGGAGTAGGTGAGGATGTACACAAGATTCATATGCCCACAGATATACTTGCTTTGCTCCATCCTGGAATTTACAGTTTATTTTACAATTCACTTGGCCTAGATCCCTAATATAGGACAGCATCAGGTCCTACTGATGCACCAACTGCAAGGCACACGTATAAAGGCGTGCTTTTACACAGTGTAAAACAGTTTTAGTTTTTACTCCCCTCCATGATTCAAAAAGTGTAGCCACTTTCAAGAGAATTCATCTTTTGATTAACTGGTGACTACTCTTTATTGTGTTTATATTTAACAAAAGCACATAAAACATGGTTCTCCTCCATGGTTTTCTTTTTGGGATATTTTCCCTCCCCTCCACTAGTATATCACAATGCCTTTTTGTCTAGGGATACTGAACAGGGGATTGAAATGTGTTAACAAAAGAAAGGTTATGGACTGTGAGTCAGCAAGAACAAAAGAACCAAACACATCATGTAAAAGCTAATAATATTTAGATAGGAAGCCCAGAATTTAGCATTTTCATTATATTTTTCAGTTAGCATGAAAGTCTAATCTTCCACTAATCACTTAAAATGTAAAATAAACAGAGCTCTCAGCATATCACAGTCTATCCTCAGAACCCCAGGAGAGGGAAAGCCACAAAAGGAACCTAACAACATGATGCTATATATTCTGAGATGTAACAATTCAATGTGATTTGCCACATGCCCATACATTTTAAAGCTGACTTCATTATGAAATCTCTTCTTGATTAATCATTGGTGAACAATGACTAAATTGCACGCCAGCATCAGCCTGAACTGGGGCTTTGTTAGCAGCAACATTCATCTGCAAAGCCTACCAGATGGGCTGAGAGGAGGTCAGGATGGTACTGCCACAGCAACAATGGACAAGCTCATAAACCAGGGGCAAAAATAGTTTAACTGAGACTATAGTATTTTCACAGAGCATGCTATGTCACTGCTTTTTGTTTTGGTAACTGAGGCTAAAAAAAATGCATTATAAAAATATGTAAAATACTTTTATAGCCACCACAGTCCACAAAAGAGTAAAAGGCATAAAAAGCTGCTGAAACATCTGAAATAAGTATAGAAAGACTTTGATAAACACTCTTGTACATTAAAACTATTAGCACACAATTAGATATTTTTTTCTATAAATATACAGTGATGCTTAACATCCAAACAGATCACAATCTGATCTACTCCCAAGTACTGCAAGACTTGGAACATAACTTCCCTCAAGCTTTCTAATTCCTTCTTCCAGTATGTGTTAGCTTATTACTACCAAGTTAAAGACTTGCCTATATAGCCTCTAAGAGATGCTTCTTTTTGATCACTACCTACATCATCCTCACTGCTGTGAAACAAAAGCTCTTTCCCCCCCCCAGTTTTAAAAACAGGTAAACTATCTTTAAACATGGACAACTAATGGACACTTGCAAAATAAAGAATCCTACCAAGGTGCTAAAACAGAAAATCCTCCTCAAACCTTCCGTGATTGCCATTTTGTCATCAGAAGGGCCTCACCTGCTACGATAGAATATGCCCAGGGCCCCTACAATTTTGACAGTCATTCCTTTGTTTTAATCCCGTTTCACAGTTTAGTTGATCAGGCCCCTCTGGGATGGCTTTTTAAAGGCCTTTTGGACTCTTAATTTGACAGACAAACTGCAAAACCATCTAGAGCATTTCTTCCCATGCCCAGTTCAGCACAGCATATGAGCTCATTCAAACAGTGGAGTAATGAGGAGGAAGGGAAAAAAACTCTATCAGATACATGGAAGTGGTCACAAAGTGTCTTCAGGCCTCTGAGCAGGCAGAAACAGTCCATAGATGCTTGCTCAATCATGTTATTTTTTACAGTGAATATCTACAATTATCATGTTTCTCCAAGCTAAAAATACTACTGCTACAGAGTCTCTGCATCTCCATTAAACTTATATGCCCCCAAGTATCTGATCAATACTGCTCATTTATTGATACTGATCTCATGCTACTGAGCGCAGTTAAAACAGATTGTCTGATGATTGCAATTTTTTAACACAATGAAAATTTGCTCTGCTGTAGTCTGATATTCTTTACTACATTGAGCATATTTCATCACTAATAACATCTTTTAGCAGAGTTATACTCCGAAGTGACTAAAGGAAATGTCATATGTAACCAAATATTTGACTAAGAGAGGGAAAAATATTACCAAAAAAATAATTTGGGAGCTTTGAAAGAACATCACCCTCTCTTCCTACCACTGTAAGCGTAACTCAACACTCCTCCTAAATTCCTCTTTGTTCTTCATCTGCCTTTCTCCACATCAAATCCTGCTTCACAGAATCAATACAAAGACTAGCAGGTAGATCAGACAACTAGATCATGGCCAGTATAGAACCAGAAAGAAACCATCAACACATCTGTCTAATATTTTGTAATTAAACTCAGCACGTACATATTTCTAATGAAAATATTTATGGGTCCTTTAAACTTATACAGAAAAGAATAGTTGCGTTTTTCCTCTCGTTTGCTCAATTGTCTTTAAACTAAGAGCAGCACATGCTATAAAAAGTTGGCTTCTGTTCTCAATAGAGTTGCTGTCCTTTCTTAGAGTCACAGTCCTCAGACTGGAACAATCAAAGTCTTATAAATATGGCTTTCCCTTATATGAACTCTATATCCAAGTGACATTTTAATTTTGCATATGAGAATTTTTATATAAAAATAGAAAGTGACTTTTAAGTCCTGTTTTATATTAGGGAAGTAGGGCAGTAGGTGTGACAGGTTATTATCATACAGAGTGCTGAGAAAACAAAGTTTATAGAAACACCGCTCAAGCACTGATCATAAAATAGCCTCCCTGCACCCTGTACTTGACATTACAATATTATTGCAGTAACATTGCTAGCTGAATAAACCACTTTCAACTACTGCTCACCCAAAGAATCCACATATATACACATGCACACAAATATATATGCTATATACATACATGCATGCACACATTTATATATACACGTATATAGACATAATAGACGTGCAAAAATACACTTGCTTTTCTTTAGGAAAATATCCTTGTTAGATAAAAGTCATCTTGATTTTGTTAAGATAGGTATATCATGGAGCACTCCAAGATGTTGGATGATTTAGTTATCTATTACAAATGATTTGACAGGTTTGAATTGTCTGCTGCTTTCCGTAGAGGTTGCTCCCCCATGCTGTAGGCTGCAGCATCACCAGTGAATTACACAACTTCAAAGTTTCTGCATCACACAAGTTTCTGCATTTGAAGCCTGATGTGCTGCCCAGTTCCTCAGACTACAGCGTTTCCCAGTGCACCACTGCATTTTCCAGTCTCAAAAAGCGGGCCTGCAATTGAAAGTTTTCTAACACATCACATCCGGGAATTATTCCAGGAATTTCCCGTCCTGCTGACCTGCTCCCTCTGTCTGCTGTCTGTGGAAAGGTATTGCTTTGCAGAATCACTCTCTTACCACATACGACACCAAAAATTTGATTAAGCCAACTATGAACCAAGCAGCAGTGACACATCCTCTGGAGAAAGGGGTGAGGAGTAGTTTCCTGTGTTAGTGCAATTACTGAATAGGCGATATTTAGTCAACTAAAATACTGATTAAGTTTTTTAATGATTGCTATTGTCTGGATTTGATGTAACACCAATTAAGTCTCATAGGAGACTATCTTCAAATTATCCAGGCTTTGGGTGATCCTTTCTGTATTATGCAATATTATTTTTTGTAAATTACTTCAGACATTCCCCCTCAGCATTTCTAACTAGAATCAAGATTTCCTGATACTACAACTAAAGGAAAAAAAAAACATTTTTACACTGAAGAGATTTGGTTTAAGTATGACCTTAGGGACAGGTGCCTACCTGAGTTCTCAAATAAAAGTATGTGTGTGATTCATATCTACCATTAGGCAACAGTAATGTAGCGTCTGACCAAAACCATGTGCCTGCCCTTAGGTGGAAAGGATGGTTCACATATATACATCTTTTTCCAGATACCACGATGGATAACAAATATAGACTGGTTTCACAGCACTCAGTGCCATTACATTCCTCTCACTAACAGCTTGATCTAGAAAACAGCAAACTTCAGCCTTGGAGAGACTCATAAATAGTTAAGTATCCTCTATCAGCAGAGGATAAAAAGGAAAAATAAGCAATAAAAATACATAATGAACAACTGCTGAACAAACAGAGCTGTAGCTCTCCAACACAGCCATGTTATTGCCTAGGCTATTACAAGGATTTTACAGTAATATCATTTGATTTTCTAGCTTCATGGCAATTAAATCAAAGGTGTTTTACTTTTTCAGATGTGTATCATTGCTTTAAAATAAATTCTATTATCAAGTCCAGGGTGTGAAGGAACAATAGCAAAAAGTTGTTCAAGGTCACAGATAATCATGTTTAATGGCATATTTGCCATTTTTGCCACCCGCCTTCAATTCCTAGAAGCCAGCTGATGATATATTCTGCTGCTACTTAGAGAATACAGTACAGTACAGCCTTCTTTTATCACTATAAATAGGGAAAGCTCAACTTCTTGATTCTGGATGCAAATCGGAATTTGCACAGTTCAGGTTAAATTGACTTTGGCTTCATCTCACAACATGTGAAATCATACTGCAGTTCTCCAGTGCTTTTAGGACATAATTAGATAAATTCATAGATTAAGCTGCTCCTGGCAGTACTTGCTCTGCTGTGAATAGTGAACCAATTGCACAGCACATTGAAATACAAACTGTAGTTGTAATATCAAGTTGGCAAAGACTCCTTGCTGTCAATTGTTGTGTGCCATATGGACCCACTTAAGCCTCTTCCTCTTTTGGCTCCTCAGGAGAAGGCACCATTGTGGCCAGTCATGAGGTCAGTTTGGAAACCAAATGGCCCAGGTGCAAAAACTTCAGCAGGGACATCTGGATCCATGACTGCTTTTTTGGCTAGATTTATCCCTGCCATATTTAGACATGGTAGCTGCCTTCTTGCATAATTCTGCCATTTTCCACCAAATAGAACCCAGTGAGCCTGTCCTAATCTGTACCGTATTCACAAAATAAACTCGGTATATTGTCATTCCTTCTAGCCTGTTTATTCTTTTGCTTCGAATAGGAATTCTTTCTTAGACTGTTTCTTCAATTGGAAAACACACATACAAGTTAAAGCTCTCAAAAATACAGGTAGACTCAAGTGTGGATGGTATTGCCTTTTTAAAAAGTTTGATGCCCTCCACCAAAGGAAAGTAGAGGTATTCAGAGGAAAAAATAGAAAAGTGTAATGATAGTGATATTGATATTGCTACAGCCTCAAACTTGGTACCAAACACAAATACTTTATGCTTTGATACACAATCCTTAAAAAATATTCAATAAATGTGAAGGAATCAGGATTTTGTGCTCAGCGTTATCACAGTTAACAAGTATCTACGAGATATTTGAATTATACCTACATTTCAATTGATAATTCTCTCCAAAGCCCAAATATCTGTACTGATCTCTTGTTTCTCACCTCAGAAAACACTTAAGAAAAAATATCAGACACTTATCACCTGGCTATAGTGTGTTTCAAGGGTAAGCAAAATAGATCTTAAAATACTCTTGAATCTTACATATTAATATTATTCTGCTTGTACAATATACCACTGTCATTCTTCAAATGATATATCTACTATAACCTTCAGTTTGGACAAAGCACATGTCACCTGGGCAAAATCTCTATGAGAAGCTGTATCATTCAACTTTTACAGTGCTCTGGCAGCATGCAATGCAAAGAATCACCCAGACATAATGGATCAAGGTCACAATATTTGAGAAAGGCTTTCTAAAACCTCTTTAAAAATTCTCTCAAAATATATGAAACATCCACATGTATCTATACAAAACTTCTAGGTATGCCCTATGTCAGAAGTCTGTTTTCTTACCATAATATAAACTATACTTCTGGTTTCATACTATATATTTATACTATACATTTCTCGGTTCCAAAATGGATTAAAAAAATCCTTTCTTTCATTGGATCCAGGGGAAAAAAATGCATCTCTAACATAATTCATCTCTGCCCCGCTTTCCCTTCATCTTTTGTGTCATTTTGTTACACAAAACAATTATGTCACATAAGTTATTTTTCCTGAGGTAACAGGACACAGAATCTACAGAAAACTCAAACTTGACCCTGAGGCAGAAAACTTCTACAAATAAATTACAGGACCGAAGAGTCTTGTATCAAACTCTTCAGGCTGGAGTAAGCCATGCTGGCATGAAGATCTACTAGCAAATAAGAACACCAACAGGGAGCTGCACCTTGGTGGGAGCAGCCCTCGACTTCTAATTTTGCTTCACAAAAGGAAGCGCCAAACTCCCCTCCGAGGGTTAGCTTTAAGCCTACAGCAGTGGCCTTAACTCTCTCCACAGCCCTTCAAGAAATTATTGTTAGGCAAGTAGATTCTGTAGTCTGACATCCCCAGAACACATCTGCAAAAAATGCTTTTTCTCCCAGGAATGCAGAGAAATGAACAGTACAGTCTGGAAAGAAAGTGACCTGGCAGTTATTTGACATGGAGCCTGTGTCAAAGCACTGACAACAGATTTCAGAAATACATGAGCAGCAGCAGATCTGTACAAGCTTTTGGAGAGCTTTGTAGGTGTTTTATACCAAGGATATGGAAAAAAACAACCAGGAAACAATTCTGAATTCCAGACACGTGTGCAGCATGTTGATTGGCATCTCAGCAATGCCAAAGTAACACACAGGTCTTTTATTTTTGTATGTGGATTCTGCTTCATATTAGTAATGAGTATGTTCCATCCCAGCCAGTGCATTTCAACATTGCACAGCACCCCTTTGGTGATCAGAGTCTGCCTTTGAACTTCAAGTTTTAAAACGTTATCTAAAGCACACAGCAGTTAACTACCTTGCTTGTGTGGACTATATTAAATATATGCTTACATATACTGCATGTTTGTTTGCTATTTAGATTCTTTTTTGAACCAATAGGCAACAAATAAGATTTGCAACTTATTTTCAGTTTAAACAATTGTAAACTACCACCCTCCTATAATGTCAGAAAACAATAATGATTTCTTTCTCTACTTATTCATAGATAATAACACAGAATGAGGAACATCAAGATGGTGATATCATCAAAAGTTGAAATGCAAAGCCCATATTCAACTTCATTGAACTAATAGCAATCATAGGAAGCAAGCTCAACACAACTTTTCCAGCATGGCTTACAAATATCACAAGTGTTCCCTTCTGTGCTGTACACATGAAGATGTGTGTGATGGCCATGCCATCTCTCATATCAGTTCTACCTAAAAATAAATAGCCAGAAGCCCAAGCCACAGCCCGCTCTAATGAAAACACAAGAGAGATGACAAGAGGGGCCAAAATCAATACCAGAGGCACAAATCTTGCGAACTCAATGCAAGAACCCTAGACTTGCCTATTTATCTGACTTCTAAAGTTTTGAGGTAAGCTTTTTTGAATCCACCAATTTTACACTGGCTTCAGACATCTGGAACTATGACATCACATTTTCCTAAAAACAGACCTCGTGAAAGTACTCCAGGTGCTTTTACAGCTATGGAAAACCTGAACAAAGAAATGAAATGTGATGTCTTACAGAATATAGGCCAAGGCAAATGTTAGTTAGATCCTTTGAATCTTTGAAGACAATTAAGGGGGGTCTCCTTCCATTTTCCTACTGTTCTTTCATTACCAAGCTGTCACAGGGACTTTTAATCTACATGCAATCAACCAACCATAACCAGGAGATCTGTCTTCACTCCCTGCCCGCCTTTCCCCCCACACCCAGAATATGGATATTTAGCTGGCTTAACCATACTCTCATTGATCTTTCTTGAAAAACAAGAGGTGACACTGTGCCCAACCAATAACGCCCTAGGAGTAGAAGAAAGTTCAGAGGAAAGGAGAAAGAAGAACATGCTCATGAAGCCCAGCCAGGAGTACAGGGCATGACTGGCCCCAGCTGGTAAAAAAACTTGAATCTATCTCAACACAAAGGCTAACAGAAGGTGGCCTTTGTTTTAGACAGACACTCCCATCAGCCGAGTAGATGGACTATCACATTTGACTGGATCGACTGGGTGTGCAAAGATCTTTCCCTGAGCTAATCAAAAGTATGAATGTCTCCCTGCAAAAACCAGATGAGCATATCAGTAGCATATAGGTGGCTCAGTTCAACATAAAGAATATGAACATTTAGCAACAGAATTTTCAGGAAAACTATGGCCTTGAACTGACTGCAACCCACCTTTCCCTTCCCAATGCCTGGGAATGCCCAGCACTATGATGGGGAGCTAGTCATACACTCCAGTAACAGGACTCATAGGACACATTGGTGTCCTAGTTGAGACACCACTGTGGCGTCTCAGCTGTGTATTGCAGTTGCTATGTTCTGCTAGGCCTAACATCTACTTGCATTGTGGTTTCAGTATATTGCTGTATCACTCTGCTAAATCAAAATCCCATATCAGGTCAAATATCTTCAAATAGGTAAATTTATATTAAACATTACACTCTCCTTGTCTGCAATGTTCAAAAGAACCTAGTCAGAGAGTAAGGAAATCTCTCAGAAGACTCTACATCAGCACAAGCATAAAAGATTTAGGATTTTTAGATGTCAGCCTTAAAAAAAAATCCCCTGATAAATCCAAAGTTCCAGATGTTTTGGGGGGTTTCAAACAGCTGCATGCATATAGCATCATGAAAAGGTATCTGTCATCTGCCAGACTGAACATAGGTAGCAATAATATTCTAGAGTACTTGAAATAATATCCAGTATAAATATTAAGAGATTGACTTGAAATCTTCTGTGGGAACATAACGAAATAACATCTCAGAATATTTTATTTTAATATTTGTTTTACAACGCAGTAATTTAAATGCAATTTTGTAACTTTTTAGCCTTCTGTAAATGAACTAAATGCATTCTTCCAGTTTACTACCTCTGTAATAATGTTCAGAGATAAACAGTGTTTTTAGTCAAAATGGAAGACCGTAAATAGCCTTACATTAGCACTATTTTCATTATTTTTTGACAGAGGTTCTTAATTAATCTAGCTCTTTGATATTATAAGCTATAGAAGATCAACTACATAAAAATGGGATGTCAAATATTCCTCATAGATCAGGCATAATGCCACTACTTTCATCGTATCTTTACGAGACATCAGATATGTTAATATTTATGGAGTGTACACTAAGGAATACTGCTAGAATTAATAAATAATAAAGCTAATATTTTTTTGCAAAAATAAATCATCAGATATCTCATTATAAACTGGATGTCTTCAGCTGTAGATAATTTAATACAGTAATAAATAACAGAATAGCACAGAGTTGATGGAATTACATTCCATTATTTAAAATATCTTACTATTCATACAAGTATGCATTCTTTTGTGTTAAAAGTCACAAATAGGCTGAACTGGCTTGAAAGAATAGAGGGTATTTTCAAACAAGTGTGAAGGAGGCTGTCTCTAACATACCAGCTAGACATTACTGAGTCTATGTGTGCAAGACAGTGCTCTTCAAACACACTTCAAATTCATCCTGGGATGTGACTGGTAAGAAATAGTTGAAGGAAGCCAAGCCCATTGCTCCTATACTCTCAGCAATAACAGGCTTCTTCCAACTTGAAACAACACATTATCTACAGATTTTAAGGTTGCGTCTTAGCTAGACTGCTTACAGCATTTAGGCAAAGCATCTGCAGTCACTTAAGATAGGTATAGCTATCACATTATGGTGGACTTTTCTGTTTTAGGTTTTTTTTTGACCAACTATTAATAGAAATGCTGGATGAGAATTTACAAAGCTCTTGCGTTATAGCTAACTGCATCTATGACATAAGAGAAATTCATGGGTATCAATACTTTTGCTGAATGTTGTTGTAAGTTTGCCTCAATCATGATGAGCCCTCAGCGCAGTCTGCAAAATCAATACCAAGCTGGTGCATCGCAGACCCTGGATGCAGGGAGATGATGGGTCACACACAGCCCCTGCTACTTGCTGTAGGACTGGGGGCCCTCCCTGCAAAGCTGCAATTCTCCAAGTGCCCATGAAATGACACAGACATCTGCGTGCCAGTCACAGAAAACGATGCTGAACTCCACTAGACCTCTTCATTTGTACATTCCCAGCCCATTCTCCTTGACATGGGACTTGTCTTCATTCTTTCTAACATATGCCTGCTATGTGCTACTGTATAAATGTTAATTAAGTGATGGTAATAATTAAGAAAATGTGACTATGGATCATAGTAATCAGTTCCTGACACTGACAACCAAATTGAAATACACTTTTAAAACAGCAACTTGCTGTCAAGCACAAGGGAAATGAGAATACCAGCATGAAGCTATGATTAAAAACAGGATTCTTCAAAAGTAGCTCATGACACTATTCCTTTATTTTCTTACAGCTCTCTCCCTTTTTCTACAGATTTCCTAATCTATACACACTACATGCCTATGAGATTTACATATGATTTTAGCAAATCACTAAGCCCATTCTGCTATTGAATTTCTTGGTGTGTGACTTGGTGAACTGGTTTTATGTGTCAAAAGCATATTAAAGAAGATAAGCCTAGACAGCATTTTCAGCCTACAACAGATAAGTTAACACTGTATTGTTTAGTTTTCTGTATCTGCATTTAAAAGACAAGGTGAGGATTTGTTTAAACTTCAAGGGATTTAAATATACACTGATCAAACATGATCTAAGAACAGCATGAAGAGAAATGGTACATAAAAATCAATGTTTAATTGATTAATTTGCTTTGCAAGTAGGGGACTGATGCAACCAGAAGCTGATATAAACTGAAGGCATAAACTAAATTATCCACCAGGTGGATTCTATTACATTTCTGTGTCTGCAAAATTAAAATCCTTGTAACAGAACCGATAATGTTACCATAGACAATGGAAAGCCAGGAAAACAAGAGTGTTGTTCACTTCAGCTGCCCCCACATGCAGAAGCACCAGGATAATTCACATGCTAAAATGGACTCAGAGGGGTCATGAATGTGAAAAACACCATCCTCTAAATTTTTCATATTCTTTTACAAGATTTGGATTTGTGCTTTTTAGCCTATTCTAGTAACACTGGTGGGGAGGCAAAATAAATCACAAAAAAAAGCCGTTACACTGAATTTTCATTATATTATTATGCAGACAAGCAGTACCTCAGTTTGATATCCAAGATATCAATTCTAAACCAAGCCTTCCTTTAATACAAAGGGACCTAACTTCTCACAGACTTTTAGTACCAAGCTCCTAGAAATGCCTCATACTTCTACTTCTTGTAGAGTTCTTGAGCCTCTATTCAAGAACCTCCTGGCACCATGGCTAGTTGGTAAATGGGAAGAGAAAGATGGGCAAGAAGGGAAAGAAAAAGAAAGCAGGAGAGAAGAGCATATTTTGCATTCTGCATAAACTTATGTCTTCAGCTGCAAACAGTGCAGTTATGGGGAGTCGCACAGCTACTTAATGTTGACTCCCAACAGATATTCAGAATCTCTTAATGGCTTTAGAGATCTCTAATTCTTACATCTTTCCACATTTGTGCCTCACACATCTGTTCATTGAAACACAAAAGCTCTAGCAGAACCCATGATCCCTCATTTTGAGAAATACTTTTATGTCCTACAACAGTCACACGGTGACAGCCTGACCACTACCCTGCAAGCTGGGCATGCAACTTCATGCATAAGAGCTGCTGCACTGGAAATAACAGAGCCAGCAACACGTAAAGTTGCATGAACAAGTGCAATGGCACTGGGGCCTCAGGCACTACGCAGCTGCTTCTGTACCAAGGATAAGATCAAGTACATCCTCTTTTCCACCCATATACTGTGTGGAAATACTGCTCAGGGGAGCAAGTATCTTAAAACCGTAAGTGACAAGAACATCAACAAGATGCCATTCCTTAGAAGTATCTTCCAGGGTTGTTATGACCATGCTGTTATCCACAGATTAACCAATACTGCATGATTGTAGATGGAGATTGTACAAGGAGGAAAATAATAGCATCATTGTTTCTAACTGATCAGCATGCACACCGATGTTAGAATTTATATAGGCAATTTTTAAAGATACCACCCGGAAAACAAAGAAACTAGACTCATTGGTCTCCATTTTATCACAAGGACTATTTTAAGGATTTTTTTAACATTGAATTTTTTTCTGTTTATCCAAGGTAAGTATGTAAGCATTAATAACATAAGAACATGGTCATTGTTTGGGATTAAATTAAAACCATTTGCCTTATGCATGCTCATTTCCTTTTTTACTACTCAATTCCCCTGTGATGCCATCTGATCACTTTTTGAATGTCCCCTGTGCTTTTGCGTTAACAGTCTTGCCTAGTAGGCCATTCCACACGTTTGTGATTCTCGGCATGAAAAAAATGGTTCCTGACATCTGTTCTGAATTTGTTTCTCTTTAATTTCCATTTATGCTTCCTTATCCTAACATCTGTGTCATTCTGAAAACGGTAATTCAGATTGACGTTATCTGTGCCATTTAAGATTTTATATTCTCCAGCTAAAAGCTCCTTGTAACCATGTAGTGTTTTTGTAGTTCTTATTGATAGTTAGTTTAGAAACATTTCCTGGTTATAATTCATATGCTTTAAGTTATACATTGGCTTTGTTGTCAGATTTTTAATCTCTTTTCAGGCACATTTCTTTCAGATTGAGGGCTAGTAGAGTACTCAGTGGGCCAATTTCAGCCCATAGGTCTCTCCCACAGTTGCCATTTAGAAGGAAAAGTAGTAGAATTTAGCCCAATAAGCTTAATGGGGGTATCAAGAGAATTGTATATTATGCTAATGCCTGCTGTGGCTTTATAGCATGCTCAGGCGTCTGGTAGCTGTATAAATGCAGTACTTTTCAACTGCTTCTTTTGATGGCTTAAATATACAGGTCAGGGGACCAATTTGACCTCAGTGATTATGTTTTGATAAGTCTATCCTTGTTTTGTCCAGACATTGAAAAAACAGATTATAAAAATAACTCTTACGCTTCTCTCTAAAGCCTACAAAAAAAAAAAGAGCAAAAAAAGGAATCATTTTTCTTATATTTCAAAGCCCTAAAACTGTGACAAAAGTATTATCATTTACCTATCCCTAATGAAACTAATTACAGGAGATTAACCCTAAAGAGCCTAGAATCCCAACAAGCAGAACAATCAGATTAGATGGCTTATCATTTGTGATTTGAAATTTAAAACGCACATTTTTTAACACTAAAAAACAAAATGGGAGAAAGCAAAGCAAGATTCTGGACCCTAGGCTGAGGGTTCATGCTGGAAAGCATAAACCATCACCTGCTGGTCTCTTTGTCATGGGAGCAAAGAGATACATCGTACGTCAAGAGTCACACCTTAATCATAAACATGGTTTATGCTTATACTTATGAAATACACAAAATATTTAGATTATTTGAAATGATTGAAGGACTGGAGATACTTAGGTATTTTTTCCTATCTACCCCTGACTGTTGAATTAGTATACAAACCATCCCAGAGGTACCACTGAACCATGAAATTGGTACTGCTTGGTTCAAGCAATAATTGTTAGCTTCTTAACTGCCCTACATAAATTCACCAAAAGTAAACATTTTATAGGGAATATTTCTGAAAGGATAGGAAAAATATTCTAGTTTATTCCACCATGCTGGTAGACTACTTTGGAAAATCAGTCTAAATAGCAAGAAGATCTTGATATAATGTCACTTTGCCTCAAGCTCATAATTTCCTTTCTGGATATAATTAAATAATTCACTTAGAATATTAATGTATTTATTATAACAAAGTAAGAAAATAAAAAGCCTATTTCTGTATATAAGTAAATGTTCAGCTTAACTACTTCACTTAAATTTTTCTACCGGAGGGAGAAAAAAAAATCTCTCATTTAAAAACTCTTTATTCTATACAGTAAGGAAAAATATGTGACTCTCCTCATATTTTAAAAAGGTTTGCTTTAGTTCATTCATGAGGATGAAGTACACTGAGCTTTGAAGTATGTGAATATGATCTAGCATTTATCTCCAGAATACGCCTGATTAGAGGCAAAAAAAGCATGGGATACTGTACAATTAAACACAGTGGAGGAGTGTGTGAATGTGTGTAGGAGGGAAGACCAATATAAAAATGAGATATTCAAGAAGTAGTGTGTCACCTAAAACGTGTTTCAAATCAAAGGAAAAATCCTACTCTTCCTAGCCAGAAAACTGCGTATTGAACATAAACAGGAGAGGAATTGATCTCAATATCAAGTTAAATCAAGAGAAAGGAGGAAATAATTTGATGAATATAATTTACAGTTCATGTAGTAGTTGCACTCCTTTCCTTTAACCAGTAAATCCTAACTATTTCTGCTGAAAAGGAACAAGATCTTTAGCCCCTACTCATTATTTTAACTAAATTGGGACAATAATTTTACATCACTTCTTTTAGCTTGTAGACTTGGCAGACAAGGTATTTTCCTCAAACATTTTGGGACACAACAGAAATTCCTGTACTTTTAAGCAGTGCTTCCAGACTTACAAAACAGGCTCAGTTTACTGACCCTGGTTTAGCTAAGCTTCTTCCCTGATTAAAAAGCTAAGTTTCTTTCATGGTTATATCATTTGAAAGCCTATTCAGATGTGATAACATTTTTGCTCCTGTATCTTGGCAACATGATTTATTCCGTTAACAGAGTGTTACAGTCTCAAAAAGCTGTACCATCTGGGTTGAATTAGTAGCATACCCAGAGAAATAAATGAGAATGGTCTGCTATAATTAACATGTAGGTAAAGTATATTTAACAGATTATTATAATTAATATGTCAGTTACTGATTTCATGCTAAACAGTTGTGAACACAAGTTATTAAAATTAGTTACTCTCTCCCTGTGTGTCTAGTAAAAACGAAATGAAAGAATGAGATACACTAAATCCAGCATCAATAAAATTGACCTTAACACTAACATCATCAGATATTTTTAAGCCAAGAAAGACAACATGCAGAGCATTATAGAACAGCAGTAGCAAATCACTGGTTTTGTGAACTCAGTATTAGGACCAGTAAACCTCAGATATGACCTTACATAAAAGCAAAAAAGCCAAGAGTAAGGAAAAGAAACACTGCTGACAGCAGCTATCTGAAAATGGACAGTGCGGATTTGCTTCTTAAAGCTTTCTTGGCAGTCTGAGTTGCTACTGTGCAGAATATGAGTAGAAAGCCAACAAGAGATGTGGATGTGATCAAAACTGAGAAGGGATGCACTGCACCTCCCCACAGAGCAGAGGCAGCTTTTGCTGTGAGACTTTTCATAAGAAACAAACTTGGGTTAATTTTTCACAGGCAACAAAAAATCGAGTGGTCATTCAGAATGACTGTTGCAGTAACATTCCTCTCCCAAGAACAGAATGTTCCATTTCTTTAGATATCCCTCAAAAAGGCATACATCTTGTTTCAATATCTGAGGTATTTTCAGATGAACTGATAGTGACATTATCAGGAGACAGCAAGTAGACGATTTCAAGTTTGCATTTTCTTATTAAAAAAAATGATATACTCTTAGCATGCACTAGCAATTCCAGCAATTTGCACACAACCAAAGACTAATCTTTGAAGTGAATGAACTCTTTAAACCATGCAACTTGGTTATCAAAATTCTGCTTAGAGATCAATAAGTTGTAGAAAACCCTAAACACAAAACTGGCACATGGCTGCAAGAAGTGTTTAGTGCTTACATAATTCCACAATTAAGTAGTAACAGAAGGATGTCACAGAACTCTACAGTCACTGCCATAATTTAATTACATTACCTGATTACTGTAGAACAGGAGATAAAATTACTCAAAGGCATAGTATGGATTACATAAACATGGCAGAAAAAGCCTCCAGGGCTTGCACACTGGACTGAAGAAAGGACAACGCATTGACCTTCCTTCCCACAGCTCCCTACCCACTACAGAGCTGCTGCTGGCCCTCTCCAACACACTGCGAGGCTCTCATTTCCCAATCCAAGTGACATGCCAATGCAACCATATTCCCAGCTCACCCAGATTTTCATTCTAGTGTAAAATGTTAACATCACCTCCACATTAGTATGCCTATAAATTATCAAATCTAAGTCTTGCACATTCCAAACTGATTTTACCTGAACATTGCTGATGTAACTATTAAGATTTTGAAGTGTCAATTAAATCTTATATCTGAGATGACCTAGTGTCTGATACAATCCTAAGGGAGATCTGTAGGCTGGTCCAAAACTGTAAATCCACTGTTTCTATAGTTCATCCTGACTTTTTTGATTCAGTACAAAATAATAGATACTGCATGAAAAGTACTCCGGACTATCAGTAACTGCACCTGTACACTACAGAAGAACATCAACCGCCATGTTTCTCCTTGGCTGCACATATATGCAGCATTGGTAAAGACTTAAAATAAATATTACATCTGAAAATTTGTAAGTTATTTTTCAGTACAAGTGTTTTCACAAGACCGTTTCTACATAAATTGGAAGTAACAGCGAGCATAATTACCCAAAACAATCTTGTATTTTACTGTCCATATATATAAATTAAATGTTATCATAAAAGCTTTACAACAATAACTGACACTGAGGCAGGTTTTAGCACACTATAATGCTCAGTCACTCACCATATGTGCCTTAACACATCTCACAGGGGATTACAGAAACAAGACTGTATCTACCAGGAGAGGTAACCTACAAGACAATCAGAATTTGGTATGAACAGTTAGCTTCAAAAACAGGCAGAGACTCCAACTAACATAAAAGTCTACAATAGCAATGTAAAAATTGGAGGAAAACCAACAAAAGGACAGGTTTATTTACACTAATTAAAGCAAAACAAAATATCAGCAATTTAAGTAACTACTGCAGCAGATGATTAAGATTTATGGAAAATGGCTCTGACTACTAATTCTTATCTCTTCTTTCAAAGAGCATTGAATGAAGGAGAAAACCATGAATAGGTTTCACAAAAGAAAAGGATGCAAAGAAAAGCTGTGTGTCCATGCACACAATTTAGCAAAGCACAGATATAGGTTTAAGGTACCCTTTGGACAGTTCAGGGAGTTCAAGACCAAAACATGCAAAGACTTTCTTTTCAGGAACCCCAGCTGCTGAGTCAGCAGGGGTAGTTGCTGCTGAATTTCCATGTGGAAGAATGCCAGATGGACAGTTTGAAATGCCATGACACATTTCCAGAGTGCTCCTGTCCCAGGATCCCAACACCAAAGAGCCCATGTGCCTGAGTTCCAAGATTAAACACAAAGTACAACCTCAAGTTTGTTCCATTACATTCCATGAGAAAGTTCAGGTGGATGACTAGCTAGAATCTTAAAAGAACATTTAAGGCTTTTATCATATGATATCACATAATATGACATAGCAACTCAGACCAAAACTGAGACCTCCCACCCTAGTTCAAGAGTTGCATGCAAAAAGAAGGAACATTAGAATAGAAATGGCCTGCTTAAGCACCGCAAGCTTCATAAATCAGCTTAGACATGCTTTGGTTAAACAGAACCCAGTTCTACAGTATTATTTTGGCCACTGGAGGGTTCTTGTATTTTTTCCATAAATACCTTGGTTAAAAGAGAGAGAGAGAACAAGAAAGAGAAATGTTCATGTTAAAGTGTTTCCCTAGTCATACCACAATCAGCATGCTGTGCAATTTCATGCAAATCAGGTTCAATTTACTCTGCTTTACTACATCTGCCACTAAAAGTTGAGAAGAGGAAGAAAAGGAACCCTTCTCCTTAAATACAGGGTTATCTATTCATTCCTTCATAAATAGGACACCTTTTCGGAAACTCTTTTGTATGCTGTGGCAGAGATGAGATCTGTACAAAACACAAAAGGAATAAAGTATCAGCACTGGGTATTGTGAGGGCATTACCCACAGTCCCTGCCTAGTTTCAGTCCTGTCGAGGCAATAAAAACCCTTCCTGCCTTTCACTCACTGCTGTGACTCTCAATACAATGAATACAACATACAAAACATCTTAAAATTGCTGATAAAAATCCTTCATTTTTCTACCTTTGAAGAAGTGTTGGGAGAGTTTCTGACAAAAGGAGAGAGTAATTTCAGCAAAAGGGATAATGGGAAGCATATTGCATGAGAAAGAATAGAAGACAAGAAATTCAACAATAAAATTATATTAAGTTAAAGAATACGGTCCAGCAGTGAAGTACATACTGGACTTTTTTTGCCTAAGTGCAGGCAGAACAAGTTTAACGTTGGTTATTATGAGTAAAAAATATCTATATCCTTTAGGCTATATATTGATCTTGGACTCAAAAGCTAATGTTCTGTTGAATACCACCCATTCTTTACAAAAGCTCCCTTTCTGCAACGTGGCTGAAGAAACTAAAGGGAGTGCAATATCGGGAGGACCTAAAGCAGCATCCTCAACAAGAGGTAGTGCTTAGGTTATACAGCCAAGAAATGCCTCAAAGAATGAGCAGGTACCCCCAAAGTGACACATCACAGCAACTTCCACTGGTTTTGCCTGCCTGCCCCAAGGCCTGGCAATAGAGCTCAGAAAGACAAGTCACTTGAATTGCCATTTTTTTTTGAAACTGACTCAAAACAATATTTTTCTCATATACAGAGTTATGTTTATATGACTTTTGGCACTAGACTACTGTCTATAAATGGAGATGAAAATTCAAAACCATTTTGGGATTTGGGAAAATCTTGTAATAGAAACATACATCAAGCTCTCCAGCACAAAGTTATTGCTGCTGAAACTCATTATTTTGGCACATTTTTCTATTTAATTTCAATAAATGCAAGAAATTAATTTCTTTTGAAATATAGCATTAAGAGTTAAGATAATTCTTACGAAATAGAAATTGATAATCTTCATTCAGTTCCATTACAGCATCTTCGAATACAAAATTTAGACTCTGGAATCACCATCTGCATACGTGTAGCCTGACCTTACACACTGAAGAGAGGTCTCTGAAAATATATTCTACAATCTGCACTTCAAAAGGAGACTGAACATCCTGTGTACTCATATTTTAGAAAGATTATGTGGAGTTTTGCATAAGAGAACAGGTAGGCCAAAATATTTTGAGGCTACATTTTGAACTCTGTTAGAAACTAATATATAATACACTATTAACACAACAAAGCTATTACCTAGGAGATTAAGATTAAACTGTAATACTTATTCCTTTTTCCAAATTAGAATTACCATGAATTCATTTCTAATTAGAATCCCTGGTGCCTTAAACTGGATTAGGTCAACCTAAACTGTTGGCCCTGGGAAACTCTTTTCGACACACAAACTAGATCAGACCAAGCAGAAAGTCTGTTGACTGACAGTGGAAATTTCAACATTTAAGACAAGCACATTTTTTCAGGATGACAAAAATGCATACTGTCTCAGAAGTATAGAAGGTCTTTCATTAAATAAATTGGGTATTTTTATGTGTAAGAATCTGCAATACTTACATGCAAATCTGTATTATAAGTGAAGCTTGAAAAAACTATCACAATAGGGCATTGTTAATTACATATTGTAAATGATTTGGAAGGCAGTAATTGGCATTTAATAATTTCAGTCATTTCCTTATTCAGAATTTGTGTTTTTTTCCTGTTGGGCTCTGACTCCCCCATTCCTTTGAGCTTAGGTTACTTTTTCAGTGCAGCAAACTGTTGGGATATAATAGTTAAATAATGTGAAATTGCACTGATGCCAGTGAAATAGAAGTGAGTTTTACAAAACCAAGTTCCTTCCCTGAACATAATAACAGTAAATTTCTAGTGTCCTGTAGTGCAATATCCATTAGATTTATTATGTTGCAATTCCCAATCCCACTAGTTCTGCCTGAGGGTGAGTATATTACATTTCATCACAGTTTCATTTTCTCCTACAGATGAGAAATGGGAATGCTATTGCAGTTATGTAGCATGCATGTGTTAAATCTGATCTCTAATAAAATCAAACACATCACAACTCACAGCACTTTAGCACAGCGTCGGCAAAATGAAACACCATCTGTCATCATGTAGAGATTGCCTTATTGTAACACAAAATCAAACTGCTCCGTGTGAACATTGTTATTTAATAAATGGGTAAATGGAAACTGATAATTATGATCTTATTTATTTTAAATGACTGGTTAAAGATACAAAAAAATGCATTATAACTTATCAATTAGATGTATGGACATTACACTAACATCTAGAGCAAGCCAATCCATAAGCCAAGTCATAATTTTAAATGCATTTAGCAAAAGATAAACATGCAATATAAACACTTACAAAGACCTGCCAAAACATAGGATAAGCATAGGAACTGATGAAGAAAAAATCATTGTCTGTAGTAACACCACAATTGTTGTTTTTGATACAAAAACATTTGAAGGCTTTGTTCTTATAACTGCACATATCAAGCTGGAAGGTGTAAAGATCAAATTAACACCATATGACAATCTTACTGTATTATTATATTAAGGATTAGTCATCATCCCAATTTCTAGAAACCTCTAGTCTGGCCAGCTTAAAACATACCAGACTGAAAAATGTTGCAACATATTTGCTGTTAACTTGAATTAATTACCTTAAAGAAAAGCATGTTTGTCAGCTAAACTGTTTGAGTTGGCGGCAATAACAAATCAAACAAGACATTTCAGATTTGTCATTACAAGGATTCAAGTTGGACAAATTAATTGCCAGTTTCTAGTACTACAGGTAAATTCTGCTAAAACAAACTAAAAACCTCAGTTACCACGAGAAAAGGTTAAGTGAGCCATTATATTACTGTATTACTGCAAAAATGACAACATGTTCTGATGAAAACTGAATGGCCCCATTGCCTTCATGGCAGCGAGAGCACCCATGAGCCTGCTGCACTCTGGTCAGGGAAGCAGAGCACCACTAACATCCCACATCTTCATCAATGTGAGCATGTTCTCCACTCTCGATACTGCATCACCATTTGAACTGTGATTCAAATGTTATTGCTATATAAATATATCAGTGAATTTTATTCATCTATTTAAGTTGGCCTTGACAGCTTCAAATACTTGCAGTCCCTTTTTTTAAAAAGGCTTTTTAAGATAGCATTTATCTTAAAGTGTCTTGTTCTGGACAGGTCATTTTCAGAACTGATATCAAATGGGTAAAAAGCATGAACAGAAACTGATCTATTTTACAGTAAACATTTGATGCATATGCATAGTTATATTTTGCATTCCATGTATTAGACTTGCAGATAAAGTGTTTTCCAAAAAAGGGAAAAACACACAAACACCAACCCATGTGCAAAATTACATCCTCAGTGTTAAAGAACTTGGGCCGCCATTTCTTCCATGGCTTGCCCTGCTGTTTCTAGGTCAAGACACATACGCACATCATCCAGAATGAGCTACAGCTTGAGACTTCAGTAAAATATAAGCACCAAGGGGCCAGTAAAGCAGGGTGTTGTCTGACTGGGGAATTCTCAGGGAAGCACATGAGAGAGCCATTTACCTACAGTGAGATGCAGTCACTTGCAGTGAGAAGCACAGCAGCCTAGGACAGGCAATCAGGAAGAACACCCTATTGAGAGGAAAGTGGGCAGAGAAGTTACAAAATCTAGCTATAATTATCAAGGTTGGATTGGAGCCAGGAAGCAGTCACTGTCATGTCTTCAGTAAGCACAATAAGTCTGCAAGAGTTTAGACAGGAGAGGACACCTCCATCAGCAGAGCTCTCAGACCATATTGGGACATGGTTTTTAGTTGGGAGGAAAGAATAATGGAGTATCCTCTTAAGGACAGAGTATCTGCTTTAACGCACAGTTGTCATGGCTCCTCTTAGCTAAAATTACATCCTGAACATGAATTTAATGCAGTGTTTTTATGTTGATTATATCAGATTAGGAAATTACACAATTGTATATGAGGCTTTGGAGAATAGTGAAATATCCTGCACCAGGGAACATGGATATACTTTCTGTATGTGCTTCATTTATTAAAGCACTTATACAAGGGAGTCCATAGAGGAGCAACATCTTCCCAGGGAGACTCTGGAGGTTTGGTTGCTAGGAAGTTACATACGCTAGTGTTTTTAACAAGATTGGAAGTATCACATATTATATATTATTTTGTACACTTAAGATGCTCACCATTATTTGTCTTTTGTACTTGATTTTGCATCTCTGGCATGTAATCTCTCTGCATACAAAACATCTTTTATAAAGAATTTTGAGAAATTATCAAGAGATAACACTACATTTTCCCCCAAAAAACGAAAGCTTTGAGAGGCTTTTCCTTTATTGACCTGTCTGCAGCAGGCCTTCCTTCACTGCAAATTTTCTCCTACCGACTTAAAAAAAAGAATTCATCTTGGTCTGTATCATAGTAACTATTGATGAAGATATCATGTGCCTATCATCCACACTCTTATGCTCTTTGTAAGACTTCAGCTAACTTTGTCTTCAGAGAAGGTTCAAAGTCTGTAGATTTTATTTCCTTTAAAATTAAACAAGTAGTTTTCAAAAAAAAAATATTTGTAAGGGAATACTCAACTCCTTTTACCTTTAAATATTAAGGAGACAACTATTTATAACTAAATAGCTTTTAAATTTCTTTTGTAAAATACTCAGAAAAGCAAATCATTATGTAAACATACAACACAGAGCTGCCTTTATACACAGCCTCTTTCCAGTTGCATAATTAAAGTTGTTGAATGAAGTATCATTCATACATATTCATTGGGGGTTGGAGTTTCATCAAATTGACTTCCATTTTGATTTGGTTGAGATAAAGGGGATTAATAGTATTACCTCTCCAAAACAGCGCTCCAGTGTAAGCTTTTATAGAGGGTAGGCCATGAGGCAATGGCTCTATGAGCCTGAAAGCACAAACACGTAACCACCTGTTTCAGGACTTCTAAAATTTTCAGGTTTGTTCCTAAGGTAAAACATAAGTGACTATATCCAACACTGCTATTACTTTTTGCCCTGTTAATCTTTCCATGTTTTTTGCAATACTCCTGACCTTTTGGCCTGTCCCTCCTGCATCCTCCAATACTGAACTTGACCCTCCTCACACTTTAAAGTATGGAAATATTACTTAAGTTTTTAAAACGATGAGCCTGAAGGGAGGAGATTTTAACTAGCTAAAAATCACTAAGAAAATCTACAATAGGATCAGAAATTAACTCAGTTCTCAGAAAACATGGTTGTGGGAATCATACTGAAACACAGCTAAATAAACCAATAATGCCTTAAAAACAAACTCATCCCAGCAGCAGGTAGAATATTTACTGTTTGACCTGCAGCTCACACACTTCATTGTCAAATACAAATCACATTTTCACAATGCAGGGAGATTTCACTTGCAGTCACAGCAAAACCTCATTAAAATGAGCTGGCAGACAGAATACTTCTACCTTACAAACAATTGGTGAAAAGACAAGAAAAGTCAAGCAAAAATTTCTCTTATACTTCGTATTCAAAAATTTCCAAATACTTAAGCTGTAATATTTATGTCATACATGGTGAGACAGATACATTCAAGCTGTACACAAAGTCAATACATTTCCCATATGCAACCAAATAAACCATGTCTTCTGTTGCCCGCATGTACTGTTGCACACTGATTTACAGTTAAACTGGCACCACAGAAAACTGGAATAACCACCTCTAAAGCCCAGCTTACATATTCCAACTAGTTTCCTGAAAGGTGACTATTAATCCCCCTCACAGGCTATTTGACAGAAAGCAGGCAGGTTTTATGTTGATAAACTCATGACTTGAAACTACCTTCTGTCAATTACCAGTAAAACATACTGTACTATACATTTGGAAGTGATACTATACATATACTTTGGAAGTGAGAATAGCAATCACCACTACCTTCTCACAAGAGCATATTGCTCTGCAAAATTGGCACATTTTTATCTCCTTAAAATTCCATTCAATTGGAGACATGATACTTAGGAAAAGCAGAGTTCAACATTTTAAGGCTCCTTTTAATAGTTCAAGGCTTCCTGACAGTAGTTCTCAACAAGTCTAATGCACTGAATGCCAAAAGCAGTGAAGCTGCAAGTAAATATGCCCTGGAGATCAAGGTGCCTCAAGGGAAGGTGAAAAAGATCTTTCTGCCATAGGAACATTAATTGCTTTCTTAATACCTATACCAGCTTTGACACTAATATAGAAGTCAATGGTCTCCAAAAATCTTAGCATTTAAATTTCAGTCCAGCCATTGCAATAGGGAGCCTCCCAGGTCCATGATCTACATTAGAGATGTCCAGGCATAATCAATTCCTGATCTTCACCTAAGTGAGATAGTTATCTCAAGTGATACATAGCTCAGTTGACAGCAACTCCTCTGAGATCTGCAAGTTCAATCTCCATTAAAAGGAACAAGTGGAGGGACAGGGTTCAAGCTTCAACAATAGCAACCAGCGGCATTAAGATTAAAGAGGTATATGTCACATGCATTGCCATACTGGTTACATAGTGACATAGACTTGCATCCAGTAAATTACACATTCACAGCCCATTTTACTATCAGTGAAGAAACTAAGAGATCCTTTTCCCCTCCTCCATCTCTGAATTAAGGAAGACCAAAACCAAATGATCAAGAACTGAATGAAAGTCTTCACAAGAGTGTCAATCTCAATTTGTGAATCCCAGAACAAAACCTAAGCATAAGGATCTCATCGAAACTAATGGGAATATTAGATGCCACCAAAGTTGAGAGCAACTGTCATCAGATTTAGACCATGCATTTCAGGTTAGCTATATTCAACAGGTAGAATTCAGAAAGCTCTATATAATCAAGACCTAGGCAATATGATCTAATCATGCTTAAATGGCCTAAAAATAGGTTAGAAAGAATAAAGGTGCACAGAACTCTAGAAGAACATACTCTGAAAGGATGAAAACTTCTGAAATATAATCAATTATATTATTGACAGAAAGGTAGACTGAAAAGAAAATACTTGGACAGAAAAATATATGCCTTCTGGCAATAAATATACTAGGAATCAAAGTATCCAGTGAGAGTAAACAAAGAAACAGAAAAACTAGTAAAGGAAAAGGAGACATATGCTCCTTACAAATACAGCCGGAATGGAAAAAATTGCAGAACATACAGATTAAGCAGAAAATATGAATGTAGTTTGATAAAAGAAAAGCCATAGGTGAAGAATGAAGAAGTCAAACAGAAATAATTACTAAGAGAATATTATCCCATTAATACACACAGAAACCAAGAGATCAGCATCCCAAATAGACTTGCCTCAGTGGAACAAACAGGATAAGATTTACACATTGCTAAAAGCTAATTAATTTGTCAATCATTGACCCCAGCCAAATTCCACAGAAATATTAGGAGATGCATCTGACTTTGAAACAATGAGCAGGTAATTCAGAGGTGCTGAGACACCATAAAAGAAGAAAAATAAGAACTTGAAGAGCAAAAGTCACAAAACACTCAAGTTAGCTTCCTTTTCCTTAAGGAAGGATAGATAAATGTTCTCTTTTTGTGCAGAAGTTTTTAACTGCCTAGATTAGTCATAACATGAGAAAATTATTGTATGTTGCCCCTTTTCAGTTTGAATTCTTTTTCTTTTTTGACCCTAACTAACCAGAATTAACTTACATGCTTTCTGAAAATGTAGAAATACTAACTCAAAATCATAAAAGCAGAATACTACGCTAAACAAATGGCTAACTTGTGGTCTTGAGACAAGAAGCTGACAGTCTGCCTTCATTAATAGAAATGGAAGTGGAAAAGCCACTTTAAAAACTAATATTTTAATTGAGTAGAGACAGCAGAAGGAATTTAAGTTACATAGATTTTAGAAAGGTCAGTAAGACTTTTCTTCTTCCATTACCTTTCCTCCCTTCTTTCAGACTTGCATTTCCCTCTGCACCACAGAATTGAAAAGAGCAGTTGGTCCGAAGTCATTAAGAACAGTATTGGGGTGAGCCACATGTGTGCATAGGGAACTGGCTTAAATGTCACAGCCAGAAGCTGTTTATGAGACAGAGCAGTTTGGGAGAGAGGGATTAGTGGAATGCCACAAGAATCAGTATTAGGCCCATTTTTGTTCATTTTATATATCACTGACCTAGGACATGAAATATGTATGAAGGTGAAGGAATTTGCTGATGAAACAGAACCAGAGAATAGGGCCAGTAAAGACAAAAGGAGAATGGCAATAAAATGCTGAATGACAAATAGGTTGGGATCACAGGCTGATACTGTTAGTGGTTTCACTGGCATCTGCAATTCATTGTAAAGAAAGATAAGGTTATGAGATTACAAAAATAATAAAAAGTATTGCGCTCTCAATGGCCATATGCCACAAAGCATTTAACCAGACTTCAATATGGTCCTGATACTGGAAAGAACTTTAAAACCATCTGCACAAGGATTAACAGCATTTAAATTAATAAGGCAAGAGAGATTCTAGGGGAGATACAGTAAACAAGAGTCCGACTTGGAATAAATCATCCTAATACTACATGAGGGACTTGAAGCCATGCTTGGCATGCAGCCACCACTCTTGTCCCTTTGGTATAAGAATATTATAAAAGTGAAGATACTAAAAGGGCAATCAGAATGCTACAGAAACTCTAGAAATTTAGTTCACTGCAGAAGGAGCGAGCAGCTAGTATTCTTTGAAGAGAAAAAAAGATGCTCTGGAAAGAAGAGCTTTTTAAGATCTTTTTGAAATACACAGAAATCCTAGGGTGAATAGAGCAGCTTGAAAGAAATTTAGGAAAACTCTATTGGCCTCAAATCAATTTAGAGATTACATAACAAAGGAGACAGAAAACCTTAGGTATTATGACTGCCAGCATTGAGCTGAACATCCATCCTGGGCAACGGTCAGGAGCACGGTAAATCATAAAGCAGCACCAGGGCATCAGAAGTAATTTTGTACCTTACCATACAGATCACCTGGCAGATGGACAGTCAGCACCACACTTTGCACAAATGAAAAAACCCTTAGAGATGAGAACTACCAGTTCGTCTGCCCCTGCTGCAGGCTTCAATTAGCCTATATTAATGGCATCTACATCTCATCGACATAAACCTATTAATGAATTTTCCAATTGCAAGGAATTGTTTATGACTTATACATAGCAAACCTTGTCACAGCACATGCTTTGCAAGTGTGCCTTAATGGACAAGGACTACAAAGGTTATTGGGACACAACTAGTTCCCTCAGCTGGCTGACTTGATCCACAATGTCCTTAGTACCTCCTCCAGGTGACATCGGCAAAAAAATTCTTACTCATTTAAGAGAAAATGAGTAGAATGAGTTGCTCATAGATAATCACAATAGATCCATTATCTTCAGAATTACTTAATGGCATGACTATACAAGGTGACCAACTATGTAAAATACTCAAGTGGTTTTTGTTGCAATATTACCAATATTTGTTTTAAACAATCCACTACTTAGTCTGAATCGTCTTTACATACTAGCCTTAGAAACTACCCAAAACATCTTATTATTAGAATATGATCAGCTTTCATTATATTTAATATGAGAATCTGACAAGAGATAATTTTAAATACATTTTCTCCAAAATTAAAAACACAAGTTGTAAAATTAATTCTAGAAGTGTCAGTTGTAATGTAATGCAGTTTCAGGCTTCTTCAAGTGACTCTGCTACAGATGAAAATCCTAGCATAAAAAAAAGCAATGAAACAATTTCAAATACCATACTAGCTACCAAAAAGGCAGATCAGGTGAATTGGGAGAAATTTCATTTGATTCCATAGCACCTGCAAATATTCAGGTTGTGTTGCTGTCATCTGCAATACTTATCCAAACATGACTGGATCCCCTTAGCTCTAACACGGGCTCAGAGTACCTGGGCTGCAATGTTTTAGCTCTAAGGAAAGGAGGGCCAAAATGCAAAAATGGACAAGTTATTGCTCGGAAAGATGTAACATGTATTTTCCAGTCCCTTACAGCAAGGGCTACACAGAAGAGCACTGGAAGTGTGGGTGGCAGCACTCTCCCCTTAGAGCCCTCAATGAGCTTAAGGTTAAGAGAAATCCTTCTAGAAAAGCCCTTGTTATAAAGGGCTGCATAGCTATATCCTACACCAGGAACAGCATCAAATAACTCAAAGCAGGGCAGAAGCTGATCAACCTGAGCAGAGCTGGCAGCACTATGTGGTTTTAATCACTGGGGAGAAGGGAAGAAAAAAAAAAAAAAATAAAAAGCATTGACCACCTCTGCACAAGAACTGGTCAGACAAGGAACAGTTTTTACTGAAATAGGATATATTCAACTTGATCAATTTCCAAAACAGAACAGAACAAAAGAACAAAAAACACACACGCACACTCAATGGTCTTACTTAAGACCTGGAAATATTTGTCATGAAGAGATTGACCAGAAATGGTAGGCAGAGTTTTCTGAATGGCATCACCCACTTTGGGGAAAAGGATAAATAAGCTTTTTAGTTTTAATCAGAAGAAATAAGAAATATTTTTCTATTGCTAATTCTTGTTTGTACTGCAGTTTTGTTAGGCATCTTTCATAATGGTACCCTAACGCAACAAGCTGCTTCTGCAATGCTTCTTTTTCTATGTCAAGTTTGGCTTTTCAAGGGAGACAATAAAATATTTTTACCTGATAAATGGAAGCAGGTGATAAAGCCTCATTGGCTTCCTTAGGAAGCCACATAAATAAGTACAAAAAAAACAGCAGAGCTCCTGTTAGGGGAAGGGTCTTTCTTCTCTAGAAGGCATGCCTTGTGCACCTGCACATTTTTGAGGCCTTTACCGGCGCACGCGCACACATACACCTGAAGAGCCAAAAGACACCTTCCTTTCTGTCTAGACTCATTGTCACTCATTCAATATGACTTGAACGACTTCAAGAGGAGCAAAGTTTCAAAGATTCAGCATTTGGGAAAACTGCAATTTGTCCACAGGTGAGCTTACAAAGATGCTGCTGCCTTCTGCGTTTGTAGGGAGAAAGGATCACTACTGATTTCAAATGCTTTTTATACAGATGTTTGCTTGCAGGCAAGCAAAGCTAAGGGACTAAATGAAGTCTGCAATACAGACCAAACTTGTCTCCTACTTTCTGATCAAAAGCTGCTAAATTACTGTTTGACAACTGATAACTGTTTCAAAACACATCATGAGATGACAAAATACAAAAGGGAAAGCTTCCAAAAAATAAAATAAAATGCCCTCAAAATGTTTCTAATTTAGAAATAGAGAATTATTCTAGTATTTTTAGTCTTAGAGATACATTAACCTTTCGCAAGGCATTTTAGTGTAGTAAAGATTAAGTGAATTTCCCAAGCTCCCAATCTCTTTGTCACCACTTATTTTAAACGCTGATGCATGGAATCCATTGAAAAATGTTCATTTCCTAACTGATTTTTAAGTAGAGATAAGATAAACTTCAAATTCTAAAAAACAAACACCTCCCACTATTTTTTCCCCTTTAAATGTGTTCAACCCCCAGTAACCCCTTTATCCTGCCACATACAGGAGAGCAGGGAAGAGCCTCATCAGGAGCTGTCACTGCCTTTAGGGGCAGCATCAGGCTAGAGATCCTACTTCCCAAAGCCTGGGACACAGGACAATCCAAGCCCAAGGGAAAATTGGTCATTCCACTGTCTTGGGACTTGCTACAGCAGTCGCAGTAGTACCTCCTTTCTCCTTGTCCTCAGGTTGTTTTTCTTCCCTGTGAGCTCATCCACACGTTGTTCTACAGATAACGCTAAGTTGCGGGCTCTTACAACACTCTACAAAGCCAAGAGCAGCTTCATCCACTCACATATTAAAGTCCCTAGCTAAAGCTAGTGTGGTTTTTTTTGGTCTTTTCTTTTTAAAGAGCAAAACTGTATTCGTCAGCCTAAGGACAACTTTACAATACAAAATTTAATTCACTATAGTACAGAAAACTAGCATGCATCTGTTCCGTAATGTTGTTACAAGAAGATTATCACTCCCTATGAGAAATTCAAGCAGTCTCAAATTCACTAAATGTTGCAAGAAGCATCAGCCAACTGGAAAGCAACTTGCCACAGAAGCACGGTCCACAGAGCTGCAGCACTAATCAGCTTACCCAAAAAGACAGCATTGACACCAAGGGCTCCACGTGATACTGCAGAAAAAGCATCTGAGATGAGGGGGGGAAAAAAGGGAGAAAAAAGGCATTCCTTTAATGATTTTGCATCATTTCCAGAGATAATCCCGATTCAGAGGTGACTAGTCAACTAGCTATTACTAAGCTGAAAGCAATTTTAGCTGCTTTCAGCATCCTCGATAAACCAGCGATTCAATATGCCAGTTTCTAAGTGATGAATTTCAGAGGTTTCAGAATGAATCCTGCACTATATTACACATGTCATAACAATCCCACACTCTCCAGAAGTTAGTAGTCATGGAATACATCATGCAGTTTGACAAGCAAATCTCTCAAGATCCACTTTTATCTCCCATGACCTACAAAGCAGCTCTTATCACAACAAATGGAGTAAGCCCAGAACATTTCAACATAAAGACGGATTGAGACAAGTCTATCTACATTAAGAAACAGACTCATAGGACTAAGAAAGCTAAAGATATATGTGCTTTCTCACTGCAAGATTTTTAAATCTATCTTAAATTAGCATGTTCACAGTTAGGAAAGGGAAAATAGTCAGATAAGTGCCAAGAAGTAATTAGGGAGTTGATAAGATCTAAGATCTTACACTCCATGGACAGCACTAATAGCATCCTAATAATGAGATATGGTCACCTGCAATTTCTACCAGAAGTAACCAAGGAAACCACTCAGATACGTGCATACATGGGGGGAGGCAGCATAGGAAATGGACTCAAATCCTAACTCAGAAAATTTGGAGAGCTAACTGTAATAAGCCTCCAAAAGATGCAGCTGTTTGGAGAAGCAGCTTATACATATTTATTGAAACTTTTTGGTTTAAAAACCCAAGTGAAGAGGGAGCAGATTCTCATACAGCACTAAAAATAGAGTAACAGTCAAGAAAGAGCAGGATGCAGCAGCATTGTGGTAATTCACAGTAAGTCAATATTCACATTTTGGTGACTTTGGGGCTTTTCGTAAATCCTATTTATAAGATCGGCAAATCTGGCAACACCTATTTCACATGTTAAGGATGGTTTTAAGTAGGGGGATGCTGAAATAAGACTAATTAAAGAGTTTTAAGGAACAAGAGCAATTACAGAATGGCTTTCTTTCCATTGGCCTCAGGGTACCACCAGCTTATTCCACAGATTGGCAGCATATTCTTCAGCTGCCTCCACAATACTCTGGGACATCTTTTTAGAGCTGGTCTTAGAAGCTGTCCAGAAATTGATGGTACAAGGCATATGCTTCACTACAGCATGATCCAAATTCTTTGAAATCAAGATGCAAGTAACCTTCTGGCTCTATTTTGTGTACAAGTTCCACAGAGCATTAGCTGCTACAAAGCGTAAGTGATTGCTTTTAATTTATAAGGTCCCGTAAAGCACATATATTTATCTATGTTCCAGGACACCTGAGCAAAGTTGAATATCCTGATCAGCTTTCATAGAAATATGAGTATGTCTGGATGAAAAGCAGTCAGTTCTTATTAAAATCCATGAGAATTTAACATCCAACTACCTTTAAAGGACCTAGACAAGTTATCTTGATTTCAAAAATTCATTATTAAAAAACTTCCTATGGACAAAGGCAAAGAACTGCAAAATTTTGTTTTATTTGGTGATACCAAAAATATTTTTTCAATTCAGTTTTCCCCCTCAGATTACCACTGTTATTTCAGTGTTAATTTATTCCGTGATTTCTTTGAAACTGTAAGTGTACTTTGAATTAATCCTCTTACAAACAGGTAAAATAAACACGGTACTGGCAGAATAGTGACTATGATACTGTTTAAGCACTATGACACCTGTTTGGTAATGAGTAGTTAAAGTGAGCAATTGTATGATTGGTTCTACCATAATTAGGTGGGGGATTCGGGATTTTTGTATGTTTTTGGTTTTTTACTGTTAAAATAAAAATAGGTTACACCGCTGCAGCTGTACTCAAACAACGAGGGGGAAAAGGGATGTCTCCATGCAAATTCAAGAGGAGAGGGGAACACTTTTCAATAACTTAGAACCCAGCTGCACAGCTAATTTGCCAAAACATTGATGTGCTTTTTCTTCCCCCTTAAAAAAAAAAATACTGTTTCACAGCCATATGTGACAACATCCCAGCTTCTCTCTGCCTGATACTTTGGAGCATGATGCTGTTCTCTGTGCATTAATCTATTTAGATGAAGTGGGGAAAAAAGTCAAATCACAACAAAGATGGAGTGGAATCAGTGCATATCTATCTACAATTCAAGTGTTAGTGCCACAGAAGGGAAAAAAGAAAGGTATTCATGTAGTGGAAGAAAAATGAAGGAGGATGGTTGCAAATATATTTCTGGAGGAAAGGGGAAAGACACTGAGATTGCTCTTTTTTGGCCTAATGAATAAACCATCTCAGTTTCCTCCCCCCTTATGCACCTGCTGCTTTGAAAAACCCCTTCCACAACCAACTGAACAGCAAACGCTGCACAATGACTCAAATGTTGCTGGAGCCACGCCAGCAAAAATTACCACTCTTCAACCAAGATAAACATCATATTACTTCATTACCCTTTTAAAACATATGCAAATTAAATCCATTATTCTTTTTTCTTACAGAAATGAAGTTCCTTTGGCTGGAATTCAACGGCTCCCTTTGTCATCATTGACCATGAATGGATGAACTTCATGTAGATGATGCCCATTTCCCATCTTTGAATCAAACATTAATACCATTTGACAGTAATAAATAACATTTATCACAATAGGGATCTACTAATGATTTTCCCACTAAGCTGGCTCATCAGAACCTATCAGCTGACAACTGCATAAATGAGATTAGCATAACAGCTGCCTATGACAAATGTATCTAAATCATTTTAATGCCAGCTAGCTCTTTGATCTCCCTATCACGTTGTTGCCAAAACCAAATCCAGTCCTTCAAGATACATGTTGTTTATTACAGATACATGTGTATATTCCACACCATTATGTACTCCAGAGACTTGGCTAATTAAAAGAATTAAAAATACTGATTGGATACTGCCACTATAATGTAAACTTGCAGCACTGCACTTCAGAACAACATTCCCCTGCCTGCTTCGTTTTCTTCCCTCCCAAATTGGAGGATTCATTGTTTAATAGCTGGGTCTTTCTCTGGCACCAAACACGTGTTTTAATGGAAATACTTGTTTCAGCATCTCCTTGTGACTACTGCTTACAGAGGCATCGTTTGCATGCAGTTTGAACCAACTCCCAGAATACGGGACATAGCCATGTGCATCCACCAACACAGCAGATCACGGGCATTTTGTATGAATGCAAACATGGTGGGGAGAGGAGGACTAGCTGGGATTGCAGCATGCTTGCAGGTCACATCTATAACACCAACTTGGGAAAACATTTTTCAGATCAAAACCAACCACACGATTGTGCTTTGTTACACCTCCCTTATACTTTGGAAAGCACCCCACTAACTTCCAAATACTGCTTCCAGTGGAAGTCATCCTCACGGCCTAGGTTGTTCAGGGTCCTTACAGATACAGGGAGTCTTCGTGATGTCTGACAAATAGGAAACACCCGGTCAGGTTCACAAGTAACAGGTTCTCACAGTGCCTCTTCTGAGGCCATTGTAAAGCTACCGATATTTGCCAAATCATCACTCTTGGCTTGCTTAAATTTGGATTAATATTTTGGTGCTTTCGTACATTAAGTGACATTAGGCATGCCCTCCTGCACTGCATATTATCACCCAGCACAGCTATTTTGTAATTCATTTCAGAAATTAGCATCTGCTTTCCCAGATGCTTTCAGTTAACTTCTAAGCAGAATAACCAAAACTTTTTATATAAAGTCTTACAGCTACTCTTTGAATAAAGAGAAAGCAAGCCAGGTATCAGTTTTGCCCTAGAACTTAAAAAATATACTCATGTACACAGCAGGCTAAGTAAATTGTGCTCTATGTGACTTAACTCTGAGAACCAGACTACAAATATTGAACAGCATGAGAGACCAGTTCTCCCAGAATCAGCACCAATCCATGTCAGTAAAGGTTTCCAAATTCATCTTGGTAAAATAAAAGTTTGAAGTGTTTTGCATAAGCATGGAAAATGGGCAGCTGTGAGAACTAATGAGATTTCAGGCTGAGAACTGCTACAGTATTCCTCTTCTAGTGGGCTGTAGTAAATCTCTCATTTCTAACGTTGGTATATTCACAAGCACTTTGTTCTTTCTTGCATTTCAATTAAAATTCATGGGATGATTTCTGCACATATTTTTCAAGTCTGCCTGCATTTCCCATATCTTAGAAAAATTTCTGGCCATTTATTTTTGACACAAGATGAACAGAATGCATGGTCTTTTGTCCGAGTCTTTTGTATTGTGAAGCAGGCCATTTTTCATGGATGAAACTGAGGTACACACTTAGAGTTTTGACAGCATGTCTTATCATTCCTTCCAGTTAGCATTGTCACCTTTCATTATTTAATTCTGAAGTACAAGAAAGGCTGATTTATATCCATGATGTATAATTACAAGCAGATAGAGGACTTGGAAAGTAGAAACACTGAATTAGGGCTGCAATAAGTGCCTGTAAGCTGCCCATGAAAAGTCCTCCCAATGCCACCAGTCCCAAACAAGCAAACACAAAAATTGAACTCAGTGAAGCCACACAGTTGTGAGCACTGATTTAACAAAATTAATGCAAAACTAGGAAGCACATCAGTTGCGGTTGCACGATCATTTAAAACATTTTCAAGCACAAATGATGAAATGTGTTTGTATTAAATCAAAATCATATTTGAGAGTGCCCATGGCCAAGGCCTTTTTTTTTTTTTTTAACCTCCACTTCATTTGAAATCACTTTGACAGGTCCACTCTGCATTCAGGAGAGAGGCGCTTTCTGCAGCTCTTTCATATGATAATGTACAGTATATTTTCAGCTGCCTTTTTTAAAGTTAAAACAAATGGAAGGCTTATTAAGAAGATATCATAATTACATGCAGCTATTTTACTGGCTCTTATCTGAAGCAAAAAAAAAGCAATTAGTTCAGAACATAAATTCATTCAAGGCATTTACTGAACATGAGGGAATAGATCAGCAGGAGAATAGGCCCATATTCCCATTTCATCTTCCCTGTAGAAAGTCTGTAAGCTTATTCAAGCAGATTTAGCAGAATCTACGAAATAGCTTTAGTGATGTGAACTCTTATATTTGGAGAAAAATGACTAAAATGTCAGAAGACTTCCAGATCATTTTGGAAATGGATAAATTCACATCCAAAAAAAAGAAATCACTATGGTGGTCTAGGATGAAGGACAACTGCTCTTACAGACTATAAGAATCATTGGAGAAATAGACACAAAGAGACATTCCTAGTCTAAGTGACGACTGGTTCAATTCTGGTCATTAGAAAACAACAGATTACTGAAAACTGATTAATAAATCTAAAGGATAAGATTTTTTCTTAGATTGTGGATTGTGGTTTTCTTCACTGGTACAGACATCAAGTTCAAAATATTAAGAGAAAAATCAGCACTTATTTCCTCTGCTCTTTCAGCATTCACTTCTCTGCAGCACTGATCACCATATCCCCCAGGCCCAAGCACCAAAAATTTCACATTTTAAGCATGAAAAATGCACAAGCAAATCCAGAGTGTTCAATACAGCTATTTGTGTGCTTCAAGTAAGGCATCTGTTTCAAGGTGGCAGCAAGGAAGGAAAGACTTGGACTCTAGAGCCAGCACTAGAGCTGTCACAGTGGTGATGCAAGCCTGGACAAGACCTCCAACAGGAGCTGTCACTGCTATTTCTCTCTTGATATTTAAAACCCCAACATCTCTATCACATGGAAAAAACTTTCTTGAAGAGGAACAGAGGAAAAGTGAGGTCCAAGGTTTTCAAAAATCTTACTCCATTATATTTACATTGCAAACTTGCAGTAACCCTGCATTGCTCTGCTAGGATCACTCAGATATATCCAAGAGCTGAAGAGGATGATTTTGGCAATAGATTGAGTTGCTTATTTTCAAGCCCTCATAATCCAAAACACAGTTAGCACATAATATTTTATATGTTAGCTTACCTTTTTTATTTTCCCACCAATTAAGAAAAAAATAGCACATACTGAATAAAAGCACTCACTCCTCTTTTGTCAAGAAGTGTAAGAAGAAAGAGCATAGAAAACAATATTTTTCCCCCTTGAGGCATAAGCATAGAATTCTCATCTGTAAGAACACCTACATGCAAATCCTCTTCCTCTATGAAGAATGATAGAACATTCATGCTATAATTTGTTAGTGTTTTCCAAACTACTAGAAAAACAACCATTTTGCTAGCAAAAACTTTTGGCAGGAACACAGGTACAGTAATAGTTCATCTTTCTGTAGTTGTCTTCTCTTCCAGATCTCAGTAGGAATAATTCACAGGAAGAAACAGTCTGCAAGTATTTTTTGCTCTGGCACTGCCATCAATTGCACTCCAAAATGCTTCTTTTAACAAATGCAACATTATTCATGCATAGTCAGTACTGAACCTAGCAAATTCCTAATTAGTGACAATTTTGCACCTGCTGTTATGGGTAAATGTTGTTCTCTCTAATTTAACTTGATACCTTGATTATTCTTTGGAAACTGTGGGAGATAGATTACCTTGCATGTTTCCCAAGAAGAACATAGCAGTTGCAGCCAAATTAAGACAAAAAAGCATTTTCAGTAACTTAGCAGTAATCAAGACCTTGCAATACACACCTACTGCTCTATTGCATCCATGAATATCATCCCCAGGACATTGTTGCTAATTCACATGCTTAAAATTGAACATGATCACAAGTTTAACCACATGTTAAACTACTAGCTGAAGTTCAAGCATTACATATATTTAGGCAAAGAGTGATCCTGCTG
>NW_010583405.1:96774-152449 GCF_000705375.1 Tinamus guttatus | reverse complement strand
TGATGAAAAAACTTGTGAAAAGGAAAAAAAAATTTTTTTTTAAAAAAAAAAAAAAAAAAAAAAAAAAAAAAAAAGGAAACATTGCAGAAGAAAGAATGAAGCATGGCCCAGTTGGATGGATGCATGGGAAAAGGGAAACATTACAGATGGCCCTGCTGGATGCATAAGTATTTATAACTGTACAGATTTCTTCCTTTGCCTCCATATTCCATAATGCCCAAAAAGGTATTAAAAATATCAGAGAAAAAACATTTTTTCTCTAAACTTATCATGCAGTAGACTCTTCAGAAGTCTAAAAAGCAATACCTCCAGAAAGGAGGTGGGGAATGAATCTTGTGCAGAGGGATGCAAAAAGCTTATCGTAGAAGAGTATCTGTTTCTTTCTGATACACCTTCAATATGCCACAGCTCAGAGTGAGGAAAAAAGCTTTTTTATTGGTACCAAGCTACTAGCATATTTTTAAAGTATCAGTTTGCAAAATAATCATACGAATATCCCATCCATCATCAGTAATCAGGGTAATGAAATGCCTGTCAATTCTGTTTTATAGAAAATAATTCCTTCTTATCAATGTGGGATTTTTCCTCTTACTAGAAGTGAGCAACATCGGAAGGGATTAGGGAAGAATCCTGCCATTTTTTTTAGAGTCTGGAATAGCTGTGGCACTTACTGAACCTTTCAGAAAACCTTTTTCAGTTTTATTGTGTGACTTAACCAAGCCAATAATCAACTGAAATTACTCTACAGGTCAGGTTTTAAGGTTTAATTAGATCTACTACTAGATTGAATACATTTCCATTCTGACATACTCTCACAGCAGTTAATTGCATCATAAGTTATGTTTTAAAAAGTCAACCCTTGAGTAAACGCAAATTGAAGTGAGCTTTTGCCAAATGTTATAATTTGACTTTAAGAATAACCATACTATTAAAAATTATGAAACGTAAATGGTTGCAATCCAAGCAGACATATGCTCAAATATCATCCAAGGTGATTGCAGCCTGCAGCTCTCGCTAACATTGAGGTGACTCCATTACATATATTCATCCAATACTAAGGTCAAAGCTGGATGCTCTGGGCAATAGCTAGCAAGTCAAAGATACAATACTAACATTTCTGTACCAGGTATACTACAAAGAGGACTGGATAAAGCAACAACTTGGTACAAAACAATAGGAAAAGGATCAATAATCAACACAAAACAAATAGGCTTTAGCTATTGACAAGTCCTCCCAAATATACCTCAAAAACATTCTGAAAAACCTAAACTACACACACTGATTAAGCAAGGACAAAAAGCAAAACACCCTCCCCACATAACTTGAACAAAGACCCCTAGCAATACCTCTTTTGTAGTAAAACACCATAATAGGGTGTTGAACTGCCGTCTTGATCCTGCAGGTAAACTTGAACGAAGCCTTCAAATGGCCACCAAGATACACACGGTCCATGCTGGAAAGCTGGAGAGATCTAGGCCTAATGCATCAGCAAAAGAGGTCACCTGCCCTGGGGACATCTCATAGCAGAAGGCAGCTGTGCTGGCCAGGCAAGCTAGGACCATACCTGCTAGATCTGGTCTGCTATTTCCACTGGACCCTCCTGTTGGCTACAAAGCCCTTGAACTTTTCATAGATTAATCTAGGTCAAGAACGCCAACCTAACACACTGCATGTCTACCCCTGCTTATACAAATGGTCATTTCTTCATAGCTTTAACAGGCAAGCTCACAAAAACAAAAATAACCAGTCTCAGATGGTCATGATACCCATTACAATAATGGGCTTGAGAATCTTAACTTTTTTTTGCCCAAAATAGTATTTGGGACCTTAAATGGGATACCCCAGTTTGTTAAGAAATCATGAAATAATGAACTAGGCATTCAGCTCATCAACCTAATAACTAGGCTTGATAGCAGGTTGTGCTCAAATGCTGGCTCAGCATTACAATTTCAAGTGCTGTACAGAACAAAAATTTGCATTCTTAAGTATTCTGTTTCAGTGGGTGACTATAATGAACACAGACACAGTGAACACAAGAAAATACTGGAAAATGAGGCACTTACTCTTCAAGCTTTCAATAAATCTATTTAAAAGTGTTTTCTACTGACTCATGGATTGTCTATTTAGACTAGAAATAGTTTCAGCATACACCAAAAAACATGAACTTTCCATCACCTGTTCTGTCAAGATGTTACAATTTAAGTTCACTTCCTTTGTCACTTGGACTATAAAAGGCATGTAAGTATTAAGGAACTCCTCAGAACATACAGAAAATCTTTGCAGCTGTAATATTGCCATGACTATGTCCCCATGAGAAGTGTATCCATGCAATCAAGCAAAAATATGTCAATTGTACAAACTTATGGGAGAAAAAACAAGCTGCTTCTACTGCAGCTCAGAAAGTTGCTGCTTTGTCTTTAGAGCTCTGCTGATGCTGCTTTCAGCAGCTCCGCTGTTGCAGCTCCTCTTTTCATGTGCCTCAGGGGACTGAGAGACTGGTGCAGATGGTAAACAAACATGTTTTATGGTCTAGGAGCTTATACTGAGAAATTCAGATATGCTTTTCATCTCTCCATCTTAATGGCGTTAAGCAAAAAATTACTCAAATTTATTATCAAGATGATCCCAAGTTGTATTTAACTCCTTTATGAGTGTAGAGTCTAATACAAATATTTCCTACAGTCTCAGAAAGTTTACTGACAAGTTTTCCAAGTTCATTTTGTACCTAAACTTCATCAGGCTATTTCACTTGGCTTATATGGTATAGCAGAAGCCAGGTCTCTGATGACATAAACTTATAGAACCTAAGGCTTCATGCCATGCAGGTCCTATTCCCAAAACAGATCCTGAATGTGTCTAAAACTTGCCTAACAAGCAACCAGACATATTATATGCTTGCTTATCTGTATCATTTAACTAGCTTTTCCTCTGAGACAATTTATTCCAGATGCAATCACTCAAAGGCCTAGACAGGTCTAGATTCTCTCCAAAGGCAAGGATGTAGATGTATCCAGTAGTTTTGATTCTACCAAGAATGGCTAAGAGGTGTCTGATCAGAGATCTAATTAGTAGCATGTAATTAAAAAGAAACAGCTTCTGGTCAAGATAGTATAAGCATTTTTAGAAAGAGGAACAAAAATAGAACATTTTTTACTTAAATTATTACTAGTCTAAAAACAGAAAAGGGTTGACACCTGATTTTAAAGTAATATTTCAACATGTTACATGCTTCATACTTGCTACATTTTATAGGAGTAAAAACCAAATTCAGAGTCTACAGTCCCAAAACTAAGTCTCTAACAACTACACTAACTACTCACAGTTATTCCCTTGGGCCAAAAATCATTTCCCTGGAGATGAAGTCCACTCCCTGGAGACATGACCACTTATTTAGGCCAGAAAGATACAACACAGAAAGAGTTGTACCTCCTGACTAGTACCTATTATTGTCATTAGCCAGCTAACATGACACTGAGGAAAATGTTATAATGTCAAAAAGTCATAACAATTGAATATGTGGTAAATGAACAGTTGACTAAGCTCTCTCTTTGCAAGCATTTACCTTCCATTTGAACTCTTTACAAAACTCACTGCACTTTAAGACTGAACAGATATTCACTGCACTACTTACCTAATACAATACAGAAAATTCATCTAGTATTATACTGCATCAACATGTTTGTATAACACATCTATAAAATTAACACCACTGCTCTATCTCTGTACAGTTGCACCAAAAGGCAAGACACATGGCAGTATTTACACAGCTTGAGTGGGAAACTCAATAGAGCCCATGATAGGACCTACATGTTCCCCATTGCTTAATTGTTGCCACAAGCATGAAATGCGTTCAACAGGCTTGTGCTCAACAGGTAGCAGAAGATGCTGAAACAGCATTTCCATCAAGCTACAAAATTCTCTATTTTCACTGATAGAAAAGACTTTTTACAAGGGAGTCGTGTTTAGTGACCAATATGCACCTACTTCCGGTCTGAGTTTAACTACTTTAGTTCCTAGTCTTCTGACTAGAAAGCTTCTTCACAACATCCTCCTTCACAACACCCACCTGGGCAAGTTTGAGATGTGTGGGATAGATGAGTGCACAGTGAGGTGGATTAGGAACTGGCTGGATGGCAGAGCTCAGAGGGTGGTGATCAGCAGTGCAGACTCCACTTGGAGGCCTATAGTTTGCGATGTCCTCCAGGGGTCAGTCCTTGGTCCAGTCCTGTTCAATTTATTCATCAATGACCTGGATGAAGGCACAGAGTGCTCCCTCAGCAAGTTTGCTGATGATACCAAACTGGGAGGAGTAGCTGATACCCCAGAGGGCTGCGCTGCCATCCAGAGGGACCTGGACACGCTGGACAACTGGGCAGTGAAAAACCTCATGAAATTCAACAAGGCCAAGTGCAAGATCCTGCACCTGGGGAGGAAAAACCCTAGACACCAGTACAGGCTGGGGACCAACCTTCTCCTGCCCCTCTACTCAGCCCTGGTGAGGCCACATCTGGAGTATTGTGTCCAGTTCTGGGCTCCACAGTACAAGAGGGATGTGGAGCTGCTGGAGAGAGTCCAGCACAGGGCTAGGAGGATGATCAGGGGCCTGGAACATCTGCCCTGTGAGGAGAGGCTGAGGGAGCTGGGCCTGTTCAGCCTGGAGAAGAGAAGGTTGAGAGGGTACCTGATCAATGTATTTGAGTACCTCAAGGGAGGAGTGAAAAGGATGGTGCTGGCCACCAACAGAACTAGAAGAAACTGAAGCATCAAAAGTTCCACAGAAACATAAGGAAAAATTTCTTAGCGGTGAGGGTGACAGAGCCCTGGAACAGGCTGCCCAGAGAGGCTATGGAGTCTCCTTCTCTGGAGATCTTCAAAAACTGCTTGGATGCAGTCCTGTGCCACGTGCTTTAGGTGACCCTGCGTGTGCAGGGGGTTTGGACGAGATGACTTCTAGAGGTCCCTTCCAACCTTAAGCATTCTATGATCTATGATTCTATGATCTTTTTAAGTGCTGTTTTCTGAACAAAAGATCAAAAAATGCCAGGCACAATTAAGATACGCCAGTTAAAGTAGCAGCACTGTGCAATAAGTACAAGACCTAGATCGGTTTGCACATCTCAAGAGTGAAGCACAGTTACCCACCAGGGTTACTGGGTATTAGCAACACTAAACATAGAAACAAGCTTGCCACACATTGCTAAGCTGATTAAAGTTTGTAATGTACACAGTGTCCCTTCCCAAGCAATAAACCTTCTAAGCCAATCTCTCTCACTAATCTGAACTAACAGCAGTGATGCCACAGGAACTGGCTTTTGTTATGAATCTTCCTGTGAAAGATGAATCTTAAATGAACATGTAAGAAGTCACATAAGCCATGAGTCTCGATGGTCATCTGTACCAACTCCACAACCAGAAAAAAGGAACAAGGAGAAAAGAAAAGCTTTACAGCTCTACAAGGACAAGGCAGAAAAGTGACAAAACATGCTGCAAAAAGGCAAGCAGTTAACTTACCTGACTCCATCTGAAGTTACTGGGAGAATTACTTTCTGTCCTCTGCTCCCACAAAATGGTAATGCCATTTCTTTAGTGTGAAGTTCATGATAACACTCTTGGGGCAAGGGGAGACAGATCAACCTTGACACCTGCTGGCTGTTTTCCTTTGCAGGCTTACTCAGCCTTTATTCATCTTGGGTAGCTACTGAGGTATTTCTCTTGCTTTTGTTTACATTAGTTGTCTATTGATCTAGTTTAACTGCTTATTATGGATTTCCTGAGGAGGTGTAAGCACCTGCAGCTTTTCTCTAACAACATACTGAGCAGTTATGTAAACCACTCCAGGCATATACACTTTTTCCTCTTGAATTACTTTTTTAGATGAGTATTTTATTACTTCTGAACCTGATGACAGAGACTAGGGTTCTTATTTTCCTCCAACTTTCTCACATTAACTTGTGTCAGGACATTCTTTACTCCCCCTCTCAGGGAAAGTATCAGCAGCTAAGCTGCCTTCTTCCCTCTAATCCCAAGGTAGAGGGACGCAAGAAGAGAAATTGCCAGCAAAGTCACTACCAATTGTAGGTAGTAGAGCTAAGGATTTAATATCATCAGCAGGAGTCTTCTGCTCCTTACATAGCACAGCAACAAGGAAATCTCATGAACAGTGCTCACTTCCAAGTCGGCCATTTCTAAGCATTCACAGGTTTTGAGCTAACTCTTTCCAGGCAACTTCTAAACTCTTGTTTCTAATACAGGAGTAGAGGTTTTGCCAATTGAAGGATTTCACTACTACTTAATTCACTTTGAATCAAGTAGAATGACTTCCAGCAACTTCAGGTATCCAATGATTATGAGGGTATCAGCACTTTTTCCCTGCTGGATGTTATTTACAGGCATCAAGACCCAGTGTCCTGACTCAGAACAGGCAAAGCACAAATCCAGAAGCATTCAGGTTCTCCAGATACAAATTTTACACACACGACAAACTCCGTAGTCCTAGAAAGATGAAAATAAAAAGTAACTACAAAAATAAGCAGGTATGAAAGCACTTGCATTCCAAGAGATCAACATGTGACATGGTCCTATTTCTCAGCTGTAAAGAGAGCTCCTCTCCCTTCTTACCCTTGATCAAGGATCTTAAGCATCCATGCATGCAATCAGACATTACTCAGATCCATCCCCCATCCCTAAGAATCCAGTAAGTTAGGGAGACATGAAAAACCCGACCCATCTTGATTTAATTCATTTTTCTCCTTGAGGCACTCAGCAGCTATGTTGAAGACCACTCAAACCGCTTCTTTGGGGAGGCAGACAGGATGCTCTACCAGCGTCTGAATGATTTTGGTTTTCTATATATTAGGTCACAGGACTCAAAGTTCAGTTCTATATGAAAACAGAGAGTCTGATGACCCCAGAAACAAAAGGGCATTTGAGGATAAGTAAAGACAATGCAGAACCCTATCAGAAACATCTCATTACAGTAGGTAAACAAGTAACCTAACTATAAATTATTTCCAATGTATTGACACAACCTAAACTTAAAATTCATTGAACGAAAGTAGATTTTTTTTCCAGATTCAGAGATGCACTAAAATGAACAAAAAAGGTTCTTTGTAAAACACAATAATGCTACAATCGAATGGTGCACTTCAAAAACATTTCTTCTGTTAAGCAGTACCCCACTGGAACTCCATGGGCATTCTGATTTCTTTTTCAATTAGGGAAGATTTTTACAGAATATTTTCTTTTCTTTTTTCCTTCCCCCCATTCTGTTCAAAGACAATTTGGGCAATATTTTCCCAGCCATATAATTTTCTATGCAAATTTCAGATACTCCTTTGCACCAATACATTTTCTGAACACTCTTTTCTTCTGTTCTCTAAGTCATATTGCATGGCTAATACAAATGATCTACTCAGTTCGGCTTATTTGACCTTTGAACCTAAATAACACATCACAACTGTCTATTTATTATGTTTTTGCACTTATTCAGACTGCTCTTAAAAACGCTAAAACACTGTTTAAAGGTATACCTTCTCCATTTAATACATCCAGAGCGTTTTAGGCCAAACCTGCCTTTAAATTTAACCTCATGTATAAAGAAAGAACTAAGGTAAATTGCAAAGGTTGTTTTAATAAAAAAAATCATTTCATGATTGATCATTATACATCCTATTGCAGCATGGGACCATATACAACACCAGCATGACAGAGCCTATAATAGCAAAATGAGGGCGGTACTCAAGGGTTTAATGTGTAGACTGAACAACTATATTCAAAATGTGAGACAAAATATCTAGGTAAAAAAGGCAAAATTAAAGATACCTTTTGAAATGGCAGAATAAAGACTCAAAGTGGTATAGTTAAGGACTTTTAAATCCATTGTAAACTTTTATATTCTACTAAAACCTCAGTTTTTAATGAGACACCACAGAACAAAGGAGAGTAGAAATAATTCTCAATGAACAATCAGGAGAGTACTTGAAAATCAGGGACATTTGTGGGTGTTTACAGAAAAGCATTTAACAAATCCTTTGCTACAAATGTTGAAATGGATTTCCCATATAAAGTCACTGCTGAAACAGCTGCAATTTTATCTGTCTCTTACCAACAAAACCTGTTCAAAGAAAACTCTATTGATCTAAAGTCAGAATTTAACCAAAATATATCTCACTACAAACACATGCATAATATTTGCCTTAAACTCATTTAATGACATAAGAAAATGCCAGAACTGCTCCTAGCAACTACATGGGAAGCTTCAATTTCTGAATAACAATGATATAATACAGTACTCATTTATCAGTTCAGCTACACGTCCTACTTATTTGCTTCATGGAAACCATAGCTTACGTATTGTGTGCAACCATATTATTCTACAAGCATTTTATTAGAGAAGGCCCTTAGCTTCATTAGACTACAGTAGAGGGATAAAGTACATCACCTACAATCCTTACAAGGTAAAGGGCATCTCAGAGATATTTGAATAGTAAATGGAGCAGAGGAAAATTTTTAAACTCACAAAATGGAGACTTGAACCTACATATTTCCATGTTGCATGAGCAAGACTTCAGGAATAGATGGTAGTTCTATAGATACAACAGTAAATCCATGAGTACAAAATCAGGTTTTCAAATGATAAACATCTATAACCAGCTCTCAAAAATTTAAAAAAAAAAAAAAAAAAAAAAAAAAAAAAAAAAAAAAGATCTCTACTCTTTGCAATTGTACCCCTTACAGCAGATCAGGGCATCTTGAAGAAATTTCCTCCACAGTCCTCGGGATCCTAGAAAGACTTAACAGAACTAAAAACTTAACCAGCCATGTAAGCTGTGGTGACATCCAGCACTGCTCATGGAATCAAATTCCTTCCCTTCAAGGGCTCATCTTGCGAATACCCTAAAATAACAAAAATAGTCAGCCCTGAGCAGGAACTCTAGGTAACATTTTAGAAAGTAGTCCTGTGATAACACAGTTCACTCCTCTCCCAAGCATTATCTATACACTGATTCGTACATCTTTATGCACTGCATATTGGCTGTTAAAGGTTGTGTCCCCAACTGTGACACTACTGCAGCATTTACCCTTGGACACCTGCTGCAGATGTGACCCTGACAGCTGCAGCAACCAAGGGCACCTCTGTTGCCAACCATGCAAATCCACTTTAACTTATCACAGCCATCTAATACTATTTGCTTGCCAAATCAATATCTTTGGAGCACTTGCTCCTCTCTGAGGTTTTGGAATGAATGCCTAGACCCAGGCCATTTGTTAAAAAGAAAATTCTGTCTACATTTTAGCAGAAGCCAATCCAGTATGATTTCAAAGCATAAAAAGAGAATAAATCAATATACAGGGTCTTCTGATTTCATCCTGTGGGACACTGATTTACTCTATGGGCTCTTCAAGCGTTCTAGGTTTGTCATATTTAAGCTAAGTCTTATTTTCATTCTAGTATAGTGGAATGAAGCTAAACCCTACATAACTTAGAAAAAGGCATTAAAATTGTCTAAGACACATGAGTTGAGGCTGTGGTGTACCATCTGCACTGACTGCTCTGTGGTTCTGTCGCATACGTCTTTCCAAGCCCCATTTGCCGCTTTTCAGACTGAACTGTTGAAATCAGTGAATCTCTGGACAGGTTTGATCAGTTTTAACACCTTGAAAGACACCAGTCTCCCTCTCTGAGGCAGAGTGAGGAACATGGACAGTGAATATGTGAAGCCAGAAAAAGCAGCATTTCATTACTATTACCTACCTGCAGTCTCTTACCAGTACATGCAGAGTCATCTAAGCTATTCTGACATATCACTTCTCAAAACAAACTTCTCTGTCAGCATCACACAGTCAACTTCTTTGGGTCTTAGCCACAAATTTGTCAACTGAAGATATTAAAAATAATTTTGCCCTAACACAGCTGAAACAGCTGAGGAAAAACAGCATTGCAACATGTGACCTGCAGAAGGAAAGGCTTCTGAAATGTGCACCCTTAGAAGGGGTTTGGAAAAAGCAAATTAAACAAGGACTGAAACACAAGATGAGGCAGAGCTGGAGCATAGAACATAAACATGTCTTGGCCAACAGTGGCCTTTGTCCCATTGCTTCACCTGCGACATGGACAAGCAGCTTCACCAGGTGTGATTACCTTCATGGGCACCAGTTTTAGCTTAAAGCACAAACAGTGCATTCATTACATTGTGATACTTTCCCAGAGCTTCAGAGCAACATTATTCTGTGCACATACTGGCTGTTGAAAGAATGTGTGAAGGAAAAAATAGTCCCAAAAGACTGAGATTTTAAATGCATATTTAGCACTAGTATATGCACATCTTAAAAAAATCCCGTAAGGATCAGCTATACTGAAATTCTAGTCACAATTCACATTAAGTCAGCTTATTGTTTTCTCTTTCATAAAAGAATTACTTGAACTCAGGAACTGTTTGCAAATTTAAATACAATTTCTTTACAGAAGCTTCATTTTTTTTTATTGCAGAACTAGATCTTGACAAAGACCATACTGTGGTATTCGATGTTCCCCCACCATCCTGCCTCTTTCCATCTGGAACAGGAAAAAGCTAAGGGAAAGTAGTAATAGAGTTACTAGAAAGCTTGCAATCGTGTCACTCCAGAGTTTTTTTTTTGTCACTGGTTTTCAAGATGTGCCTTCTTTAATATAACATTAATTATATGCCTGTATGATCATGACTGCCTGATATAACATTTTCTTCCAGCAGTTAGATGACATATCCCACTACAGGCTTGCATAGATTGTGGTATGTTTATGGAAAGCAGACTTCTCCACTGTGGCAAGATTATTTGATATCAGTATAAATTCAGCAAAAACAGACATTCATCCTCTTTGCAAAAGAACAAAAAGGCAGAGAATTTACCAAGTAAATTTATTCAAGAGACAGCATGAAGCCATTTGTGGACTTTCACAAGTTGGGAAAACAGGAGCACATACTCTCTACCTCTAACAAAGAACAGCTTAACAAAACATTATTACAATGTATAACAAATACCAATTGAATTGCCTTTTCATAAGCTATATCTTTATGAATGTATGAATTCATATTTTACTGCCTGAAAATAAGCTATAACTCAGAGGTGACAAAATAGAGACTAAGTGTACAAGCAAATGGAGAATCTGGCAAAGGTGTTACTTGTTACTTACCACAGAACAAGGCAGTAGATTATGCTATGCAAAAATACCCCTCTAGTACTTCAGCTCACTATAAACTAAATATAGCATCCCAGGAGAGTCAGAATGAAGCCAGCAACAGCCTACTGAATATGATAAGAACCTCATCTTCTCCCTGGTCTTCTCCCAAGATAATCTGTTTTCAGTAACACACAACGTAATTTGGCATTTAATATCTACTAACAGAAGAAATATAAAAAAGTTACATATGCAAAAGCTAAAAAAAGTCTTTGTATTAACAGCTTTCATTTACTTTGCATTCAGCCCTCAAGGGGTGCAATACAAGGTCTATGCATCACAGCATCATCTAAACAAAGTCAAAACCAGGATATAAGAACATGCTAGAGTTTTTTGCTGTTGCCTTTTCTCTTTAAAAAAGATCCAATCATGAAATAAGAGGTATACAAAGCTCAAATATTGTATCTTTGTTCCAAAGCGCTCCTAACTTTAATAGCAGCGACACAGAAAGCAAACATACTGGCTGGGTTGTGACAGAAAATGTAGTTTTCCCAGATCTCTCAAACATATAGTTCTTAGTACCACAGAAAGAGTTCATCCAGGTAGCTTATTTTTTTAAAAAAATAGAATAATTTAATTATACTGTAAGTCTCTTATCAGCAAGACTAGGTGTTACTTCATTTGTCAAGTGAAAAGCTTTTGAAATTTGTATTTATATTTCCTTGCGAAATACAACCATATTGTGAAATCCTTTTTGTTCTTAAGATATAGAGCACAATGACAACTAAAATGTTTAAAACTATAATATATGGTTCTGTTTGTATTCTGTTTGTACTACAGACATTCTGGCACATCCACATTTTAATTATTTTATTCTGGGGGAAAAAAGTGGTCAGATTTATTACTAAGGTGGATAGGCCTGGCAACATTATTGTAGCTGTTAACAAATGAATAAACCAGCAGATTTTTTTTCAAACCATAAAGCACTTAAATAGATATGAAAAGCTAAAACAGAAGAATTGGGAGGAGCAAAAAACCTCATTCCAAGAGCAAAGGGCTATACAACGCAGACAGAAGACAGCTCACTTTTTTAATTCCTGTGCAGATTCTAGGATATACTAGTGAGCTGAATTAAAAATATATCCTAGTCTGGTTCCATGAAGTAATTTTGCTAATCTTACACTCAACTTTTTTAGTAAAAACAAAATAAACTTATTTTCACCTTCATTATCTTGCAGTGACACAGGGTACAGCCTTATATGGAAGGCCAAAAAGCCTCAGTTGATCACTACTATACATGGCAAGTAATTGCTTGATCAGGAAATATTTCCTATCTTGTGTAAGTGTGCTGGCAGTAGGACAATTAATCGTAGTTAATGTGGTTTTATCTCACTGAAGATCTGGCAGGAATAAGACTTCACATCACAAAAGAAAAAAACATAGTATAAAGACATCACTGTTTTACATGACATAACACCTTAACATTTTATGCCATCATAGCAATTCAAAACAGGAACCTCAAAAGTGGAAGATAAGATATCATTCTAGACATTAGTGAAACAGAACCACTTTTAAACTGGGATATAGAAGGAGTTCAGAAGCACATCAGTCTTTTGGACAGAGCATTGGAAAAAATGTTATTTCAAAGTGCTGTAGATAATTGCAGAGCTGGAAATACTCCAGATATGAAAGGTGCTAATACTTTTCATCTTACAAAGTGACACACGCTCTCTAAGGATTTTAAACCTTATCCACAGGGCAGTTTAGTGCATTGCCTTCTAACAGTGATAAGGCATCAATTTATGACCAATTTGTAGAGAAGATCAAGGCACCCATGCCTTGATCTTACCAACGATGAGCAGAAGTTTCTTTGAAGTACTCTGCCTAGAGCAGACAAAGCCACATCATTTCCATGGATCATGGTTTGCAACACAGAGAACACAGCTGGATTAAAACATATTTGTGACCAAGATATATAGGTAAAGACAAATAAGTAAACACTATTAATGCCATGAAGTTATAACGAGTTGTTTTTTAAAATGAATTCAGCCCACAGATTTCTGACTCCCCTGGCATATTAGGAAGACACTACCTGCCATCCCAACACAACAGCATCAAAGGGATAGAGCCACACTTGAACTTGCTCATAATTTACAGGCAAGTTAAAATGAACTACCCTTGGAACTACAAAGCTATGTTGAGAGTGGCAACAACTTTCTACCTGACACAGAAACTAGTCTCTGATCTGCCTATGGAGATCCAAAACCAATCATCTGGTTCATCACCATTCAGCTTTTCTGGTGAATTATGGTGAATACTCTTCCTCATATTAAGCTGCAGCAGAAGGCAACAAAAAGATTTGGGGATAATTTCATGTGGATAACATATTGCCTTAAGCATTGCTTGGCTTTTCCTAGAGAAACGCTGACTTTGATGAATACTAGCAGTATCTTCCTCAAGGAAAAAAGTGTCCATGTTCTGAGTTTATTCTTTTGTCTCAAAATACTCCGGTGCGAAGTGAAAACACAGTCTAGTTACATATCTCCAACACCACAACCTACTGACCCAGTCAGATACCGTGCTGGGGGATGCATCTTACTAGTTGCAAAATTCAACTTGAAGCATAAGACTAAAGCTTAGATTCACTCTTGCAGCTGCATGAGCCCTTGTTGGAAATGTGTAACTTAATATTTTAAAGCTATAAATACACAAATGTTTTTCCTTTGCAACTGAGAAACTTAAGACTATTTTAAGTATATTAACCTCTCTCATATACGCTTCCCTTAAACCTGTGCCAAGCAATAGCATGCTGATGAGATGCTGTACCAATACATTCTTAGTGTGGTACTGCTCATTATCCATCACAGCATTAAATCACTACAGAAAAGATCTTTCTGATATGCTAACTATAGACATTTTTCCAATATAAAAATCATTGGGAGACAATACTTTTAGTTTTAATTAGATTTCAGAACAGTTATTCCATTAATAAGAAAAATTAATTTCCTTTATACTTGTGGATGGCTAGTCTCCCAACGACTTCTCCCAGCAAATATCAAACACAAAGTAGAAGCCAAGTAGTTTACCCCCTTGACCAAAACATTGTAGCCAAACAGGGGAAGTGAGGCAGAACATCAGTACCCCAAGAAAAAAATGACATCAGCTTGTTTAAATATCTCTGCCCTGCATAATATTTACGCAGAAATAAGCTATGCTTATATGGTGTTTTTCCATTGCCAGTACAATATATTCACAATGGAACGAGTGCAAGGTTCCTGAATGCCAACCTTACCTTATCCAAGATATTCCATCTGGTGTGCCAGGGGGAAGCACAAAGGGAGAAACACATGATATTACCTGACTTCCTTGAGTATTTCTATCACTTGTTTAAATAATCACTCTCCAAGTCCGTGTCACTAGAGTAGTTAAATTTACCTTTGAAATGATTTCTCTTGGTTTCTAAAAATGCTAATTGCTTAAGAACTTTAGAACGATATTCTTACAAACTGTAGGTGCTCATCTAAGCGTTCTTGTGTAACTGCTGCATGTGAGTGTGCTCAAATGAAATCTAGTGCTGTCACACAACTAAGCCTGTGACTATATCATTTATCTAAACGAATTTATTCAAGGTTTCATCATCATGCTGCTTTGAAGCTGAAAATGAAAGACTTTACGTTTAACGAAGACCATCTGAAGTGTCCCCGTTGCAGCTGCAGGCTCTGTAGAAACTGTAGTGCAGGAGGCAATATACTGTATTGTAATGCAGATTTGCTTGGGACTGCATCTGCAACAAGAAGATCATTTCCCATGGTCTTCACTGTATTTCTTCTATTATTCATAGAACACAATGTAAAAGCAGCTATAATTTTTACCACATACTAAATGCATAAAGATGATAATGGAAATTGTGAATTATGAATGACTTGCTGTTATTGTGACTCCTCAAGGATTCTCGTATATAAAATTATATGTGTTCAAAGACACTCTGGCTAAACCTCTCTATATTGATCTTGAGAAATTATTTGAAAGATATTATGATTAACATATAATCCAGAGATTTGTTTTTCATGACAATGTCAAATAAACTATCAAAGGCAATTATATATCAATGCTACCTAGGGACAGGCAAGCATACTTACATTTGGGATTCTTGAATCCAGGAAAGGAAGAGAACAGTTTGCAGAAAAAAGTTTCCTAGCTACTTACCTCTGTTCTTTCAATTTTCAAGAAGCCACAAGCAAACTTTGTAGAATATTTTGTAGGGAGCATATTCAAATCCCAAAATGTTTTCTCACAACTACTCCTGCTTTGCTCGTAGTCACATTGTAACTGAGTCACTCATTTGAGTAGACTGACTTAAATAGCAAAACTGATATCAAGTGATATGAGATTCACCATTTCTTAGTGATTGGCAACTGAGCACCCTATGTCCTGCACCTAGCATATCCCAGCTCCATTTATGCACTTTTGAGGTCACTGATTTTATAGCCAGTCATGTAGGCAACCTTAAACCTTCCTGTGGTCATTTCTCAGGCATTAAGGGTCCCCAAGGCCCTGCCAGTATTTTCACATTCAAGTCTGCACAAAATAGTCCACCCTGAAGCAGTTAGAGTGAGGATAGACATAGAGTCTGTGCATCCTCTTCATATGCAAGGCAGCTTTCTTTTAAGTCTCACATATGCCTCTGCTGAGATTCATTTATCATCTGTCTTCTGTGGGGAAGAGTATGATATGAAGCCATGACGACTCTTAACACAAGACCGTTTCTAAAGGCTGTACCAAAATCAAATTAAAGACAAGCATCATAATGAAAAAATAAGACACTGAATCGAGTCAATAGTGTGAGTAAATCTGAAAATATTATAAGGGATAATAGAGAAAAACTTTAAACAGTCCATAATCTCAGTATGTATTTTGAACAAAATCCCTCTTTAGATAAGACTGCATCTGGTGTGATATTAAGGATGCAAGTGGATTTTACAGGGCCGTTCCTAAGTAGGAAGATTTCTTGTCCATTTGATAGAGTGCCATGTGATCCCCTGTAGTTATTTTACTACAGGAATTTTGCTCCACTTTAAAGCACTAAGGGCGGATTTGTTTGTACTAACTCCTGGAGGGATTGTATTTTTAAAAAAGAACAAAATACCTACACACTTAACCACAATAACACTTTCAAGTTACAAAAGAGTCTAAAACAAATAAAACAAAGTTTCCAGATGATTTATCACAGAATTCCTGACATGGCATCCAAGTAGTATATGCCTGTTAGAGTAGCCATCAATTATTTAGAAAAATCACAATGATGAAACAGATTTAAGAGCCTTATATAACATTATAGACCTAGAAGTTCCTGATCTGCTGCAGCAGTTCATTCAAGCACATGCAGCCAAAACAGTAATTTGACTATATTAACTTCCTGGTAATAGCCATGCTAAGGTTAAGTTTCAGCAACTCTAAACAGTTTCCCTCAATATGTAAAATAGAAAGCATTTATTACCTATAATCCTGAATTCACTCAAAATAATCTCCAATTCCACATGTATAGTATCTATGTACTATTTGAAAGCAGGAAACAAAAACTGAATAACTAAGGCCACCATACTTCTGTGGTAATTTAAATATTACTGTTTTCATTTTACATCCAGCAAAAGAGATGAGTGAATGAACTCATCTGAGATGCAAAGGAAACCAGTATCCTAAGCAGATCCTGAGTGGGCTACACGATCACAACCCTTCAACTCACAACTTGACCATCACTCTCAGATTGCCAACTCTAACTTCCCAAACATCATTTTCTCAGTAAAAAGCCGTAGGAGGTTACATGACTCATCTTGCATATTTTTGTACTTATAGTTCTATTTAGCATACTCAGGAAATTCTTAGAGAACAAATCACCAACATGAAATGCATCATCATAAACATTACATGATAGTGGATTAAATGCATTAAACAGGTATAATCATAATACATTAATGAATTGGATTTACATGATTTACAAAATGATTTACCAATTATTTAATCTAATATTACAGAGGTAAATTTAAGCCTAAATTTGGGCTGACCAGATAACTTTAATACTAAAAATCTCTACTTTGTCGAGTGTTGAATCTTCTTGTTTATATTTATTGGATTGATATGGATTTGGGTTATATCATCTTTTGAAATCAAGTTTGTTTGCATTAATATTTGAATATGCTTGCCACTTATTTATAGAGAACACCCATTTGAACACCCATTTCCTTATTTTATTGCAAAAATAATCCTTCTGGAAACTGTCAATACTCTATTAAGTCTAATGATCTTACTTTACTTTCCTCAATTTTCTTCTGTTGATCTCTGTAGTGATCAATAGTGTGGCCAAACTAGGCCTCTGCTTCAACAAAAAGATATTTAATAAGTACAACCATGAGCTAGAAAATGATGAGCCACAAATGATGACTAAAAACAGCTTCAAATGAAAACTTATTTTGACTAGAATAATTAAGAAAAGCTGTAGAAGTGCCACACTAGCACAGAACTTGGCTGTTAATAAAGCCTCATTTTATCTTTGACTCAAATATAGATTACACCACGTACTGCTGTAAAAATGCTGTTTCATTACCATCATTTGCCCAGTGTGTTGCTTTATTTTACTTTTTCTCCATTTGTCCATATAAATCCATTTAGTAAAGCATATTGACAGTCCTCTAAAATGTGATTTACGGTACTATTTAAGCACTTACCACTTGCTGCTCATTCTTCCAGCAGCATTATTCTTCAGGGCTTCAAAACACTAAGCATCTCAACCAAGAAAACAGTTTCTAATTTATAATTTCTTTGGACAAATACAATATTATTGCTTACCTATTATGAAAAAAAGAAAAATCTACTCCAAATTCCATATTACTCATTAGCAAACAAATCCTCAGGCCTTTATCCTGAAAATATTCAGGTACCTGCCTAACTTTAAGTATGAGTAGTCTATATGCCTTTAAAGTAAAAAATTATTTGGCTATTTTCTATATACTTCTGTGGGAGCATTTAACAAATGGACACAGACATATGGAGATTCATTCTCACACTTCACAAACTCTGAAGACTTTGCTAACTTGCTCATTTGACTAAGCTGATGGTTTAAATCAATGGATTAGCTTCACTGGCCTTGAATGCTTTATTAATTTAATGTCAGTGATGCTAACTGCAGTTAGGTGATCCGATTTTGTCATTTCCAAACTGTTAGGCAACCACATTAGAGGTCGGCACTGCCTCACTTGTTTCAGTACCTGGTCTGAGCCTAGGCAGCTTGAGGATCCTGGTGGATGTTAACCAGTCCACCCAAATCCAGCTCACCCAGTTTGCAGATGAGTCGCTCACAAACCACACTGACCTTATCAACAGCCACTTGCTGCACTGTACTAACTGTAGACATGATTTTAAAACTGAGTGCAGAGACAAGCAGATTGCTTCCTTTGAATACAGTTTATTTTAAAATCTTATTACTCCTAGAACTTAACTTTTGTCATCCGATATTTGTAAAATTGAAAGCTGACAAGAACAGGAAGCTACACAAGAAGAAACCACCACCACATGGAAATGATACTCAAAGAATACAGAGAAGGCAGTGTATGCTCTTTTTTTAAAAAACACAAAACCAGGGCTATATAAAAGCACTTTATTAAATATATTTAGATATGATATTCACTGCAATGAAACCTTTGAGGAATATCTACCTCTACACATCAGGGAGGAAGGAATTGCTATACCTCTCATTCACACATCTTCAAGAAACCTTGTTCCTCCAGCTTTGATGAGGACAGCTGAGAAGTGCGAGGGGTCTGTAGGGCCATTGCACCCAACATGAACATCATTTAGGATACATTTCACATAACCAGCACTAAAATGACATACAACTACATACCAACTCCTTAATGCTTACCATCTCCAGTTACCACTCCTATTTCACCCAGTTTATTTTTGATCCTCACTACATTGCTGCTTTTCCTGGAAAATGCCTCACACCATTCATGAGCAAGACAGGGCACAGAATCTCCTTGCAGTGTGGAAGCTCAGTTAAATTCTCTAAAGAACACAAAGCTGTGCATCTTCACACATTTTATACAAACAGAAAGTAGCTAGTGTCTTCAGAGATACTGCCAATTCAGCCGTAACCAAGAATGACTGTGCAACTGATAGCAAACTTCAAGAACCCCTTGACCAGTGATAAAACTCCTGATCTGTTGCTCTGGAAACAAGTGACCTTCCTTGCAAGGCTTACAGCTTGATCTGTCCTATTAAATATTACACAAAACTGCTATGAGTCTATGCTGTCACCCCATCCCACGTATTCTTTAGGAACAAAGGGTAAAGTTGTTTCTAGCTCAGATGGTTTTTGCATCAATCTCAAAAGTGTTCTAATACCTGACTCAAAACACATTTTGCCATGTCTTTCACTGCTGAAAAATTGCCTTACAGGAAAGATAAACAAGTTTCACCACCAGTCTCCCCATCATTGCAAAGGGCTGTCAGGCTACAGAATAACTACGGGGAACCCTCTGATAAAATGCTAGCAGTGATAATGCACATTAATTTTCACCACTGTCTCATGAACTGCTACAAAGAAGAAAATAACCTCTTCTCCATGCCCACAGCGAAGACGACAAGTAATGTGTTTAAATTACAACGAGAAAGCTTCAGTTTAAACATGAACAAAAACCCTTCTATTAGTAAGCACTGGAGGGAATTGCCTGTGGAGACAGCAGAGTCTCCAGCATTTCAGATCTCTGAGAGTAGCTTCAACAAACATCTGTCTTAAATCTTGAGCTTGGTGAGCTTTGAACTGTCCAGTATATTAAGCATGGCAAGGCTCCAAATTAGCTCTCCAAGCTGATGAGCTCTCCTACAATTTACATACACTAAGTTATTCAAGCTACATTAAGAGCTACTTAGCAGCAGGTAAAATATCAAAAAAACACATTTTATTTTACTCTCGGTCCCCAGGGAACATTAAATACATTACAATAATGCTGGGGGCTTGATTAAAACTAAGCACAGAAAAGAGATCCAATGTCTTATTTCCAAAATCCTGCCTATGCCTACGGTGCACAGACTGGCAGGGATATTTTGATCTCACTTAACAAAACACCAATGCGACCTGTAACAGCACTGTGGTTATGCTCTGACCATTGCATTCAAAAAGTATCGGCTAACCGCATGTGGTAAGCAAAACACACAGCCAATAAGTTAAGTAATCTTCATTTTAATGCAACATTTAGAGATCAACTAAAAACAGACTTTGTATCTGCATAGAAGGGAAACATGTATCAAACAACAATTTAATTATTTAGTATACATACAGACACTTACTTTTCCTCTGTTGTTTACTGTAATAATAAAAGAGCACATCTATATTTTTCCCTCTACCAGAGGGAGACACCCATGAGCATCAGAAGTGGCATTCCTAAGAGGACATGATCAATGCTTCTGTCCATCTACAACAGCAGTTTTAGCTACGCACTTGTGCTCGTCATCTCTGCTTACACATCCAGGAACCTCCATAGCTTTCTTGATGTGCTGCTTTACTAGCAATTTACAACCTCCTCCATCCCCACCTGTGCCTGCATTTTTCCCACAAGTGGTACCAGCTTTTCTCCTGGAAGGCCATAGAAAAGCACAGCCAGAGAAGGACAGATTCCTTCAGGCAGCATCATGGTTTACACTAGCCTGGACAACACAGTTTTAAGAGGACAACAGGACAACACTGACTTCGGTCCAGTGACACTGCCCAGAAATTTCACAAGCTTTTCTTGGGAAAAAGAACACACCCTGTAATAGCATTTAAATATTAAACCCAAAAATATTCAACTCGTTTCAGTTACGCTTCAAAACATTTAGCATACATTTCTTACCTGGCCTCTGGGGGAGAAGGGGAAAAAACCTCTCCTTTTCTCCTCCTTCCAGGCTGCCAACTGACTGCTGCTAAGTTACCACCACAGCACACAAACTGCATTCCAAAACAGAACTAAACCTCCAAGCCCTTCCAACACTATTCTCCTCACCAGGATGCTTTTAGCCAATTCTTGTGGCCCAGGGGTCATTACAACCTGGAAAATGAAAAAGCTGTCTTGAGCAGAAAACAAAATACCAAGAAAATAGGAAAGGAAAACAAAGTTATAGATATGAGAAGGATATCTGTCTAAGACAGTGTTCAAATGCACTTAGTGAAGACTTACTAATCAAGTGCTGGCATGCAGGTCCATTGGTATACCTGACCAGGTATTAAAAAAAAAAAAAGTCCTTTAATTTTTTTCTAGTGAGATTTGCAACACAATTCAAAAGATCCTAGTGTTTTAAACTGTAATGTCCCTTTTTGTGGCAGATAAAAGTTACTGTTGTTCTATCCTGAGATGACAACTGGAAGACCTAGAAATCTTCATACTTAATACAAATCCCTTTTTCAAAATGCCTTCCCAGCTTCTATGATTCATGAAGAAAATACATTTATGTGTACATATACAGCTAGATTTATGTAATTGCCTAAAATTTAAGCTTCTACAATAATCTCACTGTCAAATGCTAATAAGAAAACACTGCAAGGAAGAGCAATAAGGTTTGTAATAAGCATCAGCAACTACTTATCTTTTAAAGTAATCTATTCCCAAGGTGAAATCATGCGGAATTGCAACTGCATTGGGCAGTGAAGAGACAGCAAAGATCGAGTCAAGCATGACCTTGTGCACCACAACTAACAACAGTCAAAAGGACAAACCATGCATGGCCTATGCTGTATCTTTAGCCCTTTGCTCCTTTATTAATTAAGTGTTATTTATCAGGACTAACCCTCTATAACTGAACTTCCAAAAGGTACCATTCTGGTCCTCTTATTGAGATTATATTGGCCATCAGTTGAAATGGAGAAAGAATTCCACTCAATCGCTGCAGATACTAACAGTTCAAATAAATATTTCAGTTTACCACAGCATTGTGCCCTCTTAAGAAATCTGCTATAATTCTTGGCACACAAAGCATGTTTTTCATAGAACTTATTTCATCATAGCTGCCCAACAATATTTGAAATGGCCTTCTTAAAATGGGCTTCTTCCCAGCTACGTTCTAGATGCAGCTCTCATTTTGCATTTAAGCAGGGTTTCAGGTGAATTAAAATGGACAGATATGGCAGCCCTAAAGTAATATATGAAAGTCTTATTGTATTAGTCATTTTTCCTGTCATTTTGTATTAGTGTCATATTAGTCTAATGCAATACTAACATGATACTGAAATGTTAGCATATTACATATTACTCAGTGTGTCAAGCTCAAGTCTGATCATATTACTTTGCTGTATCTATTCCAGAGATGAAACTCTTCCCTCCTCACCACCCCCTTAAAACTGGGCAGGACTTGAACAGAAAGCACAAGGCTGAGGCATGCACTACTAAGGATTGCATAATAGGTATTAACACCTCTTATACCTAAAGGAAACCTCAGCTGCAAAGAACAGACAATATTGATTCAGTCTGCACATTCATTAAGAGGAAAAAAGGTATTCCTCTTCACTTGGTATGGAGACTCAAAATCACCTTAAACTGAAGAATCATAGTGGCAGTATCCCCGTGTGTTACTGCAGCAGCAGAAATCCATTAGAAAATACAAGCATTGGATATTCCCTTTGAGCCTTCTTTACATTTAAGCAGCATGACATTAGATAACACACATTTGTATTTTTTTTTTTTCCCCCTGAGTGTACATGTTTCTAATGGCCTCCTACCAAGCAGGAAGCAAATCACAGCTGAGTGCTAGAAGGTGTGACCAGGTTTTCTTGGCCAGGTTCTGGAAAACCTTGCAAAACTGCAAACGCACACTGGTTTCTGACCTCAAGAGCAAACATATTTAAGTAATATAACATTCAAACAAAGTCAGAGGAGGAAAAACCCATGTGACAATTCTCTTTGTTTATAACTATTAACACGTCTCTTCTTGAAAATGGTACATGAATGTTTCAAAGTTCTACTTTTAAGCAGGACTGTAAGCATTTTTCAAAGTGATAACCACAACCTTTGCCAAGTGCAACATTCCCTCTTCATGTGAGGAAGTGCAATTGAGTTTGCTTCTGAAGCCCAGATTCTTAATAAAGTATTTGAATATTTCAGTGCATTTAGATAGAGTAACATTTTCAATGTATTTGTAGGAAGCAAACCTAAAGAACCCTGGAAGATAGGCCCATCCTGAAGCTGCTTCTTAAAGAGCTTGGCAAATTAGGATTGATAGACAGTTACAGAGAACCAAAAAACCTCAAGATTTTCAAGTCTTCCTATTTAAACACAGAATGAGAAGTAGTTTGACCTGAATAAAATCCAGTTACTCAGGGAGGCACATGAACTGCTTTGATCTATACGAAAACTGTAATTAGAGAAGTCATTCAGGGAAAAAAAAATCTTGTGATCTTTGTCTATTTAACAGTGCTCTGTATTATTTTCACAATATTTTGTGTTATACTGCCCAGGAAAGCTGCAAAACGTGACTGCGTCATTAAGTTTTTAGGCCACGTATTTCTTTACATGTTCTCAGTAATTCCTATCATGATCACTACAAGTGGTGCAGAGCATGGTAATCTAGAGGACCATTGAGAAATGGCCCCTACACCATGTCTGCAAATACATACTTAGGCATGCACTTACATTTGGACATGAAAAGTGCAAGAAAAAACAATCTTTCTGTGGCAAGTGATGGCAAAAACCTACAGCAATCAACTGGAAATCACACGAGTGTAATAGCCATAAAAGAGATATACTTGCTGAACTCCAGTTTAGTATTGACATTGCAGTACTTCTCTATTTTGAAGATTAAATATAGATCTCACACACCTTTGTCCAAGTATAGAATCATATAAAGGCAGTTCTCTTTGCAGCTTATACTGCAGAGGCATAGGCAAGGGAGAGCTCACTGCATTATAGGGTGGAGTCATCTGCCTCTGCACACAAAAAGCAGCTTTTTGCACACTTGCCAAAGTTAATTTCTTATTTAGGCATATGTTTTTTCAGCTTTTCCAGATAGGTTTGGTTATAACACAGATATTGTTCAAAAGTACCAAGTACAAGAAAACATGACAAACAGTACTTCAGTGTTCTTTAAGAAAAACCTAAAACTACAGCAAAGACTGAAAAAAGGCTAAGTTTGGGTCTTCACTTACGGGTTTAAGTCTAGACCGCAAATATCAGTTCTTAAATCAAGCAATAAGGAAAGCTAGAGTACCAGATAAATGTCATTTCAACTTGCTGGAAGAACTGTAAAAGCATATGATCTGATGAGCAGAGTTGGGCTGAATTTAGATAAATATTCAAAGCATTTTAGAGCTGCTGGCAAAACAGAACACACACTTGGTCAAACTGCCATCTGCTGGATACTCCTGGTATCCAAGTGCTTGGGTTCAAATTTAAGAGCACATGTTCACCAGCATGGTTGCAGGGAAAGGAACATGCAGCCTAACACATTGCCAGAAATGACAAGATCTCAGAACTGCAGTGTTGAGTAAGGATGCTGACCGCCTGGTCAGGAAAAAAGTGCACAGTGATGAGAGAAATAAAACCTAATGAAGTACTAACAGCTACCTACATAAAAACAGCCATATATTGCTAAGGGCTGAATTACCAAGAAATCTTTTTTCAGCATATTAAAGAAATATTCCTTCTTGGAACATTTAGTTGTATCCATTAAGAAGTGAGGCTGCTCTAAGAGTGGACTAGACACATTTAGTAACTGCAGCACAAGAAAACACTAATCTAAGCACTCCTAGAAGGTTGTCATGACAGGAATTAATGGAGGTGTGCTAACTTCCGAAAGCAAGATTCCAACCTAGTTGAACAGGCCCTGAAATCAGTAGTGAAGGAACAAAAATATCAAGCTTCCAAAGCACTAGCAGAGTAAGCACATCACAAAGAGGAAACACCTGGTATTCCCCTCCCAGCACCTCTAAGGAGAAGACAAAGTACCATGATGAAAAATAAACAATGAGCCAGTAGTTGGGAACGGGACTGATCTGAGGCTGTTCCAGAGGTGTTGAGAGATTTCCTGTCACTTCTCCAAAGCATCTTATTCTGAGGCACTCAGCCTTAGCTATTTGGCCATCTCTGTTTTTGCACAGCTGTTTTTTCTCTCCAATACTTCATCACATTTCAGATGTTCTCATTTGCCTTCCTGATCAGCTTTTTCTAGCACATTCAGACAAAACTCCAGGTGCAATAGCCTTTACTAAGAGAAAAGTCTGCTTCTAGGTCATTGGAAGATGATAGTACATTTCTACATATAAAGTAATTCCATGTGGCATACATTTTTTCATACTTGCACACAAAATTACAAAAGCGGTAACTGGAAGAGCCTGCTGCAAGCCAAGTTTCCATTCACAACAGCAGTGGATCAGGTCAGCTGAGGCTTCATCTGTCTGACAAAAATTGGAGGTTAGGAAAAGTGCATACGCATCTAAGGGTGCAAAAAAACCACCGAAAAATAAAACTAGCTGTGGTTATGTTTGGATCTTTCCAACAGAGGGTACCTGGAAATGACATTACACATGAAAGGAAAGAATGCCAGAAAAACACATGCCTGGAAAATTGAAAAGCAGCTTCTATGGATCACTCAGTGGCAGAGAAAAAGGACAACAAGCAGAGTCATGCTAACAAGCATCTCCAAGATGGCCTTCAACAACAATCTGAATTGCTTTTGACCAAGGTTGAGGATTCCAAGCTGATCATCTACTAAAATCAAGATCAGATGGGAAAGTTTGGCTAATTGTACTCTTTGCTGGTTTTGGAGTCCCAGATCAAATCAAATGAAAAGTTTGTCATGAGACTACTTTTCCCCATGGGAAAAAAAAAAAAAAAAAAAAAAGAAAGAAAGAAAGAAAATGAAGCTGTAGAGAAGAAAAGAACACAAATGAGTTGAGTGGAGCATACTTATGTCCCTTCAGTATACAGGTAGAGTTTAGGGGCAGTAGAAGTACCCTCAAGGAAACCTGGGCTCACATAAGTGGTCCATACTTACAATTGAAGAGCAGCACTGCCATTCCTTAACCAGAGAAGGTATGAAGTTATGTTATTTTGTCCTTTGGACAATACTAGATAAATGTCTGAATAAAGCTAGAATCTGACTTCCATTAGAAAATTGTATTCAGCTTTCTTGTGCAGGAAGAAAAAGCACTGTATATACACACACACACACACTATACTAGCTTAGCATGCTTTCATACCTATATGACTTTGGACAAGAAGCTGTAGTGATACAAGTATACTACATTATAAAAAGCTATTACCACAAGCTAAATTAGGAATGATTTAATTACTGCAATATATAAAAAAATCAAATATAAATTGAACCTAAGTAGTTTGGCAGAATGCTAAACCTTGACTTTAATTCCATATATATCTTCTCCCATACATAATATCAAATATTTTAAATCATAGTTGTATTAAACTGGATAAGATGACATTTTAAGGTCACTTACACACGATCAAACATGATGCTGACATTTACAGTGTATTTCCATTTCTAGACTCATGCTTTTTTACCAAGTTAAAAATCAGCCGCCTTTTTGTAAAAGAATTTTCTATTCCCATTGTCACCACAATAATATAAACTTCCAAGATCAAACATCGATTGCTTTATGAAGTGATTGCTCTTTGCATAATATCCTCCAAGCCTCAGAGGTTGGAGACCCAGCTTTCTCAGTCCATTTGTTCCAAACTGGTAGCAACAAGGTATCTGATTCTTGCTACCTATGACTTTGAATTTGTACAAAAACAGTTGCAGTCAGAGTTGATGTAGCTAAGAAACAATATTTTCTAATTCAATAGTAATCCAAAATTAGTCTATACTGTCTACTTTTTTTTTTCCAGGAGAAATCCATTTCTCCTTACTAGAAGGAATTGACAGGTAAGATTATGGTTTGACAGTTTTTTTTTTTTAAAACATTAAACGAGAAAGTAACTTAAGAAAAAGCCTATTCATCCATGTACAGTAAGCAGATTAAATAGGTGAAAGGCACAAAAAGTTGTTCAAGTGTTCAGGAGAACAGAATATCCCACATGAAGCATTCTTAAAACATGAATGTTACTTGCATTTTGTTTAATTCAATGACTTCTGTCATATGAAATGATGCTACTTATTTTGTATAAAATCCTGTGCTATAAACTAAAAGGTTTGAAATCAGAGTGTACTGACTAAAGCACAAGCAAGCAATAGCAAAGGAGACATTTAGCCTTATACTATTGTCAAGGTCTCTAAATGTTTCAGAGTTAAAAGAATGAAGCCAGTCAGTTGAAACCCATGCCCTGTTCCGTGTCCATTTCTGTACTGGGGCTAATCTAAAACTCTAGATGCAAACCTCCTCAGTCATTGGCAGAGCCCCATTTCTAACTGGATAGGGAGCTTTCACACTTTCAGATGAGCCTTTTTCTTAAGAGCCAGAGAATGCTGCACGTAAGGGAGCCTTCAGAAATCCTTCAGTACTTTGCTCAGGCATTTGAAGATATATGGGCTATTGTGCATTTCAGATTAAATTTCAGTTTGGGGAGTGAGAAACCATGGCGGGTGGAAAAAAAAAAAAATCAATCTTACTGACTATTGCAGGTTTTGTGAGTATTTCAGAATGTGGCTCTTTAATTGATAAGAAATGCTTGTGACCTCAGGCAGTACACAAAATGTTCTATGTGTGTTGTATGTATCCAGATTGACTTTTACACACCACCCTTGCTGACAGTGGGATAAAATGGGAAAAAAATATCTCTAAATGGAATCCAAGCTTTTATTTGGACACCTATTATTTAGGATTTAAATCAATAATACTTTCTAATTGACAATAATGTCTTTGGATAGTATTTTCAAACCATCACAATCCCAAAGCATTTCATAGCCATCTATACAGCACAGAAGCACCATTTTATTCTCAATGAAAATACAGCAGCTAACCATAACTGACTTGATTCTGAGCAAACAGCACTCAAGTAGTTTAATTGCCTCGAACAAACTACAAGATAGGATGAGAAAAGTCTCACCTAGTTTTCAGTCTCCTCATATTCCACCCTGCTGCTCCATCAAGAAAAGTATCAATTCACTCAAGACCACTGAAACTCCAGTATATTGACAAAAGAAGGAATATTTTTTTAGTATTAGATAAAGGTTCTTCTCTTAATTAAAACTCATTCATTTCAGTCTGGAAAAAAGTCTCTCCTCTGGAGAAAGAAATCAGTAAAAATTCAGAGAACCAACTTAGTCAAATTTGAATAAAATTAAGTTAGAAAAAATATGAAAAACTGAAGAAAAATACAAGACATTAATAACCCATGAGACTTGGAAAACCCAAGAGCATTAATTTCACATGGATACATGTGTGACTTTGGACACAAAACTGCCATGAACATGGACTCTGCAAAACAGAAAGCAAGAGAGAACAGCAGTTAGAGGTGTTTTTTCAATAAGCTACCTTGGGAATACCCATTAAAATTTCTTAATGGAATAATCTGAGTACATGTTTGTTGCTCTGAAGCACGCTTAAAGACCTACTCTTCTAGTCAATAATCTTTGAGATTATTCAAGAAAGAATTTGGGAGGAGAGGGGGGTTGTTTGGTTTTTTACAGGAACCAGCAAGAACAATCGATTTCATATATAATAGCATACACTTTAGTGAACACTTTCATTAAGTAAATTTCATCCGTTTTGATCTGGAGTTTTACCAAAAGAGTGCCAACCACTTTTGGACCCACAGGATTGCCTTGTTTGGTTCCAGCACTCCTAGAATGAAAACTATCCCGAATGAGAGAAACCTCAATCTTCTCAATCTGAATATATCTGAATAAATTTCTCATGGAAATGTATGTCTCTATCTTGTCCTCATGGAAGATAAACATCAATGCATACAAGCTGTATGTGAGAATTTATGCTCATCTGAACCAATGTTTGCATACATTCAAACACAAAAGGTGATAGAAATTAGGTTCATTTCAAAGGCATGGTTACCTAAGGCAAAAAATAAAGAGACATTTCACTTCAATCAATATTTAATTTGTTACTTCCATTCTTCTGAGTTCTTTTCACAACCGGAGTGGATGCATTTTATAGCTCATGCACTGTGAAACTTCTTGCAATTCTTATCCTGGCATTAAATCAATTTTAGCAGTGCTCCAGCCTGCACAAAGGGCTCATGTTTCCCATTCTTTTCGTGTTGTTAGGCAGTGCTAGTTACTCAAGTCTGTTGTTTACCAAGGAAGCTGCTACCTAAAACAGCAAGCTGGGGTACAAGTTGTACCTCCCTCAGTAACCCTGAGATAACAGTCATTTTGGAGCTGCATTTTGAGTGAGCTCAGCCATTTAATCCCACAAAAAAAACAACATATACTATATATCAAAGTGTTGGAGGTGATAGCTGATCCTCCAGACACTTCTAAAGACAATTTTTGTCAAGTAGAAGCTAAAAGTTTTATCCATTCATATACCCAGCCCCTGTTGAAGTAGTTAAGCAACATGTAACATTGTTCAGTGCTGAGGAAAACTAAAGTTCAATCTCATCACATGCTAGGTATGACTTGAACAAGTCACAGCTGATTTCAAAACCCAGAGTACTTGTTTTTATCTATTTCAACTTTATGATTATGGTTACTTATATTTTATATATTTTCAACAGCGGAGATACCACTTTCACTGCTGCTCTACTTCACTTGAATAGAAATATCAATATTTAACAAGCCATCTATTTTTAGTTCACATTTAGCTTGATATCAAAAACATGACTGCATTCCCAGTAAATATTGCTATACTATTATGCAACTTGGGTAAAAAAACACAGAAATATTCTTCAAAGTTAGAGTGTATGTAAAGGAAGGGGAGCAGAAAATGAAGGGTCAAAAGAACAAAAAGAAAAGGGGGAGCAGAGAGAAAGGCCTGATGCAGTAGTGATATCCTGACTTCCGCTTCAAGTTCAATATATTCCAAACTGTAGAAATGCAATATTCATTTACCTTCTGATATAGCTCCTTAACACGACTCAGGAATAACAGTTTCAGAAGTTGCAAGAATTGTTGGCGTTAATAGGAGAAAAAGTTCATGAAGACAAGAGCAGAGACTTCTAAAAAAAATTCCATGTGGCTTGAGTTGGTTTTAGCTATATCTGATCAAAATAAAGAAAAATAACATGAATGACAAAATTACAGAAGAAATGAGTAGAGGCAAATCAGACAAATTTGAAGTTGCTGTGTTGCACCTATAGTTAATACACCTACTAAAATCTACGCAAAAGAACAGCTCAAGGCAGGCCAAAAGTCTGACCTCTATTACTGAAGCACTTTTAAGGACTTTTATCCATACATTTTGACTCATTCAATTTTCAGTTAGGTGACTGTTTTTAATTCATTACAACACAGTCACCTCGCCACTGAACAGGCTTCTTCCTAATACAGTGATAATTGTCATCTAAACTTACTCAAAAGCACAGCTTGCTCTCTCTTTATAATAATATTATATGGCAAAATGCCAGGTGGAAATCAAAGTGATCCCTCACTTCAACAATAAACATGTTTAAAGGGTATAGAGACAGCAAAATTAATTTTGGAGTGATCAATTTCTGAATTTAAATGAATATAATTATGAAGTCCATTAAATAATTCAGTGATTACATTAGGCTTATTTCTGGGTTTGATGTCACATTTTTCTTCCCAATTAACTCAGCTGTTAAGATTAATTTCATATTACTAGCAAGAGTAAAGATCAGAGCCAAGATTCCCAGCTTAGGTTTACATAATGGCATATAGCATCCAAATTGAGCCTTTCCTCAGCATCAGTACAGATTTGCTGTGCCCATATATCAATAACTACTCTAAGTCCTAGAAAAGAGCATTATTTTCTACCTTGTAGAAGTAGAGTAAGGCCATATGATTATCTAAATGGCACTATATTAACATGTGTCCTGGATTCAAGCCAATTAGTTATTTTGTTTCAGACATGAAAAACAATAAATGGATGCCTCAAGTAGATCAGACATCTGCAAGGAGTTTATTAGTATAAATTTGTCCCATAACTTGACAAAACTAAGTTATTCCCAGTCCCAACTATCTTATCACTTCACTTCATGCTAAAATAAGATTTACTAAGCAAAACCAAGTAAACCTGTTCAAAAAAAATGAACCCTTGCTTCTATGAAAAAGCATCTGCCTGTTGCCATTGAGTATAATGAAAGTATTATGAACGTTTAACACGAAAGCTCAATTTCTGCAGCTAAGTTATAAATTCTATGAGCGGGGAGGAAAAAATATTTTTCAGAAGCTATCAAAATGAAATAAGACAGAAGCAGTATCATCTTGCCATCTAAATTCTACTTACAATCTTGAGGAGATGCAATCTGAAGTGTGATGTGAAGTAAATATGCAAAGTAAAATCTATAAACCAGTCCAGTTCTCCAAAGCAAATCATCCACTTGAATAGAACACAAGTTAAGACCCTTGCCTTACACATGTTTCAGAGATGGGAGCTGCAGACAGAGTGCCTGTTAGGCACATACTCAAGCTATACACCTCATGTTTCATGGATTACAGTTATCTTACTTTTGTATGAAGTAGCAGCCTTCCCTTCACAGCAGTAACTTCTAGAAAAAGCAAAATTTCTTCTTCCAATCTCAATTCAGACCAAAACAAACTGAAACATGTGACACTGAGGTGAAGAGCAGCTAATAAACTCTGCTAAACCCTCAGACATCATGACAACAAAGCACTGCACATGTACAACTTTCATTCAAATTAAGAAAGGCCAGTGGTGAAGGTTTACTTCCAGTCAGATGTGGGATAGTAAAATCATCTAGCAATGACCTATTATCCACTGGAAAAAGAAGTGAAATTAAGTTAAAAGTCAATAAGAAGCATCCTCAAATGTTAACTTATCTCACATTTTATACCTCATGCTAAGACAGGTAGCTGCAGTATACACAGTTCCTTTAATTCTAGCTCCTGTTTCCACAGAAATTAGGTGGTCTCAATCCATTACGATTTGTGTTAAAACACCAGCTGCTCAATTGCTTAGAGGGGTAAAAGCATTACATTAACTACAGAAACCAGTAAACAAGTACTGCTACTTCAGAATGGGGTTTTGAATCTTTGGAATGGAAACATATTTCCCAACTCTGATTTATGAGCCATCAGAAAGATGTTACAGAACATGGAAGGCAAAAGAAAAGGGATGTTACACTGAAATGCATCAAAAGCTCCCCCAACCCACAGACACAACCCTTTCATCCATCAAGTTGACACCAATAGAATTCTCCTACTAGGGTATGAAACACTCAAACAACCCTAAATGGATGATATCTACTGCAAAACACCAATTTTACAAGTGAAATTCAGCACCTGAAGATTCTAGTAAAGTAGCATCTACCCTTGCACTTGACCTGAACAGCAGAGCCATAAGCCCACTAGCATGAGGGGTTTTATTAGCATTATAGCATTTGCACCTGCTGTGTAGTTGAACAAACATAACTTAAAAGGACAGCCTAGTTCAATAGTGTTATAGCCCATCTTCAAGAGCCTTGATTCTGTTGCCTTATGAGCACTGTCATTAGAGATAATTTCCCTGAGAATGATTCATCTTAGAGAGAAGACGACATACAGTGGAGAGCATGACTTAAATTTTCTTTATGGCCAAGAGACTCAATTCCACCTTCCTGTGTTTGCAGCTCAGTATGGGTCACAAGAGAATTATTTGCAAAGTTTACATAAAAAGGTATTTTTTAAAAAACATAAAGAAAAATTTAAACATGAATTTTAAAGAAAAAATAATTTTTTAGTACAAAGAGTCAAACTACAGGAAATAAAAATCAAGATTCCCTTGCTTTGTCCTAGAACTATGATTTCAGAGTTTCAAAAATATACAACATGTGCCTGATCAAAGTATCATTTTCTAGTTACCTACTGTGCCCCAAAACATTCAAACATTTATTCTGCTCGCCCTCTTTCTAAATTAAATTCCTCAACAAGACCATCTCCTCCATAATGCACAAGGACAATGCTACAGTGGCTATCCTCACAAGAACTAAGAGAAAACAGAGAGAGGTGTTTAGCAGATCACAAGTTAGAGAGCAAAGAACAGAGGAAAAAAACTTAGATAGTTCAGCTATCATCTGTCCCAAAAGCTGATGTAACTGCCAAACTCCTGCTCATATAGATCAGAACTCTTCAAGCACTCACATTCTATCTGCTTTTTAATTATAATTATACTCATGCTTGGGAACATTCTGTACTCTTAAATATTTTGCTTCTTTTAGAGATTTATTTTCTAACCAGTCTAGTTAATGAATAAATGACCCCTTTTCTCTTTCACACGAGCTGTATTCCTTTTTGTATTTTCAGAAATGGCCTGAAAAGCTCTGAAGATACCAGACGAGAATGTGGGGAGGGTGCAAAAAAGGCTGCATGGAACAAGACAGGCAGGAGTAAGTTGTTTCACAGCATATACTAGGAAAAAGTACTAATAAAGCTGTGTTTACAGTTATAAGCTACATATGACTCATGAAATGAGAGTGTTTTCTAACAATTTGGGTTAAAAGAAGGTACCAGACATCTGTCTAGTTTATAGCTTATTATAGAAGGGCTGGAGAAGAGACACTGGTAAATATTAAACCAGACAGATCTTGTACCAACCGTTCAACAGTCCAGTGACCTGTCACTTTCTGTGTCTGTGTATCATCTTCGGGGTGTGCAAATTCTTAAATTACTCAGCAGTCAAAAACAGGTAGGTCACAGGTAAGCCCATTACAGCCACAAGCCTAGTATTTAGAAATAATGCCATACTGCCACAGGGATACTTCTAAAATGGAGAAGAGAAATGGGAAATACCAGAAACACTGCGGCAGTATGCTCATCTTCAATGCTTCTTTGCAGCGATAAGATATCTGAAAAGCTAAGGGGAAAAAAATGGTGGAAAACATTTAGTGGTGGAAAAGGGATAGAAACAGACATGTGCCAGAATGTCACCAAGTCCCCTCTATTGAGAGTTTCCCTTGAGTGCATCTGGTTTCCTTCACATACTTTCTTCTACAGGCAATTGTGAAATGCCTGTGAAATAGGAACATCACTATGTACAAGCTGCAAGTATATGCCTAATAATTCACTGACATGTACTCTGCATACCTGAAGTTAAAGTTAGATTTAAAAGATTATAAGAATGCTAATGGCAAACAAAGAAGCCTCACTAAAAAGTTCAAAGTCATAATTAGCATGCATGTAGTAGCAATAATTTTACTTGGTCTCTCTTTACAAGGGTTTCATCAGATTCCATACATAAAAGGATGATAATATATTTAAAGGAATTCACAAAGGATTTCTGAAAGATTGAAAGAATAGCATAGAATGAATATGAACTACATATTCAATATAAATATTGAGGCTTAAGTATAGGCGAATTAACAGCATTTAATATTAATATTTTTCTTAAAAGAGGCAAACATTTCACATCCTTCTTATGCAGAATAATGCTCATCTACCAGTAAGATATCCTACTGACTCACTTTCACAATTGTGAAATAATTTTGAAGTTCTAACTGTAATTTTTAATATGCCAATTCAAAACTAAGAAAGCTGCAGAAAAAATCAGTCTGTTCCAACAGACACCTGCACAGGTTGTCCCTGAAAAGGCCTGTAATGTGTTTAAACTTGCACTCTGCCTACCCTAGCCATAGGGTTAATGATTGTTTGGTCCTTTAGCCACAGTTCATGTCTTATGCCTCACTAGATCAGATAAATGAGATAATTAAGGAACATGAGGAAAGCTTGCTAAGGACTGAAGCAAACATTGAACAGATGACTCTTTATTTATTCCCATTACACATGATGCAGTTCTACACACTTTATACATATAGTTGTATGTTTGAGCATCTCCACATACCAAAGCACAGTTTGGCTTCTCTTCCCTCCAACACTTTTCATATACAAGCCAAGTAATGTGCACATTGCTTGACAGGTACCAGGTAAGGTCCATTACTCAAACATATAAGACTGTTGTTTCAGCAAGAGCATTATTTCTCAAATATACAACCCCCCCTGGAAAAACAGGTAGTTAGTGGCAAGAACATACTACAAAATGTAGGATGTTCTTCAGCCATTACATGGAAACATACTCCTCTTAAGGTAATAAGTTGCTTAAACAGTTCCAAAAGTCTCTTTGGGCAACTTATTTCAGTTAACTTTGGTTAATCCACCACACAGTGGTAGAGTTTTCTGGTTTCGAGTGTAAGGCCAGGAAGTTTTATTTTCTGGGCAGAATACATGAAGTTGAGTGACAACAGTAACAATGTCTGTGCAAGCTTTCCAGCTTATTGGCCACTACAAAGTAATGAACTAGAGAAGGCTTGATAAGTTCATGTCCACATATCTTCAAGTTAAGTTCCTTCTGATTGTACATGAAAACTGTGACCAAGGAAAGGCAGCTGAAAATCCTGAGAGCACAGTTCAAGTTCTTTCCCCCACTCACACCCATGTTTTTTTAAGCAAAGTTGGGAAATGGTCATAAGTTGAAACGGGGGGAAAGGCCAAAGCTCCCCCAATCCATTAAAAAAAAAGTTAATGGATTTGACACTCTGGTGTCAAATTTAGAGAAAATACAATCTGCACATTTTACATTAAATCCTTAAGTTAAATCCTTAACTTAAAAAATATATACATGTTACAGTTCATTTAACTAATGTATCCAAGACTAGTTTCTTGTGTTCTATGAAAATTTGTGTATTCAATTCTCTAACACAGCATTCAGACTTGCAATTCCTTTTACACCATTGCCCTCTAGTGGTTTTGATCTTTAAATTTATTTTTAAGGAGCAGGCCATTCCTTTCCCTTTAGTGATCTAGTACTTATAAAGAAAATTTCAATAGCTCTAATTTTTGTATGCAGTAAGTGCTCTGCAGTTAGAGAAGGAAATGCAGATAAGGTCTCACTTCACCTAATCAGCTCTTCCTTTGTGATATTTTGTTTAATTTTAAGAAGTGCTTTTAATTGCAGATGGAATTAATTAGTTTTATGAAATGTAGCACATGAACCTCAAACTCCACTTCAGACTACTGATTTAGCCTGCTGTTATTCCATACTTTCGCCAAAGCGGAGAATGAGATACACAGCACACATGAACTACTGCTGGCTGTTTATCTAAAATGTACTATTGCAATAGTTTTGTAGCAAAAATATTTATCCACCTTTAAATAAGACAACCATAAAAATTCAGGACACTATGACTTTTTGCAGGGAGTTAATTGTAAAATTAACTGCCACAAGAGAGGAGCCCCAAAGAGGAGATACAAGGACAATACCCGCCTTGCCGATACTGCCTAAGGAGGCCTTCCACTGTGCTTTTGCAACCAGCCTTGCCTTTCCCACATCAGTCTTTTTAGCCATCAGAATGCTTGCAGAAAACATGGGTAAAGTCCTTCTCATATCTTCATTCATAAAGCCTAGCCACGATCATGATGATGAATTGTCAAAAGTAATTCTGGAAACGAAGCCTAAGTCACCATATACATGACAGCCACAGTAACAGTGTCGCAGTCCAGCCATCACTATATTCTTTTCCAGGCCCCTAGGGTAGTCCTTGCAGGATAACCAGACATACATGATACCCATCTCCACAAATTTGTTATAATCAAGTCGTTGCTATCAGGATGTAGCAACACTGAGGTATCTTTAGCTGCGTGTGTGGGAGGGCCAAGTTATCTCCCTTCCCATCACCCTCCTAGCAGAGTGTTTGGTGCAGATTCATAATGACATCCAATAAGTAACTAGGAGAGAGATTTCTCAAGTCATAGAAGAGGCAATTACTCTTTCTAGATGACCCATTCTAGACACTTGAATCCAAACATCTTTGATTCAGTGCCATCTTGGATGATATTCACCACAACACTGTCACTAATGCAGAAACCTTCATTATTTGGATAGCAATGGAAAGGGACCTGGATACAGAAACTAATACAACAATGTTGACTAGAGAAGGATTGATTTCACAATTACACTTTAAGAACTGAAAAACTAAAACTTGGATCCTTAAAATTTTTAGGTGAAGTGCACAAAAAGTCCTCAGCCTTTCTCCCACGTGTTGTGAGAAAGGACACATACCACCACCTCAAGCACCACCAAGAGCAGCAAGCAGCTCCGCTAGTAGTGTCCACATCCAGTTCTCAGCTAAGCTGCACACATATCTAACATGATCTGGGTACCACTGGCCACTTGAATGGGTTATAGCTTTTTTTTTTTTTATATCATCTCACAATAACGGTCCGATATTACTCACTCCAAAGAAATAAACTAAACTCCAACACACACCTAGTAGTTAACCAGTTTCTGGTGTCAGTCATCCCTTTAGTATATTTCTGGATTTGACTCCTTTAGCACCTTCACGTTCATTGGAGTACCAACACGACCACCCTCCACCTCAGCCTAAGCGCCAGCAATAGAGTTAAGCCCAGGTTGCTCCAGTCAAGATTGCAGTTTACAGAGAGGCAGCCACTGTGTTTTATACTCTCAAGTGAATGCTGCCAGCAGTTGGGAGATGTGGATGCAGGCAAACAATCACCAAACAATACATGTTTGGCTCAAGTGGGACTCAAACTGCTGCAAGAAGGCTTAATCCTGCCAAGCACTGAGCACTTATTTGGAAGCACCAACCGCCTTTAATTCTTACTTGCTCCAGTGGCTCCCAAGGGTATGATGAACATCCAAGGAAAATACCCCCAAGCTCCTTTCCTTACTCATCCTCATGAGATTCAAGTAGGTACTAAAAAATTTGCTGTTTACTGACCTCCTAGAGTGACTATTGTCACAAAGTAGTTTAAGTCACATATCCAACACAGGAAAAGAAGCACTGATGATTTTCAGAGAGGTCATCTATTATTCAATCTCTATCAGAAGGGATCAGTTAAGAGATAGAAATATTTCATCTGTGAAAGACTGAAAGTTATGGTGTCTGATTTTAAGAACACTGAGCTAGCATAACTGGAGAACTTAAACAGTAACCAGTAACAAATTCCCAGGTATACCCTTCTGGTAGTTTCAAAGCATTACATGAGCATCACAGAGGTTTAGCCTCCAGATATGTAAGCAAATGCCTGAGCACATCATATCTACGCCCTTGGGGAGCCAAAGCCATTCATATCTACGCCCTTGGGGAGCCAAAGTACAGAGTACAAAGTACAGGTACAGAACCTTTACTAAAGCAGAGCTGGTTCGTAATTCAGACAGAGGCTTCTTTCCAGTACCTCACTTGCTTACTAATTCCTTCGCAGGCACCTTATGTTAGTTCCAAGTAATTAAAATCACTTAACATTTTTTCTCCTGTTGGCATTGCTACCTGACAATCACCTCACATGATTATTGTCACCCATGTAACTTTGGGAGCTGCTATGGCTGTACAACTAAGGTTTACAAATTTTCCTGTTCATTATATACACACACACCACACAAAGTTCAGTGCTATTACAGTGACAATTCTTCAGCTGTAAAGATGCCTCAGTTACCAACACCTACCAACCCCCCCTGCTTACATTAGTAAGAATTTTATACCACATCTGAAGTAGAGGTTTACACCATCCATGTTCTTTGTTACACTATACACTTCATGTTCTCCCATTCACATAAGCAATATTGACAAATCTTTAATGAGCAAGTGTTAAAAATAGACCTTTATCAAAAAGTTACAAGTTGAGACTGCTCTACATAAAACCAAACCATTTCAAGTTGTGTGTACCCTGTGAGTATAAATATTTCTAGTACAGACATAACTGAAGCAACCAAGTATCAGTTCATTTTAACTGAATTGCAACCAAGCAAAAATATCCAAAACAAGTATTATAGGCATAGTTACCAATTACTTTGTTATGCCTTAAAGCACAGAGGTCTAGAAAGCTTGTCACCCACCTTTGCATCAAGAAACAGAATGGATTTTCATCAGGATTTTCCAAGTAGCAGAATAGAATTAATTATCAGCAGTTACACTGAAAATACAGCAAATTGATACATCAATGGATAAACTCCTACAGTTTGAACATAGACCGAACAATCTGCAATTCACCAATTTCCAAATAAACTAGCTGTGAGATCACCTTATTAGACTTATTAGACACTTAAACAAGTGATCTACACATCAGAACATGATCTGTCATTGAGATTGACTCTGTTATTGCAGTAGAACCTAAGAAGGAAAACAGGTTTGTCCATAAAGCAGTTAATGCCTGGAGTTTAGGGCATTAGAGGTTCCAGTGATCTTGTTTCAGGTCCAGGACAAGGGCACAGGAGGCTGCACCACCACTCACTGCTGGTGCTGTAGCCGCACACACACACACCACTGCTGCGCTGCTCCCACTGGGAATTCCTCAGCTGGGATGGCAGTCCCACATCTGCAGCCCTAAACACCCATTTCCTTGACATCTCAAGTGCAATTGGCCTTCAACTCCACAGTCAGCCAGCAAAGCAGTATCAATCCTTCAAGCAAAGAGCACCAATATAGACCCTTACTTCAGTCACAGGTTGCATCACCAAAAGCTCCTGAACAGTCCTGGATAGCATCAACAGTTGTTTCAGTGCCAGCATCCTCATTTTTCCCTTCTTCCCCAGGCTGCTCCCCATGGCCCTGGGCAGAATTCACCACTGTGGTGCTCTTACTGGTGCAGCAGCCCATTTGGGACTCCAAGGGCCAGCAAGGGGGATTCCTGTAGGTTGCTACAGAAGGCTCCCTGCATTGCAGGAACAAGGAAGAGAACTCCAAGCGAAATAGACCCTGTGTTGAGGCAAACACATTTGGTTTCTGGGACAACCCTGATCCTGCCAAGCCAGCACTGGCTGATGGGCATGGGGATTACAGCAGCAGCAAAGTTCTCAGGCTTGCAACAATCTGGTCTAACAAAGGCAAGGAAGCCATTTGTCATTAGGGTTCCTTCTAGCCCAATAATTCACAATTGTCTTGCCCTAAGAAGTCTGTTTAATTTCAACTTTTAAATATCCTACAGCTCAGTTACTAGGAAACAGGGCCTAGCTACAGCAAAGATGTGTTTTCACAGCAAGAAGTCTGTACAACTTGGTAACTCTTTTCGCTGTTATAATCTATACTCCTATATAAGTAGTAGGTGTTTTAAACAGTAATATCCTTCATAGCTCTGTTCCTTTTGCTTTAATGGTTTGAGAATCTGCTGTTTAAGTCCCAGTGCTTGTCCTAATAATGCAATCTCTCCTTGAGGGATGATTTTTTTTTTTCAGTTTTTATTCCCATTTACCCTTAAATTTGTTTTCCCATCTGAAGGAACATGGCATTTAAGCTTAAACATATCTTCCATTAAAAAATAAGTAAAAGCAAAGTGTTATTGTCTTTCAAATGGATGTACAGTTGTACACAGGCAGTTTTAGGACTGCAATTGCAGAGCAGCAGCATGGCACCACATAGTCCTTTATCTTCCAGATCTAGACAAGGTTGCAACTGCATATTAAAACTGCATGTCTTTTCCTGCATATATGGCAAAACTTGAATTAAAACCCATGAAGGTGAACTGCTTTACTCTGAAAGAGGGTTTCCTGCATATATGGCAAAACTTGAATGTTTTAATTCAAAATGTTTTAATTCAATTCACCATGAAGGTGAACTGCCTTACTCTGAAAGAGGATTAATGCTAGTATACAAGGTCTCCCACAGAGGTAAAGAGAAAACTTTCAGTTCTTATGGGGCAGAGACTATTCATCTCACTGCACAGTGCTTTACACTGTGGATGAAACACTGGTTTTGCCTCAGGTGAAGAATCCTTATTTTGTGTCTGAACTGAGTCAAAGCAGCACCTCTGTAGTTCTACTCTGACTCAAAATGCTTTTCAGATTACTGCCCCTTCCCACAGTTATCAGAAGCAACATTTCTTTCTGCTCTGAGAATTATATTGTTTTTTCTTTTGCTTTAGTAACTGCTGTTAATTGTTTTGCCATGCTGCCACCAGTTTCACTCAGCTAACATCAGGAAAATGCAGCCACTGCTCATCTCAATACAGGATAGCAGTAAGTCACTTGATCTAAGGAAATTCCTAAGGTACATACAGGTTTAGGTATCTGATTTGACAAATCCAGTTCATTCTGCTACTCTTCCTTTTATGCATTTAGTTCTGATCAAGCTCATCTGAGGTACAAGTGAGGGGAAAGGAGGCATTTAAACTCAGAAGAGCCAAGGGTCACTTCATGGATCTGTAATGAAGACCCCAAAAAACAGTTCTGTGCTTCTGCACTTCACTATTTCTACATTGTGTTCTACAGTATCCTTTTTCTTGTGAATTTAAGTAGGCCTTAAAAGACAGAAAGGTCTCTGCAAGGACTGAGCAGACAAGGTACCTGCAATTTCCACAGCTGCTTTGGCTCACCTACAGGTGTATCAACATTTCTAAAGTGTTTCCTGATCTGCCTTTCCAGAATGTCATCTCAAAGTCCCCACTAGATGGTAGCTGAACACTGTGCTGATTCTGCAGTATAAGCATATGGTAGCTACATGAACTGCACCTGAGAATGTTTTACAAATTCATCAAAATATCCTTAAAAAACAGAAGACATCAGATCTCAGGTGACAGTCATAAGTTTTAATTTATTTACATTTCATATGAGTTTTCAACTACCATAATTTTGGTACCAGAAAGTCTTAATTCAAAAAAAGGGTTTGTCAAAACAATGTAATATTACCCAGCTTGGACATTCTTGCCCAAGAACTTTACTGTTCACATTCCACAACATGAGTTTATTAGAGCTGCTCACACATTCTTAGCCAAGATGATTGATCACAGCAGTTAAACAGTTAACCACAATGTAACTTCTCAAACCAAGCCATCATTCCAGCTAGAAGAAGTTTTGATCGAAGAGATGACTTTGCACTGCAGCTTCCTTCAGGTGAACTCCCTCCTCTCCTGCAATTTGAGCAGCAGAAACCAGGCCTGCCAGGAACCCTTGTTATCAGATTTTACTGCATAGTACAGGCCAACCCTTCACATCAGTCCTCAGACTATGACTGCATTGCTTGCAAGGAAATTAAGGCACTTCGAGAAACCAAGCCAATACCCCATGCGGTTGGATAATTACTCAACTCACCACAAGCATGTGTCACCCAGTAGTCATTTACCTAATAAAAAATCATTTCCCATTTTCATATAATCTTGCAGTAACCCCTCACTATAGATCCATTTTGTGACTTATGATTCAGACCGTATGCTGTCTTTCTATGCAAGCTGGTCCAAAATTATACATCCAAAGTGTCTCAGTCTCATATGCATCTTTTGGTACTACTGTAAAAAATTCTTTGGAAATCGGGGGAGGAGCTTTTTTGCAACTGAAACCATGCTGAAATAAAAGCCATTAAAATATATTATCACACTATTTAAAAGCTCTTCTGTTTCACTGCATGTTACTTGATTAATTCAGTTTTGTTTGTCTAAGTGAGCAAATATGCATGTGCCAATCAGGTATTTCTTTGGAACATCTCTTGATTTAGCATTATTTCCTCTCTGCTGAAACAGAGGGCACGTTTTGATCATCTTCATTGCTTCCCCAAGAATGAACAGCAAAGTTTCACAACAGTACCTGGATTTTTGGAAGGGAGGTGATGTGGAGGGGGTCAGACAATAAAGGTGATTCAGAACTGTAAATTGCTTGATTCAAGTACTAGCGCCCTGCTTGGACTAGTAGCCTAAGGTACCAGGAAAATCAGACTGCAAGTGCAATGGACAACAGTTAAAATTGATACAGGTGTTCCCAAGAGGTTAAAGGAATTATTGGTTATGCTTTTATCCCCATCAAAGCCTGACCTCTCTCTCTAGTCTGGTTACGCCTCATCTTTGCATCCAGGCTGCAGTGTTAACATCCAGATGTGCTATTAGCCCCTTAGCAGCAGCTCCTGCCTCCTACCTGACTGCAGCACATTCTTGTTCCTATAGCAACAAGGCTCCTTTTCATCCTACTTGTCCTTTTCCAAACTGGAAACACATAACAACCAGACAAATGAGAATGCCTATCATATGAAGTTTACAGAAATATATCTTTCCTTAAAGAATGAACCAAACATCATCTTCACCTTGTCTACTTCAGCAGAAAATTCCTTGCTGCCTGCACTTCACAAAACACACCCCAAAAGCACTGAGAGCTCCATGTCACAACCTGCTGCCGTGGGTATTTGGCCACCTCAGTGAGGAGTGCCTATTTATACTGTTTTATTTCCCCTAAAACCCCCTAATAAAAAACATGCCACCATTTCCAAGGTTTAGAGATAGCCTAGCATAGCTTATTTACAAAGCATTCCATTTCACAGGGCTTTAAGGTCTGAAGGGAAGCTTCTCTGAAAACCATCTCTAAAAACAGAAGGGAACCTCTCAGGTTTTGCATGAAGACACACACATGGATGACAGCTAGCAGCTATTTTAAGCAGCACAGCCCACAGGAATGCTAGATAGGGCTGGCAGGAGGAAAGGAGTAGGGAAAAGCAAAGGACAGCAAAAAAAACACACAAGCCTAAGCAGCAGATAATGGATACTTGGGAGCTGAAGGCCTAAGACTTAAAATACAGTTAGAAGCAGCAGGAGGATCAACCCAAGAGGTCTGCATTACACACATTAATGTAATGACAGGAAAGAAGCCAAGTGCTGTGAACTGTTAAAATAACCTATGGTACACAGCACAGCTAGCAGACAGGTTAATCCTCTCCTGCACACTAATATCAGAGGCACCATGAGTTGTTTTCCTGTAACATCTTCCTAAGTCTTAAGTGGGTAATTTCCTCACATCAAGATAGATGATCATGATTAGTCCTGTACTCAGGGTAAACTATAGTAACAGTGAAAGACCAAGCAATATTTGTTAACAAACTAGCACACACACAAGAGTAACTTGCTTCAACTTGCCTATGATCATCTAATCTAACAGCTAAATCAAGTTTTTGAATTACATCCAGGTGGTAAATTAAAAGTTTTTGCAGATGCAATATCTAGACTAGAAGTCTACCGGAAAGAAAGATCTGATATCAAGATGTTTCAGGTTAGTTTAACTGACCTAGAGAGTTGGCAGGAATGTATTATAGATTTATTCTACTTGCTGCATACTGCAAGCAGAGCAGGATATTTGGCATATGAATATTTCTAAGCTGCAAACTCCCCAATACTTAAGGCCAGTAGGCACTCTTCAAAGGTACTTCAATTCCTAGAGGCACAACTCAGTAATCCTGGGTAGTTATTCCGCATCAGAAACAGCTGCACCTTTCCAGGGCAAGCTGACCCAAGGCACAATCTCCAGAGCACATCTGAAAATGCTTCCATAGAACCCAACATAGCTGTACACTGCTCCAGGGCCATTGATCTGCCACCACACATGTTAGTACCAAGCTAACACACTAAGAGCCTTGTCAAATATAACTAGGAGTTCCATATTTTCCTACTATTGACTAGCAATTTGTAATTACCAACCAATCCACAAGGTCAAGCAAAAAAGGAAGTACAATTATTTTGTCAATACAAGCAAGAGCCTCTGTGTACTATATGGCAAAATTTCCCTCCCCACTGCTGTGTTCTGCTCATTGACTACCTACCCCTCCTGCCCCCTTGTTCACCAGCATCGTAATTTCACTGTCCAGGTTAAAACAGCAACATCCTATATTTGTATTAATCATGGTTCTCTGCAAGGTAACTTGGATAGATTTTGCTGTGCAAAGTCAGATTTTTGAACTCAATTTAAGCTCCCAAAAGCTACATGAACAGATCTTTTTCCCCAAATTCTTTTGAAGTAGTACACATGCATGTTTAACCTAGCCATATACTCAGGAAGGAATGCCTACTTGCCATTTATTAGAAGAATACAGTGGCAAATAGCTGAACACAAAACATTCATCTGTCTATGCTTGTCTTCACGTCTCCATCCTAATGTGGTGTTCTGTTGCTGTCAAAAGCGCCCATGTTTCTGTACACTAAGGAAAAGGAGCCATGACAATCTGTTCTCTTCAGAAACACAAGCTGTGTTTGGCTGGCTGAAAATAAAAAGCTGTCAAACTGGTAAATATGCTGTGGTTCTTGACAAACTTATCTAAAAACAGCAAATTTAACTTAAATCTAAAATCAGCTTGCTTATCTGTGTAATTTTATGAGCTTTATGGGTATTATTTTGAGCATCAGTAAGAAAAGATCCATTTCACTGAAGTGTCAAATGACAAATGATCAGTAAGGGGAGGAAAAACAAGTCTAAACACCAAGTCTGCAATACCACATAATGAAGTTCAGAATGCCAAGAGTCTATGCTGCCGCTGGCTTCTCCACAAGACAAGCCTAGACCCCTACACAAAAACAAGCAGTGCAGGCTTATAACAGAAAATAACTGTTCTTCGTGTCACTGAAAGTCTTTCTACCTTGTCTAAAATCCTGTCACTCACTTCCACTGATGAACTGAAAAGCATGTTCTACCAGCCAGGTCATATGCAGCTTTCCTCAAAATTCTCTAGTAAAAGAAATCACTGAAAGGGTTCATCAAGGCCTTTTACCATCAGCAGCAGCATTAATCCACAAATTTAACCATTTGAGGCAATAAAAGGAATCTCATTATTGTTACTACAATCAACTACTACTACTCACATATGAAAAAACCTTAACAAATAGTACATAACCTATATAAGACTAGCCTGGTGCAAATTAAGGCCACTGAGTTTGCTATCAGCAGAGATATTGCACCTACTGCAAAACTGTGAACCAAGGCTCCAAATAAAATTTTTAAAGCTTTGCTGTTTCATTGCACTAAATTAGCCAGGGTATTCAAGTTAAATATAATTCTTTCTAAACAGCGGAGATAAATTAAAATACCCTCCTAACACTGCATCTCCTCAGCCACCTGAATTCATAATACTTTCCTCAGCTCTTTTGGAGATTGCTATTTTGAGCCACTACAATCTGCTCTAAGTGCTCCTGCCTGCCTTGAGCTGAAGGGTCTGTGCATTACAAGTCTCAGCTTCGAAGCAGAATCTTATACCCATTTACTCAACTGAAGTGGTGAATTCCTATGGAACAGTTTAAATCCTAATTTTAGTGAGATCAGATGACTGTCACTGACCTTGCTGGAGCCACATTTTGACTACTAAGCCAGCTAGCTGGTCTGCTTCAGGAGTTGGATTCTCATCTGCCTCATCTAGCAGGATCAAAAAGCAGTTTCGAGCATCTTCCTGTTGACATGAGACAGGCTAATTGAAGTTACAGGTGTCAACTGCAGCTATTTTAAGCTAGTCATCAGGAAGCAGTCAGCTTCTTGTGAAGCAAGACTGGAAGAGAGGGAAGGAAGCAAATAATTAGCCCCCTGCCCTTACTTCAAGGGGAAGGGCATTTAAAATGGATGTCAGTGACAAATCTTCACAAATTAACTTTAAGATCCATAAACACCTTAATCAGTTCTGTTTTCACAAGCAAGCTGGAACAGAGTAGCATTCAGTCTAGTTACTTCCAAGAGCAGCAGCTTTTTTATTAAAGGACCATCTAAGATGCATTAGTCTGCAATGCTGGAAAAAAGCTCAAACTTGACAAGACTGTTGAAAAAGATACATTGTGGCTCCTTCCCTAAGCAATAGTTACTTCAGGTGATTGTAAAAAAAAAGTTACAAGAAAAGAAACTGCTCTTTGACCTGTAAATTTCAGTAATAGTAAATTCGCCAAATTATTGGGAAGTTAAAGGGAGTTTAGCTTTACCCAGAGAATATGCACAGATTCAAGTACATCTTTATTCTTTCGCATCTGAAAGTGAGCCTGTCTGTGGGCAATAAAACCATGTGGAGACTGCGCTGACAAGAACTATTTTTAAGGTCGTTATATTAATGCAATTAAAACAAGACATCTTTATTGAAATACTACTTGCAGCTTGATCCTTTTTAGGACAGATGGTGATATGGGAGGAGTGTTTTGTGTTCCATAAACGTCTTCCTAATATTCTGATTAACAAAAATATCAGGTTTCTAAAGCATTCCAAATTATGCTTTGGGCTTTAAACATGGAGAAAGGATACACACTAGCTTCCACTATGATATACACATCTAAGTGTTCAGAGATCCTTGCTCCAGATAGAAGGGTTTAACAACCAGAAGGACAAAGAAAAGGACTCGCAAGTTTATTTCTTTAAAAAAATTCTTAGCAGCTTCATTTTCAGACACCCCACTTCAGGACAAGCCTGAGTTTAACAGTACTCAAGGTTAACTCAAATTTACTATTGGACAAGCAGGGGAAGCCTAATTTCCCCACCTGAAGCATAAACACACATTTGCAAGCCTGCACAGAAGACCCATTACATGGGATTAAGACACAGGTATTTCACACAATTTCAGCTTGTTATTCATGGCTATCATTATTCTCCAGGAGTTGACTATTCAGGCAGGTTGCTATTTCCAAATATCATACCCATGTCACAGAGCACACAGGTTTAATGTAATATACAGATGTAGTTTACTCCTCCCAACAGATTCCTAAATTTCATGTAACACTATGGTAAATCACATTTGCTTCCCCAAGCAACAGTTGTACAGCAAAAATGGACTTGGCTTTGGCATCTTTATGAATTTATCTTAGGAAAAGTCTGAGCAGTACCTGCTCACATCTAATGCCATATATCTCTAGATAGTTCATATTCCCCATCCTTCACAACTGCAGTAATACACACTACAACAAGTCCATCCCCACAGCTCAGCCATCTTAGTTAAAAAACAAGGTAATTTTTCCTGCTTCTCAGTGGTAACAAGCTCTTACTCCTCAAGGCCTATCACCTCCCTTTGAGGGCTTACATTCTAAGCACTGCATAAAAACACAACTCATCAACTCCTATGCCTGAGATAGTAAATTCCTTTTGCTACCTCAGTCAGAAGGCTTTCCAGAGTCTATTGAAAGACCCTTCATTTCCCAAGTAATCATAGAATGCCGTTTCCTCTAGTTCTGTCAGTGGCCACCAGTGAAAAGAGGCCGGCACCATCCTCCTCACTGCCTCCCTTGAGGTACTTATAGACACTGATCAGGTCCCCTCTCAGCCTTCTCTTCTCCAGGCTGAACAGGCCCAGCTCCCTCAGTCTCTCCTCACAGGGCAGATGTTCCAGGCCCCTGATCATCCTTGTGGCCCTGCGCTGGACTCTCTCCAGCAGCTCCACATCCCTCTTGTACTGAGGAGCCCAGAACTGGACACAATACTTTTTCTCATTATGTATTTGGATGTTTTGATTAGCTTATGGCCCCCATTCAACCTGCATCATCATCTTTTTGAACAGCATATAGGCTGTGACAAAGTATATATTTAGTACAGTTCTTTCCTCAGTAGCTTTATAACTATAAGCTATTCACATGACGGTTTATGAACCTACCTTGTCTATTTAATGACATGTGCTTTTCCATAACCTACACTACATGGATTTCCATGCCAATCAATGGAAAATCATTTCAGAGGCAAAAAGCCACCATGGAAAGCCCTAAAAACAGCTTACTCTAAGGAACCGTTTCAGCAGACACTTGTAAAAGCCCAGCCTTTCCCATGTAACCAGCATTTCATATTTCCATTGAGAAAAAATGATTCTAGACCAGAAGTTCATACACACACATCCATGTAAGTAGATAAAGATGATGCCAAAAGAGTCTCTACTCTGGAGTTGAAATGTAATTGAAGAGTTATGCTGACAATTTCAGTATCAGCTCCTGTATTTTCCTTAGTTTATTTACAACACTGGATCCATCCCAAAATATACCTTGCAGTGTTAGGAAAAAAACACCCACAACATCTGTTCTTTGAGGAGTCAGAGCTCGAGGCAAGAGCATGCTATCCAGTGTGAAGACAAACGTGTTCCTCCAGCTGCTTGCCTTAATCAACTTGTTACACTGGAGGCTATAATTTATCTTTAAGTAAATACTTCTCCTATGACAACTTGCCTACTGAGCTGTCTAATGACACTTAAGCTTCTGATAAGTAAATCAATTAGTTTATGACCAGATAATGTTTCACCTTAAAGCAGGGGGAAAAAAGAAAAAAGGAGATCCTCAGTTTTCTTGTGCAGCTTCTGCTGCTCAGTCACCAGCTCCACTCCTTTAGCCCCGGAGCTGACCAAAGGCAGGTCATTCTTCACTCAGCTTCCTGTAACCATTCCAATTATTCAAAGATAATGAGTAAAGTTTTAATTAAGACTAATTTTCACTACAGGTTTGTTTTAAAATGAATGAGACTGGACAAGAACATTTTTTGCCTTCATGTTGCTAGATCTCACTACAAGATTTATGTCTCAATAACTGCATAGAAGTAAAATTGCAGTGCCCTCTTGTGAATAGTCAGATCTTGTCTTGGTAGGAGCAGTTGGGACAGCACTTACTCAACAAACTTCACTTTTCCTGTAAAAGCATGACAGCTTATTTAAAGGTTACTCCTATGCACATCTGTCCTCTTCTATCTCTCCTGAAGCACAAAGATGTTCATACAAAAAAAAGCACAACACAACTTAAAAGCAAACTAGCTTCACCAGAGAAATAAAGCAATTCGTTTATGCTTCCACAACTTCTAAACAAGCAAAACCAACCATCAGTTTCCTGAAGCCATTTTCTTGGACCACAACCTATTTCTGTAAGCATAAAAAACCCACACATGAAGCCAGATCAACAGTTTAGGCACTAGATCATTTGACTGATAAGTGGAGGAAAAGGCAAAAAACATCCATTACATATAACATTAGTCAGTACAGTATTTGAGAAAGGGGATAGAGACTTGTATCAACTTCATGTAGAGTTTAGCATTAACTGCCAGTGCAGAAGGCTAAACCAAAGGCCTCGAAATACTTGATTCTGAGGCAAAGCCGCAGCAGCACAAGCAAACAAGAGCAAGATAAATGACTTATTAATACTTAGGTATACACTTGATGCAGACAAATAGAAGTGAGGGCAGAACTAGGTAGAGCCACAGTTAAAATATGACAAGCACGACTGCCATGACTGACGAAATTAAAGAGCAGAGATGCTAGTAGGGAGACAAGATAGCCATTTGAATCAAGTCTGGTATGGCTAAAATGCTATTCTAACTGCTAGATATTTGGGACACATTAGAACACAGTAAGAATAGTTCACATACGGTAAGGTTAGTCAAACACACCACATATTTGAGATTTTTTTTTTTTTTTTTCCAGGAGGGCATTGGCAGTTCTATTCCCCACCATCTCATTATTAAGTTTTTTAACACCGTTACAAGAGTGCCAGATCAGCTTTAACTATGTTATAATTCAATCAAGTTAAATGGCAACAAAAGCCAGCAAGCTAAACAGCTTTTACATAAATTTATTTATTACATAAATCTAGAAACTGAAGTTTAAAAAACATTTTTTAAAGGTAGCAATATATTATTTCTCAATATTTTTGCTAGAAGAGTCAACTTCATTTCCTTTGTACAAGTTGGGTTTATCATATGCAGAAAGAGTCATTTATCACACAAGGACAACTTGCCCTGGGTCAACTTATTTTAAGTAAGGTTTCCACAGCTAACATTTAAGGTAAGCTAAGACTTCTTTATTTGTAATTTGACATTCCACTGCTAAAGAACTTGCACAGAAATAAAGCTTAACATGACTAATGCAGGACAGGACATACCAGTTTTAAGTTCATCTTACTACATTAACTCATCCCTCGCAAGTAGTTAAATACTTAACCTCTCTTGGCTAATGTCAAAAGAAACTTAATTTAAGCACAGATGCAAAAAGCATTTCAACATAACAGAGGCACAAGCATTCAAGGTGCTTTGGATCTTTTCTCAGCCCTTAGCTGCTTCTTGTACAATTTTAGCACTACAGAGGGGCAGAACTGCAGAGACATTATAGGACTTTCATGTCACAAGGGATCATTAGTGTCCCTTTGGCAGAAGGGGACACCCCAGTATATTGTTCTTGGATTAAACAAGGAATGTTACTTAGTTCAGATCATTAGTGTCCCTTTGGCAGAAGGGCTCCCCCGTATATTGTTCTTGGATTAAACAAGGAATGTTACTTAGTTCAGCAAGGCTTTTGACACCATCTCCCACAAAATCCCTCTATTTAAGTTGCAGTGTTAGGTGGACACACAAGTAGACAAGTGAAAAACTGACTGGTGGGTGGTCTCAGAGTGGTCAAGGAGCTAAACCTGGATGCAGCAAGCCATCTTCCTTTTGCTTTTCATCTCAATCCCCTCCTGAGAGGCAAATTCTGGAGCTCAACACATCTGATAAATAAATTTGGCACCATTTAAGCTTCATCAGTGCCCCTATTTCTACAACTAGTTTAGGTTTGAAAAATGAATCCCATGCTGGAACATTATATTCTCTTGCCCACAAAAAGACATCTTTCAGCTTAACAGTAACTGGAAAATATACTTTTAAAGGAAAGTTACTGTTAAAATAGCTTCAGAGCAACAAGTTATCTATTTAAACACCATGAGAGGGCAGCAGAACCTTTCTACACTTGATAAAGGGAAGTTCTACACTTTTTCACACATATAACTAAGACACCAAGTCCAAAAACCATAACATTTTCAGACAACAAGATTCTCCAAAAGCAACACTGCAATACACTGCTCTGAAATATGGCACCACAACAGAAGTAACTTCCACAGCTTATTTTGTTGCTTCAATATTACAGAAAGATGAAACAAGAATTAAGAATAAAGCATATACAGAGAATTGTTTTGTAGTAATACCTCTCAAAGACAGTAAAGACGGGGGTTTAAGGCAATGTATTGCAGTAGAACTGAACATTTTAGTGTTTACCCAACATGCTGCTTACAGTAGCATTTAACACTCTATTAATATGAATATTTTATAATGAACTAGGACAAGCTGAGTTTGAAGAGGTGTCTACAGGCATTCAGGGCTCACAAGTTAACTCATCCCCTGGCATCTCTTGCAGAGGTCCAAAGAACAGCATTTGCTTTACCAAAACTCATACACTGCCAAGAGCAAAGCAGAGCACCTCAAATGCAACAAGCCTCATGGAGCTATATAAGTGAGTACTACATGACTATTAGCTACATTCAGGACCACTTCCCTTCCTAACACTCCAACTAATACAAAGCAGCACTATGGCACTGCCCTTTCTTCACCCTCCTTCCCAAGCTCTTGTCACATCTGTTTATCTCCAGTAAATTCTCACTGCTCCCCATAGTTCAAAAGGCTAAAAACCTCATCAAACACTAGAAGATGCTATATTCAGGAAAGAAGCCCCAGAGCTATTGCTATACAAATCTCTCTTCTACCAGGCTGCTTTCCACAGCCCTCTGAAGCAGCTCTTCACACACTTACTACTTAACCAATAAGCATAGAAAAATAAAAGGAAAAGACAGAAAAGGATCCTAGAAGAAAGCTCCTTATCATCCTGCAGTCAGTAAGTGATCATCTCCAGAAAATATATCATATATTACCTCCCCCCCCTTTTGTCCTCAAATGAAGGGAAACACTTTTACTTAAGACCAAGAGTCAACCTGAGAAATAGTTGACTCCTTTGCCAACTCAATTTGCTTTTAAAATCAACCCACCAACAAGAACTAGAAACTTCATTTTATTAAGGGTCAACTCCAAGGAAAAGTTTTAAATAATTTAGGACTGCTAACGGATTGCTAAAGTTATTTTAAGTTCTCAAACTCAAGTCATACTATACTGATCATTTTCACTTGTCAGAAAAAAGAATGAAAAAAGCAAATAAAAAAGTAAAGAAAATCATCATAAAGATAAATCAAATCACTCTACACCTTTTCAGCATTTAGTCCAAGAAAACAATTTTAAATGCATACTCCAAAACCATTAAAGTCTATTTCTTCTACTCTTTAAAAGTTTTTTTTTAATCCCTAACACTTTCCTACTTGAACAAAACAGCTCTTACTTGCTTTTTCTGCTGATTCCCCCACCTTTCCTTTCTCTCAAGAGCTCCTCCACACACATCTACTGACCCTATAATGTGGAACCAGGACCTTCCTTCCCAGGGCCTTTTAAGCCCTCGGAGGAGCACCTGACCCACACACCTGTGTCTCATCTGCTCATCAAGCCTCCCAGCAGTGCCCGAGCCCAGATTCCCTAATTGGTCCCAGTCTAACAAGATCTAGAAAATGCCCTGTTCCCTCAAAGTGGTCAAAAACCACAAAGAGTTGCCACCAGTAATATCCCAAAAGGTAGATTTTAAAGATGTCTTAATGAAAATATGATTGAGATAAAATATTTAAATAAATAAATTATTTATTTATTATAACTAATAATTTATTTTATTTAAATTTAAGTAAATTTAGATTTAAAATGTTCTCTCCCCATAATACTTCGTGATGGACCTTCAACTTACTATTACAACCATAGCTTTATTAATCAGCACTGCTGCTAAAGTGGCCTTCACTGTGGCAAGCAGGCAGTCAAGGTGCATGTGTAGGTGTTTGAGGAGACTGCAATGGAAGCAGTTTTGGAAATCAGCATTTTGACACCCTAACTGCAGGTTTACTCATTTTACATCAGGAGTTTCCACTTGTGTCACTTGCAGGTGGAGAGCAGAGCTCTGTGTTTTTCCAAGGGGCACAGAGTAGCACCCCGAGGGATCAAAGCTTCACGCAGGGCACACAAACTTCCCTGCAGCCCTGACCTCGGCACCCCTGTGGCAACCTCCATGCGCAAAATGCAGAAAACACAACAGCAGCAGCAAGCGCTTTTTCTTGGGGAATTTTGTCCCACACTCACAGAAGGATAAAGGATGTATCCTCATTTCAAGGAGTGTAGGATTTCTCCCTGTAGAGATGACAGTGTAAAGTCCCTCACAAATGGCAAGTTGCATGGCAGAATAAAGTGTTATATTTCTGTAGGAGTCACAAACATACACTTCTGCCCTTACCTAACTCCACGTTTTAGAAGTAATCTATTTTTGCTATGATAAATCACTGTACAATTGCTGGACTAGCAGTGCTGAAAAAAACCAAAGATCTTGAATTCTATAAAACCTACTAAGATTTCAACTATTTGATATAACAGGAGGATTTCTGGTGATATGAAGTGGCAGAAGAAAGATTTAACACTGCGTAAGAACTTTACAGATGTTCTTAGAAACTGATGAGATTTTGACATTTTCAAGGAAATGAAACCCCAAACAAAAGTCTAGATTCAAATGCATATACTTAAACGAATTGTCTTCTGAATTCTGACAACATCTACCCAGAAGCAAAGAGTTTCTGAGATTCAGTCCTTTGAGTCAAAACCAAACAAACAAACAACAGGCCCATGATGCTATTTTCAGTTATTCATATGATTTTTCATTTTAAGCCTGTTCTTTCAACCTATGACATTACCATTCACACCATCTACAGCTGAGAATACTTCACAGCAATTATAAAAAGTTGATACCTTTATTAAGGAAGTACTCCCATTGGCTGGCTAATTGTAATAAAATTGTGATAAAAGAATAAAGATGGTCTTTCTTTTACAATTACACATAGTTATTTTTGTGGGTAGATTGCTTAAGGAGAGATTCAAGCTTTTTGTTTCAGAATTTTTTGAAGCAGCACATAATGGGTATGTTCATTTTTTCAAGTTACTCCTTTTTATTAGAGGGGGGGAAAAAAAAGAGTACTGGGCGCAGAGTGGGGAAGGAACCTACAGGACTAGCTAAGAGAGTTTATTAGTATGGAGACTTTGAGGGCAGCATTTTTTGACAAGGGAAAATCAAGATTAGAGTTTTAGCTATGAAGTGTGGGTATGCATAAAGCATTGAAGTTTCTTGTTGAAGAGCTTGCCCTAATGTAGAATAGGGACATATCTTATCTGCATTTACAGAACTTTAATTGATTTATCATAAATCCTGAAGTTCAAAAATGTATTGCAGTAAATAATTCCACACATAAAATGTGAAATAGCACTGGTATTAGGAGTGCTAACCGAATGGTTCTTTAAAACAGCTTCTGGATGGGGTGTGAATGGGCTGGAGGGACCTGCAGGTGTGACCCTAGATCCAGCTGTGTGCAGAGCCCTGGGCCATGATTTCTCAGGTGGATTTAGTCATCCCCAGGGTGATACATAAACCCAGACACTTCTGATTGGGAATTTCTCTGGGCTCTGGATGTCATTAGCCTTGGAGGTCAAAGGGCTCCTCCTGACAGGGTCTTCTCAGGGAGAATCGCCTAGCTGCTTGCTCGGAGCACACTCGGAGCCTTGTTATTTCCATAGCCTGTGATATTTCTGCATGTTTCAACGTAGCTGGAGTGGCAAACAGGCCCTTGCGGTTATTTCTTCCCTCCCCCTGGCCCCCTTTTGCACCACGTCTCCCCAGGGAAGGCTCCTGCCATGCATGCGTGGGGTGAGGCAGGTCAAGTGCTGTGTGTTCTGGCCTGCGGGAGCTCGTTTTTGTGCACGGACGAAGGGCTTTGCTCAGAGCTGCTACATGTGATGTCTGCGCCCTGTGTCACCGCTCGGGACACTCCACGCGTGCCCAAACGCCCCTGGGTGAAACGCGGCGAAGGAGGCGCTCGGCGCGGTTGGCAGCCCGGGGCCGCGGCCGCCGCACGACCCCTTCCCCCGGG